>SJYW01053832.1:260088-351988 GCA_006410735.1 Raphicerus campestris
TCAGCTTTCTTCACAGTCCAACTCTCACATCCATACATGACCACTGGAAAAACTATAGTCTTGACTAGATGGACCTTAGTCGGCAAAGTAATGTCTCTGCTTTTGAATATGCTATCTAGGTTGATCATAACTTTCCTTCCAAGGAGTAAGTTTCTTTTAATTTCATGGCTGCAATCTCCATCTGCAGTGATTCTGGAGCCCAAGAAAATAAAGTCTGACACTGTTTCCACTGTTTCCCCATCTATTTCCCATGAAGTGATGGGACCAGATGCCAATCTTTGTTTTCTGAATGTTGAGCTTTAAGCCAACATTTTCACTCTCCTCTTTCACTTTCATCAAGAGGCTTTTTAGTTCGTCTTCACTTTCTGCCATAGGCTGGTGTCATCTGCATATCTGAGGTTATTGATATTTTTCCTGGCAATCTTGATTCCAGCTTGTGCTTCTTCCAGCCCAGCGTTTCCCATGACATACTCTGCATATAAGTTAAATAAGCAGGGTGACAATATACAGCCTGGACATACTCCTTTCCCTGTTTGGAACCAGTCCATTGTTCCATGTCCAGTTCTAACTGTTGCTTCCTGACCTGCATATAGTTTTCTCAAGAGGCAGGTCGGGTGGTCTGATATTGCCATCTCTTTCAGAATTTTCCACACTTTATTGTGATCCACACAGTCCCCTACCCTCAATTTTAATTGTTATTAGAGGAGACTGTTTGAACTCAGTTTTTGGCTTTTTGTTGTTGTTGTTAGGACTTATTTTGTGGCTCATCAGTCAGTTTTCATGTATTCTGCATGCGTTTTTAATGGTTGCAAAGTATGTCTCTGAGGTCAGGTTTGTTAATCATGCTTTCAAATCTACATTTAATTTTCTTTCTAGTCTGCTTTTTCTATCTTAATGAGATGTGAGCCCAGTCTTCCATTATTATTTTGAATTTGTTGATTTTTGTATGGTTTGATCATTTTTGCTTTGAATATTTTGAGGCTTTGCTTGTAGGTACATGTAAGGCAGATTATTCCTTTTATTGTTACAGAATGATCCTCTTTATCCTAAATGTTATCTTTTTGTCTAAAAACAATTATCCGACTGACAGATTTCTTTTGGTTAGCATTTGTATGATATAGCTTATTCTATCCTTTCAATCTTTCTTATCTTAGCATATAATTAGATACATGTTTGAGCCCCACGTGGCTCAGACAGTGAAGAGTCTGCCTGCAGTGTAGGAGACCTGGGTTTGATCCCTATGTTGGAAAGATCCTCTGGACTAGGAAATAGCAACCCGCTCCGGTATTCTTGCCTGGAGAATCTCATGGACATGAGGTCACAAGGAGTCAGACACAACTCAGTAACTTTACTTTCACTTTCAGACATTTGTTCAGTTTTCCCATTGTGTTCTCCTTGATTCTTAACTTTCAAGTTTTCCATCTCTGTTTCTGTTTCATTTTCTGAGTTGTATCCTCAGATGTGACTTTTTTTTTTTAACCAATTTGCTCTTAGCATCTATCTGACATTGACCTTTTCATTCCTTGATGTTATATGTTGCTCCTTTGTAGTCTTTTTAAAATTTCTTTCTCTAGTCTTTAATTATTAAAATAGTCTTTATATATATTTTGATTATTAAAACATCCCAATTAAAATATTTAGAATTATACTATAATTCTTTCAGTGCTCAAAACCTGTTACCTGTAAGATGTGTGTGTAGCTTTATGCAGTTTTTAAAAATCACTTTACTGAGGTATGATTGACATACAGAAATCTATACACAATTAATATATACGACTTAATAAGCTTGGAGGTAAGTGTATACCCTTGAAACCACCACCACAGTCTGCCGTTAACATGTGAAAGTTTCCTCTCACTCTTGTTATTTGTATGTGTGTGTGATGAGAATGCTATTGATATAAGTAAGATCTGTCCTCTTACCAGAGTTTTGAGTTTCCAGTACAGTATTATCAACTGTAGACACCATGCTGTACAGTAGATCTGTGACTTACTCATCTTGTACAACTGAAATTTTGTACCCCTTGANTATTGTGATCCACACAGTCCCCTACCCTCAATTTTAATTGTTATTAGAGGAGACTGTTTGAACTCAGTTTTTGGCTTTTTGTTGTTGTTGTTAGGACTTATTTTGTGGCTCATCAGTCAGTTTTCATGTATTCTGCATGCGTTTTTAATGGTTGCAAAGTATGTCTCTGAGGTCAGGTTTGTTAATCATGCTTTCAAATCTACATTTAATTTTCTTTCTAGTCTGCTTTTTCTATCTTAATGAGATGTGAGCCCAGTCTTCCATTATTATTTTGAATTTGTTGATTTTTGTATGGTTTGATCATTTTTGCTTTGAATATTTTGAGGCTTTGCTTGTAGGTACATGTAAGGCAGATTATTCCTTTTATTGTTACAGAATGATCCTCTTTATCCTAAATGTTATCTTTTTGTCTAAAAACAATTATCCGACTGACAGATTTCTTTTGGTTAGCATTTGTATGATATAGCTTATTCTATCCTTTCAATCTTTCTTATCTTAGCATATAATTAGATACATGTTTGAGCCCCACGTGGCTCAGACAGTGAAGAGTCTGCCTGCAGTGTAGGAGACCTGGGTTTGATCCCTGTGTTGGAAAGATCCTCTGGACTAGGAAATGGCAACCCGCTCCGGTATTCTTGCCTGGAGAATCTCATGGACATGAGGTCACAAGGAGTCAGACACAACTCAGTAACTTTACTTTCACTTTCAGACATTTGTTCAGTTTTCCCATTGTGTTCTCCTTGATTCTTAACTTTCAAGTTTTCCATCTCTGTTTCTGTTTCATTTTCTGAGTTGTATCCTCAGATGTGACTTTTTTTTTTTAACCAATTTGCTCTTAGCATCTATCTGACATTGACCTTTTCATTCCTTGATGTTATATGTTGCTCCTTTGTAGTCTTTTTAAAATTTCTTTCTCTAGTCTTTAATTATTAAAATAGTCTTTATATATATTTTGATTATTAAAACATCCCAATTAAAATATTTAGAATTATACTATAATTCTTTCAGTGCTCAAAACCTGTTACCTGTAAGATGTGTGTGTAGCTTTATGCAGTTTTTAAAAATCACTTTACTGAGGTATGATTGACATACAGAAATCTATACACAATTAATATATACGACTTAATAAGCTTGGAGGTAAGTGTATACCCTTGAAACCACCACCACAGTCTGCCGTTAACATGTGAAAGTTTCCTCTCACTCTTGTTATTTGTATGTGTGTGTGATGAGAATGCTATTGATATAAGTAAGATCTGTCCTCTTACCAGAGTTTTGAGTTTCCAGTACAGTATTATCAACTGTAGACACCATGCTGTACAGTAGATCTGTGACTTACTAGTCTTGTACAACTGAAATTTTGTACCCCTTGACTAGTCCTCCATGTTCCCCCTCTCACCAGCCCCTTGGTAAAACCATTCTATCTACTCTCTGATTCAATGAATGTGACTATTTTAGTTTCCACATATAAATGGTATCTTGTAGCATTTGTCCTTCTGTGTCTGACTTATCTCACTTAGCAAAATGTCTTCCATGTTGCAAATGGCAGGACTGTGTTCTTTTTAAAGGGTGAATAATCCTTCATAGGGCTTCCCAGGTGACTCAGGGGTAAAGAATCCACTTGCCAATGCAGAAAATGCAATTTCCATCCCTAGGTCGGGAAGATCACTTGGAGAAGGAAATGGCAACCTACTCCATATTCTTGCCTGGGAAATCCCATGGACAGAGGAGCCTGGCAGGCTCTATTCCATGAAGTTGCAAAAGAGTCTGACACCACTTTGTGACTAAAAACAACAAAGACAAATCCATTATATATATATGATGTTGTTCAGTCGCTGAGTCGTATTTGACTGTTTGTGACCCCATGAACTGCAGCGCTCCAGGTTTCATCGTCTCTTGGAGCTTCCTCAAACTCATGTCCATTGGAGTCAGTGATGCCATCCAACCATTTCATTCTCTGTCGTCCCCTTCTGCCTTCAGTCTTTCCCAGCATCAGGGCCTTTTCCAGTGAGTCGGCTCTTCACATCAGGTGGCCAAAGTATTCTGTGTATATACGACGTTTTTTCCGCATTCTATCATTGGGCATTTAGGTTGTTTTTATATTGGCTGTTGCGAATAATGTTGCAGTTCACCTGGGAATACAGATATGGGAGTACAATTATCTCTTTCAGATCCTAATTTCAGTTTCTTTGGCTCTGTACCAAGAAGTGGAACTGCTGGATCAGATACTGGTTCTGTAATTTTTTTATGAACTTCATACTATTCAATATTTTCCATAGTGACTGCAGTCTTGCATTACTGTCACCACAATCAGGATCCTCAGCTCTTTTGTCACAGGACTCCCTTTGTTATCCCTTTGTGGCCACATTCAAATCCCCTCCCTGTCCTTAACCCTTCGCCACTGCTAATAGGTCTATCATCTTGTAATTATTATTTCACAAGTATTACATAAACTGAATCCTGCTGTGTGCAACCTATTGAGATTGGCTTTTTCACTAGCAGAATTTCCTTAAGTTTCCAAGTAATTGCATGTATCAGTAGTTTGTAACTTATAATATTCTATGATCTGGATGTACCACAGTTTGTTTAGCCTTTCACCCATTGAAAGACATTTGGGTACTTTACGATCAGGGCTATAACAAAGCTACTGTGAACATTTCCCAATTTTTTTAATGAAAATTTTCAGGTATCACCTACTGTCAACAAAGTACCTTGGTTCTATATTAGAATGTTTTCATTATAAAGTGTAGTCAATGTAATATATCCATAATTCATATTTTAAATGTTTTTATGGTATTTCTGTAATTTAGATATGCATTAATAGTTTTTGTTTTTTGTTCCATTGTTTTTTGGCTTAATTGAAATGAGTCTGTTTGCTTTATGATCTCATTATGTGTCCTTTTTTTATAGGAAGGGAAAACGAGGACTTAAGCTTGCTCAAGTCAGTCATTAGACACTTTGAGTATTCTAATCCAGCATATAATATCATTTTCAACAATGATTAATACACTTTCAAATATAAAACCTCACCAAAAAGAACCCAACAACAACAACCCACACATCTTTATATGTTTTGGGGGAGGAAGGATTGTGACTGACAACTTGTTGAATGAAGTGTATGTGTTAAATATTTGTGTGAATATCCTTTGTTTAGGAAGTCGAGGCACGAGAGGTTCTCAGATTGATAGTCACAGTAGTAGTAGCAACTATCATGACAGCTGGGAGACGCGAAGCAGCTATCCTGAAAGAGACAGATACCCTGAGAGAGACAACAGAGAGCAAGCAAGAGATTCTTCCTTTGAGAGAAGACACGGGGAGAGAGACCGTCGCGACAACAGAGAGAGAGGTTTGTTAACTGAGATGCTGTTAAATAGTCACCAACAGTGATTGGGAGAATTGTAGTTTTTTCCAGCCATTATCAGTTTACTTTTTAACATAAAATATCTTTTAAGACTTTTGTTTGTTGGCACACTTTAAGCTATTTATTCATATAATCTTTTTTTAGTAGAGATTATCTAAATAACTGGCTACCAGTGCTCACTTGGTAACAGAGCAGGTACTGAATTGGTAGGTACTTGCTACTGCAAGAGTTGAGGTGCCTTCCTGTATGTCTCCTACCTTAACCAAACAGCTCACAGTGTTTTAAAGAACATAGGTGCTTGGGTGCCGTTGCAGCTATTTCTGATTCAGGAGATAGCTTCTCATCTGAGTGTCCTGACCACTCACTAACTGTGATACACAGACTTGTAAGGACTGCCAGGGAGGAATAAGACAAAGGCAGTGATGATAGGGTTAGGGGCTATCTGGAGAAATAGTTTATTTGTGTTCTTTGCTGAGAATATGTAATACTTAGTTTAGCTAACTTTATATTCTTGTATATTTTAAGCTAAGCTAAAAATTTTCTGTTATTTTACTAGAAGACCTCTTAAATCAGTATTGAAGCAAGATACTAGAAAGCAGTTTAGAAGGGTTATAAGTACTTTCTTAAACAAGCTTTTATTGTCAGTACGTGTTAGGCCTTTGAGCATCTGTTATCTTATGAAGGTCTTACTAACTTTGCCTAGTTACTAAAGTAAGGTTTGCTATAATGCTGAAGTTAACATCATATAAGACTTGGTGGAGTAGGGGACTGAGTGTTGAGGCAACATTCATCTTGATATGGGTAGGAATAAGAGGAGAGTGAAGACACTAAGACAGCTTGTACTTTTGAGAGTATAGATGAGATCAGAGACATAGATGTGCGCTGCTGAGTTGAGTTTGTTATAGCAAGCCTAATGCGTTTGGGTTAAAAGATGTGTATGATTATCTTTTTTTTTTTTTCTGTTTTTCTAGTTTGATGTCCCTCTCAGATTTTTCTCATCTCATGCCTGAATTCAGTGTAACATTTGGTTTCAGTCCACATATGTATTGGGTTACCAAGAACTGTGAAAGTTGCTCTTTATATACTCTCTGGCTTAATATTCTTTACAGTATTAAGTCAGAAAATGTATATTTTAAATCCTTTTATCTTTCAATATCTGTGAGCTTAGGTATGATAAGGAAATCTGTGTTTATAATTTAAGAGACTTGGGCTAAGAGAAGGATAGTGATTCTTGTCATTGTCAGAGAATAAAGTTCTAAAGCTTAAATTCAAACTGTAGGTTTTCTGATTACATGTCCTGTTATTTCTATTTTATTTTACTATAAGTACTTCAGTAAATATCAGTTGTACAATTGAAATAGAAATATACTTTTGATTATATATTCTACAAATGATTATTGAGTACCCCTGCACTTTGCTGGGTTTTGGGAGTACAACAGTTCTTGCATTTGTAGAACTTTATAAAAGGGACGATATGCCCCCTGAAGAAAGAAATGATTGGTGGATGCTATCAAGGAAACATATAAGAGATCCAGATAGAAATAAAGGATGAGTGGGACCTACTTTCCTTAAATAGTGTGCTTATGAAAAATTTGAGATGACATATATGCAGAGGCATAATTGCAAGGAAAGAAGCTAGCATTGTAGGTATTGAAGGTAAAACTATTATATGCAGAGAAAAGAGTATGTGCCAGTTCTCTGAGATGGGAAATAACTTCATATGTCCTAGAATTTGAAAGAAGATCAGTGTGACTAGAGTATGGTGAGCAAAGGGAGATGGATAGAGGTCAGAGGTAGAGATGTGCTCAGGACCTTGGTCTTGTGCTCAGAAATTTTCTTCACAGGCTCATTAGGGTAGACAGTCAGATATGATAAATACTACTACTGTGTGAAGTTCTTTGAGAAGACAAAGATGCACCTAGAATTCTGAGGCAATCCACAAAAGCATCCTGACGGAGAGACATCTGAATTAGGGCCTGAGGGATGAATAGGAGTTGGCAGAAGGAGCCATGGAAGAAACACTGTCAGGTAGAGAGTCTAGCATGTGCAGACACACAGGACTGAAAAAACATATGCTTTGGAGAGTAAAGAATCATGAGGTTGGAGCAGAGGTGTGTTACCATTGGAAGGAAAGGAAAGAAGCTAGGAAAAAGGATGGGTGAGAGAGCATAGACCATGTTGTAAATGGCCTAATAAGTCAGGCTAAAAAATTTGGATTTAATTGCCTTTTTCACTGCCTATAATAAGTGCTTTTAAACAGCTTTTTTTTTTTAAGCAGTTGGGGGGGGGGGAATAGTTTTCATCAATAAAAATAAAAGCATGAGAGAGTCTACGAAAAGACCAAAGACAACATTAGACCACTGATAACAAGAAGAACTGACCAAAGTCTAAGTTAATAATATGAATTGTAGGAATTAAGAGAGGAAGTGGAAAAAAGAAATATTTTGAGAGTGAAATTTATGGTACTTGAATACAGTGGGACTTGGAAAACTCAAAATGGGTTTCATGAGTGGGCATGCCATTCATTAAAGTAAGGAAATATATGAAGAGAGGTATACCTTTGAAAAACACATTTTTGGGGAAGGATACAGAAGATGAGATGTATTAAGTGATATTCCTTTCCATTTTCTTTGAAGTATGGAACTTTGTCATTGTGGTTGGGAAGATGAGAGTTTTCATTTGTCAGAAAAAGCTTGCCTGAGTAAAGCAGTCTATTCCGTAACATTGCTATAATCAGACATTTCAAGTATGAATTGCTATAAATTACAGTATTGAATTTGTTTCCGGTTGTTTTGGAATCTTTGTGACATTAGTATGACCCCCAAACCAGGAATTCAGACAAAGACATGAGTATGTAGCTTTCCGGGAACTAGAGTATAGTACATGGAACCATTTTAAATTTAAATTGATTTCAGCAAAAGTGGAAAAAAAAAAAAAAAAAAAGGAGGTGTAAGGGAACTGACTTCTAGTCCTGAGAGCCTTATGTATTTACCATCTTTGTGACTTTGATAAATCAACTTTTGGACCATAAATTCTGAGAAGAAAAGGAGGAAAGGAGGGGTAGACAGAGTTTAGTTTTCTTTCAGTTTTAAAATTCTATGAACTTTCATAGCTTGATATATAACCTCTAAAGAATTAGCATGGATAATTCTTATCTCTTTTATCTGTGATAAGAAAGGAAATTTAAATTACTATATTGACCCCTTCCCTACAAATATCCTAAAATTATTCTGATAAATTGATGCTAGAGCTTTCATGTACAAACCCTGTTGGCCATATTGTATTAGGACCTTTATGACTAACTAGTAAACATTACTTTGTAGTGTGAAAATAGAGACATTGTAGTAGCCTAGATCCAGGTACAGTGACCTGCTTTTCAAAAGTGGCTCTCTCTGTGGAAAGGTTCTTGCCATTTTCTTAGACATTTTTTGATCCCAGACTAACTTCTTGCTCAGCTGGGCATATTGGGCAGCATGCATTCAGTCTGTCTTTATATGATTCATGTATTATATATATATATATATATATATATATATATAATTTGATGAGGTTATCATTTAACATTTTAAGAAAACAGCTCTTCATCTGAGTAATTATATGATTAAGGTTTTCAGTTTATTAGTAGTTATTTATAAATATAGATCACTAATATGAAACACTTTTTATATTTATTTCAAGATTGCTAAGCATCAGTACCCTTAATATTTCTAGTTTATGATAAATTGATATCACAGCAACAAATACTGACAGCTGTTTTGTTGTTCTATATTTTCCTCACATAGTAGCTACACTTTGTGTATATATTTTCGGCCTGAAATTAGAGGTGTGACTTACGAGGGAAATTTTTTTTTTCCTTCAGCTCCTATGTTCTACACCTCCTGCTGCCCCTATCCTTTGCCACCAGTGTTCTCAGGCCCTGCTGGGGGGACAGAGAAGATCAGAGGTGAAGGGTAGAGATGGCAGAAAGTGGGGTTGGAGAAGTGGGCTGGAGGCAGGGTAAGGAGCATGCAGAGAAAGATGAAAGGATCAGCGGGAGGTGGGAGCGGGGTTGATGGGAGCAGAAATCGCAGTATTTAGAGGGCAAATAAAAGTTACCTTTAAGAAAAGAATATTTTTAAACATCTAGTAGTGATTATTTGGATGATTAAAAGTAAATATAGTACCTGATTTATATTTGTTGCCAGTGTGACCCTATACACAGATAAAATGTAAGATTTGTCATATTGTCTTAAAAATATAATAGCTTTAATCTGTCAAGTTAATCACTGATGAAACTTGATTTTCATTGTAGATCAAAGACCAAGCTCACCAATTCGACATCAGGGAAGGAATGACGAGCTTGAGCGTGATGAAAGAAGAGAGGAACGAAGAGTAGACAGAACGGATGATAGAAGAGACGAAAGGGCTAGGGAGAGAGACCGGGAACGGGAGCGCGAGCGGGAGAGGGAGCGCGAGCGGGAGAGGGACCGGGAGAGAGAGAAAGAGAGAGAACTGGAAAGAGAGCGGGCGCGGGAGCGCGAGCGCGAGCGAGAAAGAGAGAAGGAGAGAGACCGGGAGCGAGAGCGAGACCGGGAGCACGACCGAGAGAGGGAGAGAGAGAGGGAGCGCGAGCGGGAGAAAGAGCGGGAGCGCGAGCGCGAAGAGAGGGAGCGTGAGCGGGAGCGCGAGCGGGAGAGGGAGCGGGAGCGCGAGCGCGAGCGGGAGAGAGCGAGGGAGAGGGAGCGTGAGCGCGAGCGCCAGAGGGAGTGGGAAGACAAGGAGAAAGCTCGCGAGGACCGCAGGGAAAAGCGGGAAGACATCCGAGAAGACCGGAACCCCAGAGACGGCCACGAGGAGAGAAAGTCCAAGTAAGTGACCGTGAGCCAGGCCTTCACATTTCAGTGGAGGAATTCAGAAAGTCCCGTACTTACATTAAGTTTCTCAACGGCCCCCAATACCCTGTTCGTGTATCTCAGCTCTATTATCGCTATACTTGGCAAGCAACATCTTTTGAATTGTCGGAGAAAAAGTAAGTTTTCTCACTTTTATTTCTGTATCCAACGGATACAGTTAATAATTTTTGTTTACTGTTTGACTGCAGCCATTTTTGATGGCACATTGGTTTGACTGCTGGAGACTTGTTTTTAACAGGAATCCAACCTAACAGTGGTAGAACCAGTGGATTTGTATCTCATCCCTTCATATCCACTGTATAACAGGTTAATAGAGTTGACTTTTCACCAGGACATAATGCTTGTCCTGTTCCTGATAGTCCTTTATGAGTTTTGTGTACTTAGAAGTTTAGAATCACCTCCTGAAGGCTACAGAAGCATTCATAATGTCTTAGAACTGAGGACCTTCTGGAACCACCGAAGATGATGAGAGAGAGAGAGGTCCTCTCTGGACTGTGGAGTTATAGTTGTTGTTTTGTTTAGTACAGGCTTCCCAGGTGGATCAGTGGTAAAGAACCTGCCTGCCAAGCAAGATGCTTGAGTTAGATCCCTGGGTTGGGAAGATCCCCTGGAGAAGGAAATGGCATCGCACTCCAGTATTCTTGCCTGAGAAATCTCATGGACAGATGAGCCTGGCGGGCTACAGTCCNCACCTGTCTCTTATACACATCTTTGCTAAGCATCAGTACCCTTAATATTTCTAGTTTATGATAAATTGATATCACAGCAACAAATACTGACAGCTGTTTTGTTGTTCTATATTTTCCTCACATAGTAGCTACACTTTGTGTATATATTTTCGGCCTGAAATTAGAGGTGTGACTTACGAGGGAAATTTTTTTTTTCCTTCAGCTCCTATGTTCTACACCTCCTGCTGCCCCTATCCTTTGCCACCAGTGTTCTCAGGCCCTGCTGGGGGGACAGAGAAGATCAGAGGTGAAGGGTAGAGATGGCAGAAAGTGGGGTTGGAGAAGTGGGCTGGAGGCAGGGTAAGGAGCATGCAGAGAAAGATGAAAGGATCAGCGGGAGGTGGGAGCGGGGTTGATGGGAGCAGAAATCGCAGTATTTAGAGGGCAAATAAAAGTTACCTTTAAGAAAAGAATATTTTTAAACATCTAGTAGTGATTATTTGGATGATTAAAAGTAAATATAGTACCTGATTTATATTTGTTGCCAGTGTGACCCTATACACAGATAAAATGTAAGATTTGTCATATTGTCTTAAAAATATAATAGCTTTAATCTGTCAAGTTAATCACTGATGAAACTTGATTTTCATTGTAGATCAAAGACCAAGCTCACCAATTCGACATCAGGGAAGGAATGACGAGCTTGAGCGTGATGAAAGAAGAGAGGAACGAAGAGTAGACAGAACGGATGATAGAAGAGACGAAAGGGCTAGGGAGAGAGACCGGGAACGGGAGCGCGAGCGGGAGAGGGAGCGCGAGCGGGAGAGGGACCGGGAGAGAGAGAAAGAGAGAGAACTGGAAAGAGAGCGGGCGCGGGAGCGCGAGCGCGAGCGAGAAAGAGAGAAGGAGAGAGACCGGGAGCGAGAGCGAGACCGGGAGCACGACCGAGAGAGGGAGAGAGAGAGGGAGCGCGAGCGGGAGAAAGAGCGGGAGCGCGAGCGCGAAGAGAGGGAGCGTGAGCGGGAGCGCGAGCGGGAGAGGGAGCGGGAGCGCGAGCGCGAGCGGGAGAGAGCGAGGGAGAGGGAGCGTGAGCGCGAGCGCCAGAGGGAGTGGGAAGACAAGGAGAAAGCTCGCGAGGACCGCAGGGAAAAGCGGGAAGACATCCGAGAAGACCGGAACCCCAGAGACGGCCACGAGGAGAGAAAGTCCAAGTAAGTGACCGTGAGCCAGGCCTTCACATTTCAGTGGAGGAATTCAGAAAGTCCCGTACTTACATTAAGTTTCTCAACGGCCCCCAATACCCTGTTCGTGTATCTCAGCTCTATTATCGCTATACTTGGCAAGCAACATCTTTTGAATTGTCGGAGAAAAAGTAAGTTTTCTCACTTTTATTTCTGTATCCAACGGATACAGTTAATAATTTTTGTTTACTGTTTGACTGCAGCCATTTTTGATGGCACATTGGTTTGACTGCTGGAGACTTGTTTTTAACAGGAATCCAACCTAACAGTGGTAGAACCAGTGGATTTGTATCTCATCCCTTCATATCCACTGTATAACAGGTTAATAGAGTTGACTTTTCACCAGGACATAATGCTTGTCCTGTTCCTGATAGTCCTTTATGAGTTTTGTGTACTTAGAAGTTTAGAATCACCTCCTGAAGGCTACAGAAGCATTCATAATGTCTTAGAACTGAGGACCTTCTGGAACCACCGAAGATGATGAGAGAGAGAGAGGTCCTCTCTGGACTGTGGAGTTATAGTTGTTGTTTTGTTTAGTACAGGCTTCCCAGGTGGATCAGTGTAAAGAACCTGCCTGCCAAGCAAGATGCTTGAGTTAGATCCCTGGGTTGGGAAGATCCCCTGGAGAAGGAAATGGCATCGCACTCCAGTATTCTTGCCTGAGAAATCTCATGGACAGATGAGCCTGGCGGGCTACAGTCCATGGCATTGCAAAGGTTGCTGCAATAAAAAGATGTGTTGTTGTTATATACCGAGGGCATTTTCTCTTCTCTTACTCTCACTTTTTTTTTAATACCAAAAAATTTATTTGCTCAGGTATGTGGGAAGTCCAGGGTTTTTATTTGTTCTGATGTGATTATACTCAGATTCTCAAAGCCTCAAGAATGGTGTGTCTGCACTATTTTCTTATGTATTAGTTTTAGACTTAGAAAGCTTTTCCTCACATGACGGCTAGGATGACCCCAGGGTTATACCTGTCAGCTCAGTTATAGCCTTCGGTTGAGGAGTAAACAAGAGAGTTAAGCCAGTCACTATAGCCACGAGAATCCCAGACTCTGATGGGTCAGTTTTGAGGTTTTACAGACCTAAAACCAAACATCCGAATTAAAGGCCTTTTTTTTTTTCTTTTAATGCCAACTAGAATAAAGGATACAGTTAAATTTGTTAAGACAAACTGAAAATCATTTATATAGCTTCAGTTTCTTTGCCCCTACTTCTAGCTCATTTGCCTCATGGTGAATACATTCTCTGCTTTAGGTATTTTCATTATTGCTGTTATGGATTTTGGTTATAGACAAACAACATACCACAGAAATGGAGGCTTCTTCCATTAGGTCTTGCCTTCCCTTCAGTCTGCAGCCATGGTTTGTTTATTCTCTGGCTTCCCTCACTCCATATTAAAAGAAAATATCTCACATTAAACATGAAATTCAGATACTACCTTTAACACATGTAGGCACAAAATATGCATTATTTCTCTTTCCTCTGGCCTCTTTATTCTNGAGCGGGAGCGCGAGCGCGAGCGGGAGAGAGCGAGGGAGAGGGAGCGTGAGCGCGAGCGCCAGAGGGAGTGGGAAGACAAGGAGAAAGCTCGCGAGGACCGCAGGGAAAAGCGGGAAGACATCCGAGAAGACCGGAACCCCAGAGACGGCCACGAGGAGAGAAAGTCCAAGTAAGTGACCGTGAGCCAGGCCTTCACATTTCAGTGGAGGAATTCAGAAAGTCCCGTACTTACATTAAGTTTCTCAACGGCCCCCAATACCCTGTTCGTGTATCTCAGCTCTATTATCGCTATACTTGGCAAGCAACATCTTTTGAATTGTCGGAGAAAAAGTAAGTTTTCTCACTTTTATTTCTGTATCCAACGGATACAGTTAATAATTTTTGTTTACTGTTTGACTGCAGCCATTTTTGATGGCACATTGGTTTGACTGCTGGAGACTTCTTTTTAACAGGAATCCAACCTAACAGTGGTAGAACCAGTGGATTTGTATCTCATCCCTTCATATCCACTGTATAACAGGTTAATAGAGTTGACTTTTCACCAGGACATAATGCTTGTCCTGTTCCTGATAGTCCTTTATGAGTTTTGTGTACTTAGAAGTTTAGAATCACCTCCTGAAGGCTACAGAAGCATTCATAATGTCTTAGAACTGAGGACCTTCTGGAACCACCGAAGATGATGAGAGAGAGAGAGGTCCTCTCTGGACTGTGGAGTTATAGTTGTTGTTTTGTTTAGTACAGGCTTCCCAGGTGGATCAGTGTAAAGAACCTGCCTGCCAAGCAAGATGCTTGAGTTAGATCCCTGGGTTGGGAAGATCCCCTGGAGAAGGAAATGGCATCGCACTCCAGTATTCTTGCCTGAGAAATCTCATGGACAGATGAGCCTGGCGGGCTACAGTCCATGGCATTGCAAAGGTTGCTGCAATAAAAAGATGTGTTGTTGTTATATACCGAGGGCATTTTCTCTTCTCTTACTCTCACTTTTTTTTTTAATACCAAAAAATTTATTTGCTCAGGTATGTGGGAAGTCCAGGGTTTTTATTTGTTCTGATGTGATTATACTCAGATTCTCAAAGCCTCAAGAATGGTGTGTCTGCACTATTTTCTTATGTATTAGTTTTAGACTTAGAAAGCTTTTCCTCACATGACGGCTAGGATGACCCCAGGGTTATACCTGTCAGCTCAGTTATAGCCTTCGGTTGAGGAGTAAACAAGAGAGTTAAGCCAGTCACTATAGCCACGAGAATCCCAGACTCTGATGGGTCAGTTTTGAGGTTTTACAGACCTAAAACCAAACATCCGAATTAAAGGCCTTTTTTTTTTTCTTTTAATGCCAACTAGAATAAAGGATACAGTTAAATTTGTTAAGACAAACTGAAAATCATTTATATAGCTTCAGTTTCTTTGCCCCTACTTCTAGCTCATTTGCCTCATGGTGAATACATTCTCTGCTTTAGGTATTTTCATTATTGCTGTTATGGATTTTGGTTATAGACAAACAACATACCACAGAAATGGAGGCTTCTTCCATTAGGTCTTGCCTTCCCTTCAGTCTGCAGCCATGGTTTGTTTATTCTCTGGCTTCCCTCACTCCATATTAAAAGAAAATATCTCACATTAAACATGAAATTCAGATACTACCTTTAACACATGTAGGCACAAAATATGCATTATTTCTCTTTCCTCTGGCCTCTTTATTCTAAGATTAAAATTCTGAAATATTTGTTATTTATTTTTTAGTCCTATGCTTTGATTATATTTTTCATGCTTCTAATCTCAAAGTACAGTAGCCAGAATTTCTTGGAGCTTGTCGTGGTTAAATATTCCAACCATTGACAAGGGTCCCAGAAGTTTAGTAGTAAGCTGCTCAGTAAAGTAACTTGGTATATAAGATAAATATCTTGATGTTTTTATCTATTGTCATCTCAGTATATTCTCATGGTGGAAGTTTAAAACCACCACCATTTATTTGGTCATGATTCTGTGGGTTAGTGGTTTGACTCAGCTCAGCAGAGTGGCTCTTCTGCTGGTCTCATGTAGGATCACTCTGTTTCTCCAGTCAGTCTAGCAGGTCAGCTAGGTCTGAATGACCCCAAATGGCCTTCCTCACATGTCTGGTGATTGGTGCTGGTTGTTGCTTAGGGCATCTTGACCTCTTTTCCTCTAATAATCGAAACTCTGTTTTTGCATATAACAGTAGACACATACCAAGAAGGCAAAAGCAGAAGCTGAAAGGCCTCTTGAGTCCTAAATCTCCAGACTTACACAGTCATTTTCACCACATCCTCTTGTCATGCATAGTAAGTCACTGGGTTAGCCCAGATTCAAAGGATGGGAAAATAGACTACTTGATGATGGCAGGAGCTTTAGATAAGGAATTGTTACAAGCTTGGGTCTGTCAGGTGTCATACTACATCTGGGGCTTCATTTTCTACCTGGTTGCTCATCTGTATAAATGAGCCATCAAGGAGGTACATGTACTCATGTGCTACAGTGTTACTCAACTTCTGGCCATAGTATTTATAAACTATTTGTTTTAAAAAAAAGTGGTCAAAATTCAGTAAAAATATAGGAAAACACTAGAATAACTTAAGTATCCAGAGATACAGAACACTAGTCATCTAAAGTTTAACTAAAGAGTCAGAAATAGTGAACATATGAATTATTTTATTAATTTGTCATTAAGTAGATGATTTAGTTCTAAGAGGTGAGTTAGAACCAGTTTTTACCAGTGTGCCCACAACATGACAGGCACTGGGCTTATGACCTAACAAATTTATTCCTCACTGCAGTTTTATGAGATGGACCCCCATTTTTCACCTATATTCAGATGAAAAAGCTAAGAATGACTTCAAGGAATTTATCTAAAATTGAATAATAAGTAACATGGCTAAAAGTTGAACTCAAGTCTTATTTGTCATAAAACAGTAAAACTGATAAATAAGTTTTAGTAGAGTTGACTCCTCTGGTGTGNAAAGCTAAGAATGACTTCAAGGAATTTATCTAAAATTGAATAATAAGTAACATGGCTAAAAGTTGAACTCAAGTCTTATTTGTCATAAAACAGTAAAACTGATAAATAAGTTTTAGTAGAGTTGACTCCTCTGGTGTGTTACCACTTTACAGTAATTAAACCTGGTGAATTTCAGTGAGCGATTCTACATGTACGGTGAAAAAAGCAGAGATGGTGCCATGTATTTTAAGTCCACAATTGTTAAGTCTCAACAAATGAAGAATTTTGTTAAAGATGCTAAATAAAGGCCCTTTGTATGATACAGATAGCTCTGATAGTATTGTTATCCTACAATTATATATTCTAGTTATAGTGAGAAATAATAGTAAAAAAAAAAAAAAGTAATCTTTTTCATCCCCTGAAATCTTACAAATTACGTTTGTCTGATTTAGGAAGCGCTATAGAAATGAAGGGAGTCCTAGCCCTCGTCAGTCACCTAAGCGCCGGCGAGAGCATTCTCCTGACAGTGACGCCTACAACAGTGGAGATGATAAAAGTAAGCAGAATCTGTGTTCCCTGTTTCTAGAGTCAGACTCATTTGTAACGATGAGACAATTGTTTTACATCAATAGGAAATGAGTTAAGATTTAAAATTTTTACTTGCTCTGCTGCTTCTGAATATATCACATTGTGACTAAAAACAAGTATGTGTTCGAAATATGTAGTTGTGGCACTTGTCATTTCCCACTAGTTGTAGTAAAGCCGTACTTCGGTTTTTACTGAAATTATTGTTATTTTTAAACTTTTAAAATGAAAAGGGAGACACTGGTTTGTTATTTATAGGTAACATGCAATATTGTTAACATGATGAAAGTCTGATGACTTTTATCTTTTGGTCTAGATGAAAAACACAGACTCTTGAGCCAGGTTGTTCGACCTCAAGAATCACGTTCTCTTAGTCCATCACACCTTACAGAAGACAGGCAGGGTAGATGGAGAGAAGATGATCGTAAACCAGAAAGAAAAGAAAGTTCAAGGCGCTATGAAGAGCAAGATTTCAAAGAGAAAGTTTCTTCTGTAGATAAGCAGAGAGAACAGACAGAAATAACAGAGAGCTCCAGAACTCGTTCACAAGACCTGACAGGACACCACCCATCCGAAGATCGAGACACCTCTGATGGAGCTTATGAGGAGAGCAAGAGAAAAGCAAAGATTCAGAAGAAGCCTATTAAGAGAAAGAGAGATGATGATGTTGGAATGGGGAGGGGTAACACAGAGATAGTGTCTGAAGATGGTCAAGTATTTTCACCAAAAAAAGGACAGAAAAAGAAAAGTGTTGAAAAGAAGCGTAAGAGGTCCAGAGGTGATTCTGACATCTCTGATGAAGAAACGGTGCCGCAGAGTAAGAAGAAAAGAGGCCCGAGGACTCCTCCTATCACAGCCAAAGAGGAGCCAGCTGACATGCCCAGTGATAAGGATGGTGCTCTGGAGGACCCTCAGAAGAAAGAGGATACAGCGTTCAGTGACTGGTCTGATGAGGACGTGCCTGACCGCACGGATCTGACGGAGCCAGAGCATGCTGCCACTGCCGCCACCCCTGGAAGGACCCCTTCACCGTCTTCGCTCCCTCCTCCCCCGCCTCCTCTGTCTGCTACCGCGGCCACCCCTGCCATGGCCTTTAGCACATCAACCACCACCATTTCCACCTCCGCCCTCCTCACCACCAATACATCTTTTACCAGTGAAGACTCCCATAGGAAGTGCCACAGAACACGAGCGGAAAAGGTAGAGGCGCCTCATGTTACTATAGAAGACGCACCACATCGCAAGCCAGTGGATCAGAAGCGGAGCAGCAGTCTCGGCAGCAACCGGAGCAATCGCAGTCACACATCTGGCCGTCTCCGCTCCCCATCCAACGACTCTGCTCATCGAAGTGGGGATGACCAGAATGGTCGAAAGAGAGTGCTGCATAGTGGCTCAAGAGACAGAGAAAAAACTAAAAGTCTGGAAATCACAGGAGAGAGAAAATCCAGGATTGATCAGCTAAAGCGTGGAGAACCTAGTCGAAGTACTTCCTCAGGTAATAAAAACAAATCATAACCTAACCAGTGTTTCTTATGTGAGTATATTTTGTACATTTTTATGTTTTGTTTGAATTATAATTTTAAAGTAAATGCTAAGTTGTTTATATGCTGCCTTAAATTTTTCAAGGAGCTTAGCTTAGCCATCCCACCATGATGTTACCTATTATCACATTAATACCAATAGAGTATAGAGGTACATTCAGTGACGTCACTCAGTTTAACACCAGCATATTAGTAGTATATCTTGGTGGAAAGCACTTACATGTTCAGGTTCTCTATTGATGCCTAAAAATTTTAACCTGGTTTTGCTTCTTGCAACCAGTGCTTTTTCTCTGTTAACTGCGTAAATAAGGTAGGGGGAGAGTAGGAGGTACATAATGAAATGGTCAGTTCTGTTAATCCTTACTTATTTTTACATACTTATTTCTTTAAAGATCTTTTGTGATTATAGTGGAAATAAACAAGGAAACAAACATGCTTTTTGCATATTTGACACTACTGAAGAGTGGTGGATATTTTTCTTTGAGATGGGTTTTTTCCTTGAGTTCTTTGGATAATTTAAAATAAGTACAGAAAAAGAGAAATTGTAAGTTTTAAAAGACCTTGTATTAAAGCATTTTAATTTCTGTTTTATCATGTATTAAGTCTTTGTATATGGTACATTGATTTTAGATCGCCAGGATTCAAGAAGCCATAGTTCCAGAAGAAGTTCTCCTGAGTCAGATCGACAGGTCCATTCAAGATCGGGGTCGTTTGACAGCAGAGAGAGGCTTCAAGAGCGCGACCGTTATGAGCACGAGAGAGAGCGGGAGCGAGAAAGGAGAGACGTCCGGCAGAGAGACTGGGAGCGGGATGCAGATAAAGATTGGCCCCGGAACAGGGACCGGGACCGACTGCGGGAACGGGAGAGGGAACGGGACAAAAGGAGAGACTTGGACAGGGAGAGGGAGAGACTCCTCTCTGATGCCCTGGAAAGGGACCGGGAAAGGGACAGGGACAGAATGTTTGAGGGTTCTCAGGTAGAGTCTGTAAAACGCAATGAAGTCAAACTGGAGAGTGAACATGACAGAGACCTAGAAAGCGGTTCCCGAGACTCTGGAGCTTTGGATAAAGAAAGGCTGGATAAAGATCTGGGATCTGTGCAGGGATTTGAAGATACAAGTAGAGCTGAGAGGACGGAGAGTGTAGAAGGTGAGTGTCACTCCTTCCCGTCTGTTTCACTGCCCCGTTTCTTCTCAAATCTCATAGGAAACCAGTACTTCCTTTTGAAGGCTCATCTGATATGATTATTGACTCCATTGTTTTAGGGAAAATAGATTTTATAAGGAAAAGGCCTATGATACTTAAAAAACTTATACTCGTTAGTACTTTTAAGGTAGACTTGGTTCTAATAAGCGTAAATGAGATAAAATTATAGTCACCCTTCAGTCTCTCAGTATCNAGCATATTAGTAGTATATCTTGGTGGAAAGCACTTACATGTTCAGGTTCTCTATTGATGCCTAAAAATTTTAACCTGGTTTTGCTTCTTGCAACCAGTGCTTTTTCTCTGTTAACTGCGTAAATAAGGTAGGGGGAGAGTAGGAGGTACATAATGAAATGGTCAGTTCTGTTAATCCTTACTTATTTTTACATACTTATTTCTTTAAAGATCTTTTGTGATTATAGTGGAAATAAACAAGGAAACAAACATGCTTTTTGCATATTTGACACTACTGAAGAGTGGTGGATATTTTTCTTTGAGATGGGTTTTTTCCTTGAGTTCTTTGGATAATTTAAAATAAGTACAGAAAAAGAGAAATTGTAAGTTTTAAAAGACCTTGTATTAAAGCATTTTAATTTCTGTTTTATCATGTATTAAGTCTTTGTATATGGTACATTGATTTTAGATCGCCAGGATTCAAGAAGCCATAGTTCCAGAAGAAGTTCTCCTGAGTCAGATCGACAGGTCCATTCAAGATCGGGGTCGTTTGACAGCAGAGAGAGGCTTCAAGAGCGCGACCGTTATGAGCACGAGAGAGAGCGGGAGCGAGAAAGGAGAGACGTCCGGCAGAGAGACTGGGAGCGGGATGCAGATAAAGATTGGCCCCGGAACAGGGACCGGGACCGACTGCGGGAACGGGAGAGGGAACGGGACAAAAGGAGAGACTTGGACAGGGAGAGGGAGAGACTCCTCTCTGATGCCCTGGAAAGGGACCGGGAAAGGGACAGGGACAGAATGTTTGAGGGTTCTCAGGTAGAGTCTGTAAAACGCAATGAAGTCAAACTGGAGAGTGAACATGACAGAGACCTAGAAAGCGGTTCCCGAGACTCTGGAGCTTTGGATAAAGAAAGGCTGGATAAAGATCTGGGATCTGTGCAGGGATTTGAAGATACAAGTAGAGCTGAGAGGACGGAGAGTGTAGAAGGTGAGTGTCACTCCTTCCCGTCTGTTTCACTGCCCCGTTTCTTCTCAAATCTCATAGGAAACCAGTACTTCCTTTTGAAGGCTCATCTGATATGATTATTGACTCCATTGTTTTAGGGAAAATAGATTTTATAAGGAAAAGGCCTATGATACTTAAAAAACTTATACTCGTTAGTACTTTTAAGGTAGACTTGGTTCTAATAAGCGTAAATGAGATAAAATTATAGTCACCCTTCAGTCTCTCAGTATCTGCACGAATGAGTTCCAGAGCCTGCCACAGGTAGTAAAATCTGAGGATGCTCAGCTCCCTTACTAAAACTGCCTCCCATTCCCCCTCAGAGGGACTCTGAGAAGGCCAACGCACACCCTTTACCCAGTCAGAGCCAGCCTCCACTGGGTGGCCCTCTGTTGTCCATCCTTCACCCCAGCCTGCTCTACAAACTGACTCACCTCTGTGTTCTCTGGATGGTCTCCCTCCTCAAGCCTCTCTGAGCCTGCTCTTCCCATTGCCTGACAGACCCTTTCCCTTCTCTTTTCTTACTCAAACAGCAAGTGTCAGTTTATACATATTGCCTCTGTAAAACCATCTCTGCTAAAGGTGCTCTTTAAAATTGCCAAAGCACCTTGTTTATACATCTTTAATAGCATCTCTACACCATATTGTAAATTATTTTTCCATGGTTCTCTCCCCATTATATTGTACTCCTTTGTTAGGCACCATAGGTTTTTATTTCTTTATCTTCGAGCCTCTAGCAAGGACACAATAAATAGCTGATGCATGAAAATCTGTCCTGCCTGTCCATACCTGTCCTACATCTTATTCTGTGGTGAATTATAGCCCAGGGTAACAATAGTAATGGTCTCCCCTGAGAATGCTCCCGGAAATTCTGCCTCCATGAACTGTCCAATTCTGATACCAGTGTTTATGTGCCCTTTCCACTTCAAGCCCCCAAGAAACTTCTCAGATGCTTAGTACATGAGCAGTAATATTTTACATTCCTTTTATTTGCTGTATTGTAGCACTAGTCCCAGAATAAAGTTGTTCACATTCTTGTAAAACTATAAACATCCTTGTATCTTTTGGTTATTTGGTTAGATATATTTCAGTACACCAAACTGTTAACATTTTTTTTTCTGCTTGACAAAAACTTTGCTACCTCAGTGGTCATCACATTCATTTTTATATAAAATTTGAATTTCAATAGCATCAATTTGTGAGCAATAGTACTATTGGAGGTACAACCTTGGGGTATAATTGAATGTAATTTGAACTAATCATTATAATCATTCTCCTGTGATTGGAATTTGTGCCCTTCATCCCTAAAATATACCATTCATTGGTTGTGATCATGGATAATGTGGCATGGAGATTTAGAAGTGAAATGAAAAACTTTACTCACTTAAAGTAGGATAGTTTGATAAGCTTGAAAAGTTAAAAACCCTTTTATTTGCATTTTATGTTTAGATGTATATTTGTATAATGAAGTTGTTAAATTTTTTTAGAAGTGAATTGGTGGGGGTATGAGATTAGTACAGAATTTAATAGAGTAGAAAATTATTAGAAATGACTAGAAACATCCCATAGTTTATTTGCTGCAAGTTTATAAAGGATACTGTTGCATTTTGAAACCTAGTGTTGTAAACTCAGTAAAGTATATGAATAGAACCTGCTTAGAAATCTTAAATGTACTGTGTAATACTATGATAATTCAAGTTTACAAGTAACTCACCAAGAGACAAAGCTTTAGCATAGGTAGTTGAGACAAGTTGGTAAATAAAGAAATGGAAGATACACTAGTGGTTAATAACAAAAATATGTTAAAATTATATTATAGCAATCTTTTAAAATTGCATTTATTAATTAAAGGAAAACATTGGCATAGGGAAGATGGGAAGGTGAATTGGGAGATCGGTGGTGGAGGGGGATGGGGATTAATGGCACTTAGATTTCTGCCTCACCACTATAGAGTTCTTCATATCATGAATAAAATATTATGAGCTAAGATTTAAACTTCAAATTAATCCTAATAATTAGTTTGTAAGCTTTTAAAAGTTGAATTTATTTTGATAAAGAAATTAATGCATCCTTCTGAAATTAGTGGATTTTCTGAATTAGTTTTATTATAAAAAGTTAACTAGTATTGTTAGTGGTAGATTTTATTTCTCATATTTTAATTGTAATCTTATAACCTATTTTGATATTGCTGTCCATACTGTGTTCTTGTCATTAAAATTAAAGTAGTTCATTTTTAAGTTTTTCTTTTGGAATTATCAAGTGTTTTGAATAATTAAGAAATGTAGTTTTAAATTAAAAAATGCTTCTCAATTTTTTTAGTGTGCCCAGCCTCTCCTCTTTGGTTTCACTTAGATGTCCCTTTCTTTTAATGCTCTCTTTGGCATGAAATTCTGTTTTAACAGAAGATGACGAATCCAAGCTAGATGATACACATTCATTGGGATCTGGTGCTGGAGAAGGATACGAGCCGATTAGTGATGATGAACTAGATGAAATTCTGGCAGGTGATGCTGAAAAGCGGGAGGACCAACAGGATGAGGAGAAGATGCCAGGTAATCATTGCAGAGGTGGTTGAACATAAAAGGTATTTAATTATGATACTGAGGTATTCTTTTTTCCCTTTCATGCTGTAAGAATTGATAAAACACAGAATCTTCCCAATTGTGTTTTAATTAACATTGAAAGGCCAGTAAAGTGAAAATTATAGTTATTATGCTCTGTTCATTTTTAAATAGACATTGCTTATAAATTGAAAAGGGCACTATCTAAAATAGCACAATTGTAAGATTTCCTTTCCAGAGTTTGATTACTGTTGTAGGACCTAGAATTTAAAACAGATGGTAGGTATATAGTACAGAGCTTCACAACTGTGTTCCACAAACTGTTGAAATGACCATTCAAAAACTTAATAACTTGAGGTTGTATTTGAACACTATGTCTATACTTCTCTTGATTTTCTAAACTCAGTAATATTTTCACTTACAGTATTTCATTCATTGCCAGAGCTTACTCCAGTGACTATACCATGAATCAGCAACCATTATTGTTCTTGTTGAATCATCCCAATTAGTCTAATTGTTACTAACAATTTATCATAGTAAGGGTTTGGGGGCATGTAGAATATTAAAGCTTTATTTTGACTTAATTTGCTCTTGCATTTTACAGTTTTTTATACTAATGTATAATGTATGTATGTTTTTATTATCAGCTATTAAGTGTTTCTGAATAGAACGTTATTTTAATTTCCTAAACTGTTCCTTGTCAATGGATAGATTATTCTCAATTTTAATTATAGCCACTGCCTGATTCTTAAAGTTTTCATAATGAATTCTTTGCTTTTTTTAAAAAGTAGTGTCTGTGTGTGTCTGTTTGTGCATGTACGCATTCAAACTAAATACATTCCTAGATTTAATTAACCCTTAGATGATTCTGGTACCAAGTTTCAAAATGTGAGACCTAGTCTTAGTGAAATAGTGGATTTCTTTCATTGAGACTCTCTCAAGCAATTTAAAGGCATTATTTGTAGGAATAGGTTTGCTTAGGTGCTTGTTGGGTTGCTTTTTGTTTGTTTTGGATTTTTCTTTATTGAAGTATAATTGACATAAATTACATTAATTTCAGGTGCACAACATAGTGATTAGACATTTGTGTATACATTGCAACATGATCACCACATTGTATAGTTTACTTTGACATGGTGTCATCTACCGCCATGCAAAGTTATAGTTTTTTCCCTTGGGATGAGAACTTTTCATACTTTCTAGCAACTTCTAATGTTGGAATACAGTGTTGTTGACTAGAGTTACCACACTCTGCATTTCATTACCATGATTTACTTATCGTTGCAAGTTTGTACCTCTTGATACCCTTCACACATTTTGTCTAACCTTCAGATCCCTCCCCCTCTGGAAACCACCAATCTCTATATCTGTGAGTTTGGATTTCTTTTTGTTTGATTCTTTTAGATTCCACCTATAAAAGAAATCTGGGTGCGTGGGAGCACTTGCCCTTGACCTCTTTACTATTTTCCTTTGGTGAGAAAGTTTATTTGTAAAATTTCTTAGATTCTAAATACTAGTTTTTATAGAAAATCTTTTAAGAATATGCCTTTTTAAAATTAATTATTGTTTGCTTTCCTGTGCCTTGCAATCTGTATTTCTCCCTGGATAACAGGAATGGTATTTCTTGGTGTAAGAAAATTCTGTAACTTTTTGTAGATCCGCTAGATGTGATAGATGTGGATTGGTCTGGTCTTATGCCAAAGCATCCAAAAGAACCACGAGAGCCTGGAGCCGCGCTCTTAAAATTCACACCTGGAGCTGTTATGCTGCGAGTTGGCATTTCTAAAAAGTTGGCTGGTCCTGAGCTCTTTACAAAAGTCAAAGAAACATGTCAGAGACTCTTAGAAAAGCCCAAAGGTAATTCCATTCCCAATTTAAGTGTGTAATGTCTAATATAAATATGAAGATGCCTTTGAAAAGGATTCTATTCTGTTCTTATGTGGCAGTTATAAGAATTTGTTTTATAAAGAATCACTTATTTTCATTATTTAATCCTCATGGTCAAAGTTTATTTTGAAAGAAATTTAAACCTACAGATGAGTTGTAAACATAGCGCAATGATCTTTCTGCATCAAAATTACTTTAACAGGTTAAGTGTGAAAGTGCTCAGTGGTTTGCCCAGAGCTAAAATGAGGTAGGTCTTAGGAAAGTGAACTTAGATATTTTTCTTATCTAAGCAGACTGATAATCTTGGCAGTGCTTTCCCCTGGGAAATGGAGAATTTTGCTCAAATGCAGATGTTTAGATTGAGCCTTTTACAAAGTGCTTAAGAACTCAGTCTGTGAACCAGATGGCCTGGATTCCAATAGGTACACCACTTACTGGCTACAGTTAATCTATATGTTACTGTCACCATCTGCAAACTGGGAGTAATTATACTGCCAAGCCACCTGATTGTTAGGAGCAAATGAGTTATCACAAGTAAAACACTTAGAATAGTTTCTGACATGCAGTGATGCCTAGTAAATACTACTACTGCTATTTAGTTTGAAAATATTTTATCACATTGATTTTAGACAGTGAAAACAGCTACAGCTTTTTATTATTCCAGAACATTTTTAGTTTGTAGAATCTTTTTTCCCTCCTGTTATCTGAAACCTACCTCACTGTGTTTTGGCAGCTTATTGGGCTTCCCTGGTAGCTCGGCTGGTAAAGAATCCACCTGCAATGCAGGAGACCCCAATTTGATTCCTGGGCCAGGAGAAGGGATAAGCTACCCACTCCAGTATTCTTGGGCTTCCCTGGTGGCTTAGATGGTAAAGAATCCACCTATACTGCAGGAGACCTAGGTTCAGTCCCTGAGTTGGGAAGATCCCCTGAGTTTTGGCAGCTTATTAATACTTTATTAATGGGGTAGAGGAATGTGAAAAGGATAGGAGGTAAAAAGGTGAAAGCAGTAAGATTACTTAATGTTCTATAATNATCCTCATGGTCAAAGTTTATTTTGAAAGAAATTTAAACCTACAGATGAGTTGTAAACATAGCGCAATGATCTTTCTGCATCAAAATTACTTTAACAGGTTAAGTGTGAAAGTGCTCAGTGGTTTGCCCAGAGCTAAAATGAGGTAGGTCTTAGGAAAGTGAACTTAGATATTTTTCTTATCTAAGCAGACTGATAATCTTGGCAGTGCTTTCCCCTGGGAAATGGAGAATTTTGCTCAAATGCAGATGTTTAGATTGAGCCTTTTACAAAGTGCTTAAGAACTCAGTCTGTGAACCAGATGGCCTGGATTCCAATAGGTACACCACTTACTGGCTACAGTTAATCTATATGTTACTGTCACCATCTGCAAACTGGGAGTAATTATACTGCCAAGCCACCTGATTGTTAGGAGCAAATGAGTTATCACAAGTAAAACACTTAGAATAGTTTCTGACATGCAGTGATGCCTAGTAAATACTACTACTGCTATTTAGTTTGAAAATATTTTATCACATTGATTTTAGACAGTGAAAACAGCTACAGCTTTTTATTATTCCAGAACATTTTTAGTTTGTAGAATCTTTTTTCCCTCCTGTTATCTGAAACCTACCTCACTGTGTTTTGGCAGCTTATTGGGCTTCCCTGGTAGCTCGGCTGGTAAAGAATCCACCTGCAATGCAGGAGACCCCAATTTGATTCCTGGGCCAGGAGAAGGGATAAGCTACCCACTCCAGTATTCTTGGGCTTCCCTGGTGGCTTAGATGGTAAAGAATCCACCTATACTGCAGGAGACCTAGGTTCAGTCCCTGAGTTGGGAAGATCCCCTGAGTTTTGGCAGCTTATTAATACTTTATTAATGGGGAAGAGGAATGTGAAAAGGATAGGAGGTAAAAAGGTGAAAGCAGTAAGATTATTTAATGTTCTATAATGTTGATGAGAGTGAAGAAGTTTGAGGTAAAAGAAGAATTTAGCTTTTTACTAATATAAAATTGGAAAAAGTTTTTTTATGTTTCATGAATACATGTTCTCTCTTCAGCTGTTAGCATAAGCAGAAACTGTCTTGATTTTAATATGGCCCAATATACATAGACTATATGTGTAAGAAACATAAATTATAAGTGAATATGTGTTAATCTGACAAATGACCACTGTCTTAAGTTCTTGCCCCATTCTTTCTCCCTTGATTGGCTCTCTGGTCTTAAGCATGTAACTCCTGTGGGCATAAAATGATGTAGTGAAACCTCTAAGGTCTTATCCATATCTGCAGCTATTTGCTTCTGTGACTTTTGTTAATGGCATTTCAAGTTAAAATCTATTGCATAGTTAGCAAAATCAGACTATAGTTTGTCCCTGACTAATGATCACTTAAACAATGAAAATATACACTGTGAAGAGGGATTTGATTTTTCCTTACCAAGTAGTCCAGGCTTCCCTGGTGGCTCAGACAGTAAAGAATCTGCAGTGTGGGAGACCTGGGTTCAGTCCCTGGGTCAGGAAGATCCCCTGGAGAAGGAAATGGCAACCCACTCCAGTGTTCTTGCCTGGAGAACCCCATGGACAGAGAAGCCTGGTGGGCTACAGTCCATGGGGTCTCAAAAGAGTCGGACACGACTGAACGACTAACACTTTACCAAGTAGTCCTGTTTTTTGGTGGTGAGATAGCTTTATTAGAGAACTAATATATGATACCGAATAGAAGTTCTCTAAGGAATGGGACTTTATTTACTGCTATATCCAGTGTCTGATGACCTGTACCACTAATTTTGCCATTGCTTTGACTAGTACGTGATACACAGTATTTGATAAATATTTGTGAAATAACTGATACTGATTTTTTCTAATCCATTTTGTCAATTTCTGTGTCCCAGTACTGAAGAAAGTATATCCCTACTCAGTATGTAGTTTTTAATTGGAGTATAATTGCTTTACAATTTTGTGTTAGTTTCTGCTGTGCAGTGAAATGAATCAGCTATATGTATACATGTGTCCCCTCCCTCTTGGACTGCCATCCCTCTAGGTTCTCACAGAGCTCTGAGCTGGGCTCCTTGTACAGTACAGCAGCTTCCCACTAGCTATTTTACACACAGTCATTTGTATATGTCAGTCTTAATTTCCCAGTATTACCCCAGGCTCCTCTGTCCTTGGGATTCTCCAGGCAAGAGTACTGTAGTGGGTTCCTATTTCCTTCTCCAGGGAATCTTCCTGACCCAGGGACTGAACCCAGGCCTCCCGCATTGTAGGCAGACATTTTACCATCTGAGGCACCAGGGAAGTCAATGTTGGTAACTTTGATAATATATAGACTTTGTGGAATATTCATCCAAGCAATTGTTAACAACTTGTGTTTTCAGAAGCCTTAATGTGTTCTTTTTTTTTGAAAGATACAGACAGTCTCTTTGAACATGAACTCGGGGCTCTCAACATGGCTGCATTACTACGAAAAGAGGAAAGAGCAAATCTGCTTAGTAATCTTGGACCATGTTGTANCAGTAAAGAATCTGTCTGCAGTGTGGGAGACCTGGGTTCAGTCCCTGGGTCAGGAAGATCCCCTGGAGAAGGAAATGGCAACCCACTCCAGTGTTCTTGCCTGGAGAACCCCATGGACAGAGAAGCCTGGTGGGCTACAGTCCATGGGGTCTCAAAAGAGTCGGACACGACTGAACGACTAACACTTTACCAAGTAGTCCTGTTTTTTGGTGGTGAGATAGCTTTATTAGAGAACTAATATATGATACCGAATAGAAGTTCTCTAAGGAATGGGACTTTATTTACTGCTATATCCAGTGTCTGATGACCTGTACCACTAATTTTGCCATTGCTTTGACTAGTACGTGATACACAGTATTTGATAAATATTTGTGAAATAACTGATACTGATTTTTTCTAATCCATTTTGTCAATTTCTGTGTCCCAGTACTGAAGAAAGTATATCCCTACTCAGTATGTAGTTTTTAATTGGAGTATAATTGCTTTACAATTTTGTGTTAGTTTCTGCTGTGCAGTGAAATGAATCAGCTATATGTATACATGTGTCCCCTCCCTCTTGGACTGCCATCCCTCTAGGTTCTCACAGAGCTCTGAGCTGGGCTCCTTGTACAGTACAGCAGCTTCCCACTAGCTATTTTACACACAGTCATTTGTATATGTCAGTCTTAATTTCCCAGTATTACCCCAGGCTCCTCTGTCCTTGGGATTCTCCAGGCAAGAGTACTGTAGTGGGTTGCTATTTCCTTCTCCAGGGAATCTTCCTGACCCAGGGACTGAACCCAGGCCTCCCGCATTGTAGGCAGACATTTTACCATCTGAGGCACCAGGGAAGTCAATGTTGGTAACTTTGATAATATATAGACTTTGTGGAATATTCATCCAAGCAATTGTTAACAACTTGTGTTTTCAGAAGCCTTAATGTGTTCTTTTTTTTTGAAAGATACAGACAGTCTCTTTGAACATGAACTCGGGGCTCTCAACATGGCTGCATTACTACGAAAAGAGGAAAGAGCAAATCTGCTTAGTAATCTTGGACCATGTTGTAAAGCGTTATGCTTTAGACGGGATTCTGCAATCCGAAAGCAGCTTGTTAAAAATGAAAAGGTACTGTTATTTCCTTAGAGAAATCAGAAAGTGTTGAGTCGTATGGACATATTTTTCATTTGATTGCTTTACAGTGAGGTTGAGGTCTCATTATCTGTTTTTATGAGTTGGTTTCCCAGTCATATACACATGTAAGAGAAAAAATTTTATTAGAATTTATAAAACCTTTTATTTTACTTTAATACTATTGAAGAACATTTGTTTTGAATAGCAAATTGTTACTGAGGCTTAAAGAAAATTGAAAATACTCTATTCCTGTGAAATACTTTTCATTTGCAAAGTTCTTTCAGTAATAAAATATACTAAAAATTTATTTAAATTGAAGATCAAGGAAAAACATTTCCCAGATAGAGAGTGGTAAGGAGATTTTATTACTGTATAGAGTGTGTTTATATATACAGTGTTTATGAAAATATACCAAGTTGAAGAGAGGAAATAAATAGAAGTGATTACGTGTAAGCATTTACTTGAGCAGAATAAAGGGACTTGAAACCCAGCTATTTTCTATTTGGTTCAGGTAAGGAACCCCACTTGAGAGGCTATATGGTTTGCAGTGTCATCAGACTCCTGCTCCCTTTTTATAAAAAATATTTTGTAACATTTCCTAGTTCCTTCTCTAATGTGCCATAGTACCCTTCAAAAATTATACCCCAAAACACCCCTGCAAATTTCTCATTGAGAACCATCGTTCAGAACCTTGTAAATCCTTCCACTTCAGGGCAGACCATGAGTTCTGTTATGGTTTGGCTGTTACATTGTTCGTTATAAGGGGTTAGAATTGGGAAGAAGGTGGAGTTCAGAGGGAAAACCTTAAAGGAAGGGTTTTTTTTTTGAATGATGAAATTTCTGTTATATTCTGATTGTGGTCATGATTTCTTAACTTAAACATGAGTTTAAAACTCATAGAACTGTATACATAAAAAGCCATTTTTAATGTATCACAACTTAAAAAGGCATCGTCGTTCCTTTAAGGATTCTAGAAGAGAAATAGCAGAGTGGTGGAAACAGCAAATCTTACCTTATTTCATTATTCATGGTTGGAGAATGTTAAAATTTCACAACAGTAACTTTCAAAACTTCTAAGATAGCTTTAGGTTCCAATAATAGAGGTCTACCTCTTAGAACAAAGGAGGTGGTAGTTTCTCAGAGTGCGAGCATCAGCCGTCTTTGGAGAATTTGTTCAGTTCTAGAGCCTGCATCTTATGGCACATTAGCAGAGCAGTAAGGAGTCTGGAATGTTCAGTGCCCTGTGAAAGTGAGATTGAATTAGTGTGGAACTTTATAGAATGTGCCATGTGTTTTTGTTGTTTTGTCATTGGAAACAATGAAGTGAAAGCTACGTGATTACTTGTCAGGGATTGTCAAGAAGATTGCTTTCTTTTCTAAGATTCCTTGAGTCCAAAAACAGCATTTCTTAATTTTGCTTTTAAATATCCAGTACAGCCCACATGGCGCTACTAGTAAAGATACTTGCCTGCCAATGTAGGAAATGTTTGATCCCTGGGTTAGGAATGCCCCCTGGAGGGAGGGCATGGCTACCTACTCCAGTATTCTTGCCTGGAGAATCCCATGGTCAGAGGTGCCTGGCGGGCTACAGTCCGTGGGGTCACAAAGAGTCTGACACGACTTAGCATGTATGCACAGCTAGCTTAATACCTATCCCAAACTGATTTTTCTTGTAACTGATTTTTGTTAGCAGTTAAACCTGTCTTTTCTACTGTCACCTAATCTACATCTTTTTTAACTTTTTCTCCAAATAGGGCACCGTAAAACAAGCTTATACAAATGCTCCAGTGGTAGACAATGAACTGTTACGACTGAGTCTTCGATTATTTAAGCGAAAGACAATGTGCCAAGCCCCAGGACCTGAAAAGACTGAAGATAATAAACATTCACAGTCCAGTATCCAACAGGAACTGTGTGTGTCTTAAGACTGAAGTCCAGGTATATTTTTGGTACTATTTTCCTTCAGCAGTGCGTATTTTTCAGACTTATTTGGTTTGACAAGCATTATTAGTGACAAAGACAGAAAAGACTTAGCAGCCATGCTAAAATAGTGATGAACTTTTGATAAAGTTTAAAGACACTAGTTTGGCGAGCTTAAGATTTTACATAAATTTTTACACTGTCCAGAATAATGTGAAAGCATCTAGATTGAGTTGTAATTTATTCTGTACCTTTTAGTAAAACTGAAGCTTTTGAAAACAGTCATCCTTACGCTTCTAGCCTACACAGATTTTTTAATGAAATGGAGCCAGAGCCACTGACTATTCTGCTGTTCATTGAACACACACACACACACCCCATGCGCCGCTGTGACGCAGGACACAGAGGGGTGCTGCTGGGTGTGGGCCAGCCTCCGCAGGAGCAAGCCACAGTCCTGTTTTCTGAAATTCTAAGCAGAACTACTTAATGACTCTTCAGTTTTTTTAAATATATGTGCATTGTTACAATGTATATTGGATATATTTCAATTCTCAATGGTTTTGTTATCAGAGATTGTCAACTATTTTTATTTTTAATAAATGTACCTTCCCTTTCCTTGTTCTAGATTTACTTTGTTCATTAATCTTATTCCTGATGTTCAAAAACATTTGTCATCAATATTATGTGTTTCATACTTAGATATTTTACTGCTTGAGTTATTGGACAGCTGTAAATGATGTGATAAGAGTTGAGGATGTACTTTAAGTTATAGCTCAGTAATACTTGAAACAAACCATATACTTTTCAGAACTGTAACCTTTGATTATATTAACCTGGCTGTAACCTATAATACATAAAACAATTTACTTTTTATAAGTTACAGTGTATCTGCTTTATTTTGTATGTACCTATTTAACTCATGAAGTGGACTCTTAGAAGTATCTGAAATGGATTCCAAACTGCAGAATTTGTGGGCAGACAGTAAAAATAATGAAGGAAACCAATCAAAATTGTAATTTGCCAATTGCCTTTCACAGGTTTTTGTTAAAACTAATTTTACCTTACCTGTCTCAGTAGTTTTGTACCTTTTCTCTATGGGTAATATACTGTCACAGGTTGAAAGTTTATATTCAGGAACATTCATTGTAGTCATTGTACACTTAATTTTTATAAAATACTTACCCAGCAAAGGAAGTAGTCGTATTTCCAAATGACCTGGAAAGCATGTATAACAAAACTGCAAGTAGCAAAGCAAAAACCAAAAAGGTAAGCAAAAAGATTTTTCAGGTGTCTGTTTTTTCTTACCAATTGGTAAATCTTTTGAATAAGGAAAAAATGTAAAATTCTTTAATGACCTGGAGAATGAATACCCTTTAGAAAATTACTTCTGTTTTAGTGGATAATAGTGTTCTCTGTCTCATAAAGATTTAAAGTCCTAGAGTCTCTGAGTTCAAAGAAATGTGGAGTATAACCAAAGTTATGGTTATCCTGTTCTGTCCAGTGACTTTTAGAAGTATTTCTTTACAAAATGAAAACTATATAGGTAGATTTGCTATTTAGTCAAACCTGTTGCCTTTTTAGTTTGAATATCTTTTGTTATGTTGTAAAAGAAAAGTTTAAAACTCTTTGCTTAGTCACAGTACTCAGAGTTTTATGCTCCCAATGGGAATGTAGTGTTAAGTCTCATAATATTTTTAAAATTAAACATTCTGTGTATTGCTAATCATATACCCATAAAATTTTTCTAAAGTGAACTTTTGTTGGATTTTCCATAAAATTTCTTGGACCAGTATTCGTGGAAACATCTTTTGATCTATAAACTGTTTGTTAGTAGTTCTCTGTCTCGTAACTGATGCAGTTTGTCCACTTGCCACACCTGGATTCTAGCTGCTCACAATAAGGAGTTGTCCAGCTAGGAAAGAGGCAAGACTATGTCTGCAATCCACAGTAAATAAAAAGAGTTAACAGATACTTACATTCTCTTGAATCAGTTGGTTTCTTTGGGGAAGGGCCGATGTCCTAGTTTGTAAAGTCTTGTACTAACTATTTTGTAAAAAAATTCTCACCATACTCAAGTAGTACCTTAATATGTTAAAATCTGACCTGTCACTTCTTTTTATTCTGATCAGTAACTGCAGGTTATCTTTCCCATCCTTCCCCATGACCACTTGTGACTTATCTCTATTAATCTGAGAATTTGTGGCATCAGCAGAACATCCCCTGTTATTCCTTACCTGTTCAGTTGGGTAAAGATTAAGGTAAACAGTATCTATAGTGTCAGTGATGCTTTCAGTTTGTTGTTTTAAAAGGATTTAAAAGGGTTCCAACTCAAGATAGGAACAGTTTCCTCTGAAAAAAAAAAAGAAAAAACAACATTAGCTGAGAGATTCCTACAAGGAAAAACCCACTTCTAAGCTGCTAGAGGCTGAGACAAAAATCTGACCGTCAACTCCATTCTCAGTGTGGAGACCCACAATCAGGAGGGAAGTTGCAACCCTGCGTTCTCCCTGAGGAGTGAAGAGTTTGAACTCCACATCTTGCATTCCAACTTCTAAGACCTTCCCTGGAGAGACAAGGCCCGTAAACAACAACATAAAGAGACCCATACTGAGACACCTTGTAATTAAGGTTCACGTTAAAGACCATGTATCTTACGGCAGCAAGGAAAAGATCACTTGATAGTTAATAAAGGAAGCCCTATATGACTATCAGCAGACTTCATCAACAGGAACTTTACATGCCAGAAGGAAGTGGGATGAGATATTCAAAGTGCTGAAAGGAAAAAAACTTCCAACCAAGAATTCTCCGCCTGGCAAAGTTAATGGAGAGATTAAGACTTTCCTACTCAGGAAACGCTAATGTGGTTAATCACCACTGTTCTCAGCCTTTCAAGAAATATTAAAGGGACTTTAAGCTGAAATGAAAGCATACTAATTATTAGCAAGAAAAGCAAAGTATAGGTAAAGGTAAATATATAGTAAAATTCAGAAAAAGCTAATGTAATAGTAATGGGTTAAGTCCTTATAAGGCTAGTGTGTAGGTTAAAAGACAAAATTAGTAAAAAATAACTTCTGCCATAATGATTGTTAAAATTTGTACCTTTTTTTATTAACAAACATTAACACTTATTTATAAATAAATAAATTTTAAAATGGTGGGGATTACAGTATAGAATTGTAATTACAATTAGCTTGAGTTCATACTTGTCATCAACTTAAAATAGACTATAATAAGTTGTTTTATGTAAGCATCATGGTACCACAAAGCAAAAACCTATAAAAGATACGCAAAAGATAGAAAAATCTAAGCATACCCGCTACAGAAAATCAGATCACAAAGAGAGCAAGAGGAAAAAAAGGAATTACAAAGTAGCCAGAAAACAAAATGGTAATAAGGACACACTTACCAATAATTATATGTAATGAGACTACATTCTCAAATCAAAAGACATCAAGTGGCTGAATGGATTAAAAAACCAAGACCTCGCTATATTTTGCCTATAAGAGATTCACTTCAAATCTATGGACACACACAGACTGAAAGCAAAGGAATAGCAAAAGATGTTCCATGCATATGGAAACCAAAAGAAAGTTGGAGTAACTATACTTATATCAAACAAAATAGACTTTTAAGACAAAAACTGTAGTAAGAAGCAGAGGTCATTGTCTAATGATAAAGAGGTCAATCTGACAAGAGGATATAACATTTTACAATATTTACATACATGACATAGTACCTAAATAAAGCAAATATTAATATTCATAAACCTATAAAGAAATGGACAATAATAATAGGTGACTTTAATATTTCCATTTTCATCATGGATAGATCATCCAGATAAAAATTAATGAGGCAGTATTTGCCTTAAAAGGACATATTGTACCAAGTGGACTTAGAAGAAACATAATACAGAATATTCCACTGAAAGTAACATTCTTCTTAAGCACACATGGAATATTTCCATGATAGATTATATGTTAGGACACAAAAAATATCAATAAGTTTAAGAGCAAAACAGTATCAGTCATTTTTTCTGAGCACCGTAGTATGATTAGAAGTCAATTACAAGAAAACTGGAAAATTCACAAGTATTTGGAGGCTACTTCAGTGGGTCAAAGAAGAAATCAAAAGAGAAGTTTTAGAAACTTTGAGACAGAGTGGTTCAGAGACATGCCAAAGATGTGTCAGTTGGCTCGTCAGGAGCTCAGAGCACAGGACAGGAAACTTCAGGTTATGGCTTCTAGGTCAGATTTTCCTCCTGACATTAATGTACATTAGATATATCTGTTAGCTAGGTAGGTAGCAAACTACCTACCTACCTACTTCTCCAGTTAAGAGAATGGAATGGGAAAAAATTATTTACAATGTGACTCATCAACAAATAGCTCATACAGCTCAACAAAAACCCTCCAAACAACCCAACCCAAAAATGGACAGAAGCTCTGAGTATACATTTCTCCAAAGAAGACATACAGATGACCAAGAGGCATGTGAAAAGATGTTTAACATTGCTAATTAGTAGAGAAATGCAAATCAAAACTACAATGAGATACATTTGAAACTCTACAAACAATATATGCTGAAGAGGGTGTGAAGAAAAGAGAACCCTCCTACCTGTTGGTGGGAATGTAAATTGGTGCAACTGTGTGCAAAACAGTACGGAAGTTTCTCAGAAAACTAAAAATAGAATTACCATATGATCCAGCAATCCCACTCCTAGGCATACTTCCATGCAAAAACTAATTCAAAAAGATACCTGTTCCCCTATGTTCATAGCAGCACTATTCACAATAGCCAAGACACAGAAGCAAGCTGCATGTCCCTTGAAGATGTCCATATATGTGATGGAATACTACTCAGTCATAAAAAGAATGAAACAGTGCCATTTGTAGCAACATGGATGAACCTAGAAATCATATACTAAGTGAAGTCAGAAAGATACTGAATGGTATCACTTATACGTGCAATCTAAAATGGGACACAAATCTATCAATAAAACAAATAGAATCACAGACAGAGAGAATAGACTTATGGTTGCCAAGAGGTTGGAGGAAGGATGGAGTGGGAGATTGGGGTGAGCAGAGGCAAGCTTTATATATAGGAGGATAAAAAAGATCCAACTTTATGACACAGAGAACTATGTTGCATGTCCAATGATAAACCAGAAGGGAAAAGAATATTTTTTTAAAGTATATATAACTGAATCACTTTAATTATTTAAGTCAACTATACTTCAATTTTAAAATAATTACAAGAACTCCCTGAACATGGACTGGATTGGACTCAAAACAAATGGAGAAACATGAATGGTATAGGTGAGTGACACTAAGCCTAGATCATAAAACACACTATAGTTTCTTATTTGCTCTCTTAGGTCACTTAGTCTCAGGAAGCCAGCTGCCATGTCATGAGAACATTTCAAACCATTCTGCAGAGAAGTCCATGTGGAGAAACCAAGGCTTTGTGTCAATAGCCAGTTGAGTGCACCATCTTGGAAACAGATCCTCCAGCCCCAGTCAAGCCTTCAAGCCTTCTTTATTTATAGTTCTTTGGCTTAGTTTAGTGCTGTTTTCACTGGAATTGTTCCTCATCAGAAGAGGTAAAAGATATGTCATTTAAATCACAGTTTCAACATTTTTGTATTATCCTCAATATAAGCTATATCTGGAGCCACCTGGGATTTGAAGATGACTGAAATATATTTTGCAGATCCTTTAAGCTGTAACTGATCATTCCAGATAAATCTGTCAGCAGAATCCTTCTGTAGGTACATCTATATCCAAGAAAACTTTGGACCAGATAACAAAGGTCTGTTCGAATTAAATGAGATAAGCATGTAAAACGCTGTGTAAATTGTAATCTACTCTACAAATACAAGATACCTGAAGCTACTTTGTAATGTTAATGGGCTGAATTTCGTCCCTCTGTCAAGTTGATATGTTGAAATTCCAACCCCCAATACCAATGAACAAATGCATCAGAAGGTAACATATTTGGAGATGTGGTCTTCAAAGAGGTGATTAAGTTATGATGAAACAGGATGGGCCCCTAATCCAATATGACTGTTGTTGCCCTTATAAGAAAAGGAAAAGACTCCAGGAGTAGTGTGTATGCCTGAAAGAGGCAGCGAGAGAGAGAACCATCTGCACACCAAGGAGAGAGGAAGTTGCCCTTGTCAGCACCTTGGTCTTGGATTTGCAGCCTCCAGAACTGTGAGAAAATAAATTTCTGTTTTACAGTCAGTCTGTGATGTCATGTTATGGCAGCCCTAGCAAATGGATACAGAGGGTCACTTCACTTATCCATCCTGTACATCCTCACAGCCATAGTCCAAGCATAGGTCCACAGCATTATTGTTAAAATACTCAATGTATTAAGTTTTTTATTAAGCATTGCAAATTGCATCCAATAACTGTTAAGTATACCCCCCAACAATCTACTAATTAATCAAGCCCAACAATAGTTCATTCTTGCAAAACCAGTAAGTTAGGGCAAAACACCCTACAGTTTATACAAGACAGCTCCTAGCACTTGGAGGCAGGGAATGGGAATTCCACCTTATTTAGTGCATCATAACAAGCATCAGATGGCATCCCTAATGGCTCAGTGGTAAAGAATCCCCCTGCAATGTAGGAGAAACAGGAGATGAGGGTTCGATCTCTGGGTCAGGAAGATCCCCTGGAGGAAGAATAGCAACCCACTCCAGTCTTCTTGGGAAATATGGACAGGGAAGCCTGGTGGGTTACAGTCCATGGGGTTGCAGAGAGTCAAATGTGACTAAGTGCACATGTGTGCATGAGAAGCATCAGGCAGGACTATACGAAAAGGAATATGAGTGATGGTTCTGATTTTAAAGCCCGTTGTGTTTGGAAACTAAACAAAAACACTAAATGACAGAGAAACATCCACTAATACTAGATCCTAGGTCTCATTTCTTGATTTGGACTATGCTGCTTAATTTTCAGACACCCTGTCTTAGCCCCAGCTTCCTCATCCATTCTCCATGCTGCCATCAGAATAAGTTACTCTAAAATACAGATGTGATCGACTTGTTTTTCTGGCTGGGGCCTTGCCGCTGTCAAGTAATAAGCTTAAGTGAGTCACTTAATCTCTCTTGAATGTCACTTTCTCAATCTGTAAAGTAAGGGAGTTGGGTTGTAGACGATCTTAAGTTTCCAGGACTTTCTCTGTCATTCCTCCACTTAGAAATCTGTGAATAGTTCCTGTTTTCCATAGAACAAAATCCAAATACATAGTTGGTTTGTGAAGGCCCTTCACAGTCTCTCCCCAATCCACCTTCTAGCTGCACCTCCCTCCCATCACGGTTTTTCTTTCATACCCAGTGGACCTCCAGTGACTCCATGTGCTTGGCTCATCCTCTGTGAGACTGAGCATCGTGGATATTGTATCTTACCCACCTTTGTGTGTCTGATATAGGACACTGACAGGGTTCAGAACAAGCTACCCCCAAATATGCCCTCTTGATGTATTAACTATTTAAGCTGAAGGAATTTGAGAAAAGCAGCAAAGCTGGAAGATCTCTGATCTTCTCCCACTCCCTTTCCCGTGAAACAGGTCACAAGACCCTCATGTGAGAGGTGCCCTCCCTGTCTCCAAGATAGTGAGATATGGAGAAGCATCTATGCAAACAGGTCTTGCAAAGTTTTCACCAGTTTCTTACATTTAGGTCCTAGTCTGTTTGTCCTGTTATATTTCTCCGCAACTTTCCACTCTTCATCAAACCTAGTAGAAAAACTTGAGTATACGTGCAGCTTCAAGTCATTTTCTTATGTAAGCTCCTGTGTTGCATACATTTATATTAAATCTGAATGCTTTACTCCTGTTAACCTGTTTAATTTTCAGACCCAGCTAGGGATCCTAAGAGGGTTGAGGGAAACTTTTTCTCCCCTACAGCCCAGCATATAAATACTTTATTAATAAATGTTGGATGTTTGCCACTTCCTCCTTGAATACACCTGCGTGCTCATCACTCCAGTGCCTCCTTTATTATTAAATTGGTGTTTATCCTTTCAGTTCAGTTGCTCAGTCATGTCCGACTCTGCAGCCCCATGAATCGCAGCACGCCAGGCCTCCCTGTCCATCACCAACTCCTGGAGTTCACCCAAACTTATGCCCATTGAGTCGGTGATGCCATCCAACCATCTCATCCTCTGTCGTCCCCTTCTGCCCCCAATCCCTCCCAGCATCAAAGTCTTTTCCAGTGAGTCAACTCTTCGCATGAGGTGGCCAAAGTACTGGAGTTTCAGCTTCAGCATCATTCCTTCGAAAGAAATCCCAGGGCTGATCTCCTTCAGAATGGACTGGTTGGATCTCCTTGCAGTCCAAGGGACTCTCAAGANTCTGTTGTTCCATGTCCAGTTCTAACTGTTGCTTCCTGATCTGCATACAGATTTCTCAAGAGGCAGGTTAGGTGGTCTGTTATTCCCATCTCTCAGAATTTTCCATAGTTTATTGTGATCCACACAGTGAAAGGCTTTGGCATAGTCAATAAAGCAGAAATAGATTTTTTCTGGAACTCTCGCTTTTTCCATGATCCAGCAGATGTTGNTTAGGTGGTCTGTTATTCCCATCTCTCAGAATTTTCCATAGTTTATTGTGATCCACACAGTGAAAGGCTTTGGCATAGTCAATAAAGCAGAAATAGATTTTTTCTGGAACTCTCGCTTTTTCCATGATCCAGCAGATGCTGGCAATTTGATCCTTTGGATACAGTTAATTTTATCCTTTAGATACAGTTAAATGCCACTTTTTTGAATTTTTTCTTTTCCTGTTTCCAGTCAAACACTCTCTCCTCTCTGCACTTTTTGTCTGTCACAGCACATCTCTTCAGTATGTTATCATAGTCCCTGGTATGTCACTCCTGTAGTTACATTCTAGTTGGGGGGATGCATGTCCAGATTGTTTTCCAAATTAGGAACAGCTTGTATTCAAAACACCATTTTTAACTGTACGTTTAGTCCCCATCTCATTCTAGTGTTTTTTTTTTCACTTGAACACAGTATTAATTGGAGGCTGTAATACCTTAGCAGCTTATGTAAGCCACCTGAAACCTCAGCCCTAAATGCTTCAAGGTTAAGAAATCAAAATCTAAGGAAATACCATGTGCTGTCACTTAACACATGGAATCTAAACTATAACGCAAATGAACTTATCAACGAAACAGAGTCACAGAACAGACTTGCGAGTGCCAGCGGGGAGGGGATGTGGGAGAAGGATCGATTAGAAGTTTGGGGTTAGCAGAGGCAAACTCTTTTACAGAGAATGGATAAAAACAAGGTCCTACTGCATAGCACAGGGAGCTATAGTCAATATCCTGTGATAAACCATGATGGAAAAGAATATGAAAAAAATATAACTAAGCATTCCCAGGTGGCCAAGATGGTAAAGAATCTGCCTGCCAGTGCAGGAGGCTCAGTTCAATCCCTGGGTCGGGAAGATCCCCTGGAGGAGGAAGTGGTAACCCATTCTAGTATTCTTGCCTGGAGAATCTCATGGACAGAGGAGCCTGGTAGGCTACAGTCTGGGATTGCAGTCGGACATGACTAAGTGACTGAACACACACACACACGAATAATTTATCACTGCTACACAGCAGAAATTAACATCGTAAATCAATAATATTTCAATAAAATTAAATTTTTATAAAACATCAAAAAAAAAAACCCCAAACTTAAGGATAACAAATCACAAATAGCCAACAAAGGTTTCCCAAATGAGGCAGCTGCAAATGAGGCAGCTGCTTAAGCTACAGCCCATCAAATAATTCCTTGCTTTGCTTCGCCCTCTTGTCTATAAAAGACGCGTCACAGCCCCCCTTGGAGAAGGGCTTCTAATCACTTCCGGATTGGTGCTGCCCATTTGAAACTCACTGGGCTACCCTGGCGACTCAGATGGTAAAGACGCCCTGCAATGCACGAGATACAGGTTGATCCCTGCTGCTGCTGCTCAGTTGCCCTGGGTTAGGAAGAATTCCCTGGAGAAGGGAATGGCCACCCACTCCAGTATTCTTGGCTGGAGAATTCCTTGGACAGAGGAGCCTGGCATGCTACAGTCCATGGGGTCGCAAAGAGCTGAACACTGACTAACACTGCTACTACTTTAGTTGAATTACAATGCTGTGTTAATTATTGCTGTACTGTAAAGTGACTCAGTTATATACATTTTTAAAAATATTCTTTTCCATTATGATTTATCACAGGATATTGACAATAGTACCCTGTGCTATATAAAAGGAATTTCTCGTTTGTCCATCCTGTGTATAATAGTTTGCACCTGCCAGTCCCAAATTTCCTATTCATCTCTCCAGCCCCTCGGCAACCACTAGTCCTGTCCCTGAATCTGTTTCTGAATTTCTTTTAAGATTATTAACATGCTTTAGTTTATCTTTTAACAACAGTGAACACAAGTGTTTACTGAATCCAGTCATGGAAGGAGCTAAAACTTTTCTACTCTGTCATACAATTTGTGGACAGTTTTTTTCCTTTGGATTTATTCCTCTAAGTAAGGACAGGAGTTTTGTGATAAAAACATTATAAATGGTCAGATTTTAGCTGAGTTCACTTAAAATTGCCATCATTTTAGTGTAGCTTCTTCTTCTCTTTTTTTTTTTTTTCCATTTTAACATGCAAATATAGGTCATGGAGATTTCTTAGGCCTCATTAAATTGTAGTCTCTAGTTCCTAGACTTTAGTTCTCTGCATTATTTTTTCCATATCAGTTTCATCTGTAAGTGATGGAGGGGAGGACAAAATGATTAAAATAACATTTTTTAAATGAAAACTAGAATAGAGGTTTTAAATTGGTGGCAGCAGTCTTGTCTCGATTATGATCTTCATTCTTGCTCTGTCTCAGGCCCCCCATGGATAAATGCCAATTCTTTCCATCTGCATTGCTGTCTCATGCGAAGTATTTATAAATTCATTACAACTGTTCCAAACTATCAAGGGCAATTAAATGCAGCAATAAACTTTGTCAATACTGTTACTATGGTTAACCAGCTGCCTAGAACATTCACCACCATGGATTTAGCTTCAGGAAGTTAACTAGCAAACCTGGTAACAACCACTGGCGAGGAGCCTTGATGAGATGATTGCTTAATTAATCTTTGAATTGTGCTAATGAAAATGTTAAATAGGTTCATCCTTGAATTGGATGGTTCAGAGAGAATGTGAATTCCCTAAAGGGCAAATGTGGACAGGTTTCCTATTAAAGTCAGGCATCCAACCAAGAAGCTCTTTTAGTCATTTTGAAGTTAAAAGTGCTAGTTGATAATTTCATAATAAGTTGATGACATTTCTAGTGGCTACATGAGAGATTATTACCATCTTGCCTGAAGATCTTTGTTCCTTTGGAAAAGAATCTCATATTACAATTCTTAAATAGGTACTGGCTTTTATTTTCCATCAGACTCCACAGGATATGGCATAAATTAAACTTGGGGGACTTCTCTTTAACAAGCAGACTTGGCAGGGATGGGAAGTAGCACATGCCAGTGGTGTCACTGTTCAATCAAGAATTGGTTAGGTTAGGGGAAAATTCTAGGCAAAACTTTATATAATTAAACCAGAGGAAGCTGGTTTGTTTTTTTAATTGAGAGAGACCTGTTTACTTGTGCATTGGTCTGTCACCTTGGGGGGGGGGGGGGTGAAGATGACAGACCCCACAACAGTGGGGTCCCTGTGGGTCAGCGCTTATACACTGGTAACTAGTGTTGCACAGGCTTTCCTTCCCATTCAGAATGTGAACTAAACTACTTACTAATGGAAACATGAAAGGCCCTGCCCCCAGGGGTGGGTGTGCCCAGGGAAGGAGACTTTAGCAGCAGAGATAAGGTAGGGGTGCCTATTTTTGACGTGGCTGATAATTGCTGGCCATTAACTCCTTTCTGCTGTTTCCCCCACCCACACTCCAAAAGCCATCTGTGTGGAAATTTCTTTCCTCTTTGTGTGGGAAGAGAAAATTCCTCTGTTGATGATACGTAATATGGGTAGGAGGTACTTCCTTGATCTTGAACATGTTTTGTATGCATAAGTTGAGAGTTGCTTCAATTATGAAAATGGCTTTTCATGCTGTTGGTACATAATGTAGAGTAAGCCTTTTTGGTATTTTAACTGTGAAGAGCTTAAATACTGGGAATTGAAATGAACCTACTGAGCATAAGTAATATCAGCCTTTAATGACTAACAGTGAGTTCATAAAATATAAGTCTAAATAAGAACTCTAAGTGCATACATACTTTAAGCTGTAGATAACTTAAGCTGGTTTAAGACTTCTTCAGTCGAAAACAGTTTTTAAAACATTGAAAATGGGGAACTAAAACCATTATATTGAATCAGAAAGACTTCAACCTAATCTTAATCACAAGCAGACTAAAATTATATTTTTATTTGAAATAAAATCCCAAATGCCAGAGGCTTTCTGGATAACACTGAAATGTAACATTACTGTTTCATAACTCATAGTATTGTCCTAATCCTGGTATACTTTGTCCTAGATGCATGTCCTTTCTAGTACTTAGCATTATGATGTATTCAAATAGATCAGAGAAGTGAAAGTTAACTAACAGAGTCAGCTGTTTTTCTTTCTCACATTCCTATCATTATAGACATTTTACATAATTCTTGGTATTCAGTTGACAATGTTGAACCAAGCTTTGTCCTGTGGGTCCCAGAAATGGCTTCATGCAAAGAACCACCGTTCCCCATAAACTTAAATAGACTCGTGGATGACCCGCTTGTTTATCCATGGCAAAGCTAGACTTAGATCCTCCAAATTCCCATGCTCTGTCTCATAAGTGATTAGCTGAACTGTTGGTCCCCATAGCCAATTAGCACTACACGTCCACTAATTTAACCTAACGAAACTTCAATCAGGCTTTCTTTCCCCTCCCCACGAACCCCTGGATGTTGACCTTCATCTTAAAGAACAAGGAGTCATCCCTTCTTACACACCCTCCTGAGAATCGCCTACCTTGCCTAATGCAGAGACGAACACTGCCTGATCAACGCTCCAGTTGCACCACCCATTCATCCCCAGTGCTCACTCATGTCCTCTCCAGCCCTGTTTCTTGTCCCATCAAAGAAAAGCCCTCTTCTGGGCCTTCCCTGGTGGTCCTGTGGCTAAGACTCCATGCTCCCAATGCAGGGGGCCCCTGAGTTTAATCCTTGGTCAAGGAACTAGATCCCACATGCAAGTGGTAATGCAAAAAAAAAAAAAAAAAGTGGTAACCTCTTTGAGAAATAGAGGCTTGAATACAATGAAATTTGGTGATTTGGGCAAAAATACTTCATGGGTGGTGGTGTGTACTTCCAAGAGGAACATGTACTATCTGCTTATGTTTTTGTCTGTGATAATACCAGGCACTGACTATTATTATCTATATCCATTACTTTATTATATGTTGAAAATATACTGATTTAATTACATTCTATCATTCTTTCTCCATTTATAAATTGGAAGCCTTTCATAAGGAGAAACTTTCCTCATCAATTGTTTGATTACAATAAGATATAATTCACATAGGTAAAAAGATAAGCACTTATAGTTTCCTTCTATTCACCAGTCACCACCACCCCTCAAAAGTAACTTTTTTTTAATTGAAGTACTGTAGAGTTGATTTACAGTGTTGTGTTAATTTCTGCTTTACAGCTAAGTGATTCAGTTATCTATATATGTATTCTTTTTCATTATGGTTTATCACAGGATATTGAATATAGTTCTCTGTGCTATACATTAGAACATTTTTGTTTATCCATTCTACATATAATAGCTTACATCTGAGGGTTTTTTTTAATATAATCAAATACTCATGCATTTACACATCTGATCTGACTAAATCCAATGGAGTTATTCCTGTTGATGCACAGTTAGACCCATCTGGACAAAGGGAACCTTCTGCAAAATGGCTACTAAACTTTTTTGACACGACTCCATTCTTAAAGTTTCCCTATTTTCTAGTATAAGATGTTTCCCGATTATTTTGTACATTTCTTGCTATTTTTGGAGAATCAGCCATTTCTTGAAACATCCATCTTTCTTTTAATGAGGGTGGTATTTAAAGACCAAGATCTTGCCTCTAGGCTCTTTCAGTGGAGAGATCTAGGAAATACATATACTTCTTTGGAAAGATGAAATACATTTTATGAGCTTACACTTACAACTGATGTTTACAATTCAATTCACAACTACAAAGTTTCTACTTAATCTTTTCTATCTTACATCAGTATAGTTTTTCTTTCATATTAAAAATTCTGCTTTCTCCCAGTGCAGCCACTTTAATATATTAATTAAAGTCCTAGCAAGAACAATTAGGTAAGAAAAAGAAATAAAAGGCATCCAAATTGGAATGGAAAAAGTAAAACTGTCTCCATTTGCAGATGACATGATAGTATATATAGAAAACACTGAAGATGCTGCCAAAAGAAGCTGTCAGACCTAATAAACACATTCCATAAAGTTGCAGGATGCAAAATCAAGGCACAAAAGTCAGTGGCATTTATATATAATACAACAACCTATCAGATACAGATTTTTAAAAATCCCATTTATAAGTGCATGAAAAAGAATAAGGAATTCCTTGGCAGTCGGGACTCAGTGGTTAGGACTCCATGCTTCCACTGCAGGGGACAGATTCAATCCCTGGTTGGGGAACTAAGATCCTGCATGTTGCATAGTGTATCAAAAAAAATAATAATAAAATACCTACAATAAATTTAACTGAGGAGGTGAAAGACCTATGTACTGAAGACTGTAAGATATGGATGAAATTGAAGACACAAATGGAAAGATATTCCATGCTCAAGGGTTGGAAAAATTAATATTGTTAAAATGTCCATTCTAAAGTGATCTATAGAGTCAATGCAGTTCCTCTCAAAATACCAACAGCATTTTCCACAGAAATAGAACAAAATCCTAAAGTTTGTATGGAACCACAAAGACCATTAAAAATAAAAGCAACCTTGAGAATGAAGAACAAAGCTATAGGCATCACACCTCCCGATTTCAGACTATATTATAAAACTACGGCAGTCAAAACACTTAATGGTATCAGCATAACACAGACACATAGAGCTATGTAACAGAATAAAGAGCTCAAAAATAAACCCGTGCGTACACAGTAAATTAATTTACAAGAAATAAGTACTGTAGGAAAAGGATAATGGACTAAAAGACTTAAATGTGAACCTTGAAACCACAAAACTCAGAAAAAGAAACCCAGTGGCTAAGCTTCTTGATGTGAATCTTGGCAACCGTCTTTTAGATTTGACATCAAAAACAAAGGCAACAAAAGTANAAGTACTGTAGGAAAAGGATAATGGACTAAAAGACTTAAATGTGAACCTTGAAACCACAAAACTCAGAAAAAGAAACCCAGTGGCTAAGCTTCTTGATGTGAATCTTGGCAACCGTCTTTTAGATTTGACATCAAAAACAAAGGCAACAAAAGCAAAAATAAGTGAATCGACATCAAACTAAAAGGCTCTACACAGCAAAGGAAACCATCAACAAAATGAGAATGCAACTCATCAACTGGGAGAAAATATTTGTAAATCATATATCTGATAAGGGGTTAATATAAAGAATATAAATTATATAAATCAATAGCAAAAAACCCCATAAATCAGATTAAAAATGGGCAGAAGATTTGAATAGACATTTTTTCCAAAGAAGATATGCAAATTTATCTGAAAAGAAGCTCAACATCATTATTCACCCAGGAAAATGCAAATCGAAATCATGAGATATCATGTCACACCTGTTAGAATGGCTATTATCAGAAAAACCAGAAATAAGTGTTGGCTAGAGTTTAGGGAAAAGGAAACCCTTTTTTGCTGTTGGTGGGAAGGTAAGCTGGTACAGCCACTACAGAAAATAGTATGGAGTTTCCTCAAAATACTAAAAAGTATCATCATATTTGTCTGAAGGAAACGAAATCACTATCTTGAAAAGATACCTGTAATCCCATGTTTATTCCAGCATTATTTATAAGAGCCAAGACATGGAAACAACCAAAGTGTCTATCCGTGGATAAATGGCCAAAGAAAGTGTAGTATATGTAACACAACTGAGTATTATTCAGACATTAAAAAGGAAGCCCTATTATTTGCAACAACATGGATGAACATTAAGGGCCTTATGCTAAATGAATATTTAGCATCAAGGGCGAATACTATATAATCTCACTTATGTGTGAAATCTTTAGAAACTCACTAAAGCAGACCAACAAAAAACTCATAGATACAGAGAACAGATTGCTGGCTGCCAGAGGCAGGGAGTAGGTAGAGGTGGGCAAGATGAGAAAAAGTGGTTCAAAGGCACAAACTTTCAGTTATAAGGTAAGTAAGCCCCAAGGATACATTATGGGGACCCCAGTTAACGATACTGTAGTGTATATTTGAAAATTGCTGAAGACAGATCTTTAAAACTCACCACACACAAAATTGTAACTGTGTGGTGATCAGTGTTAACTAAACTTACTGAAGTAGTAATTTCACTATATATACGGCTGAAGCTAATACAATGTTATTTGCCTGTTGTGCTCACTCAGTCATGTCTGAGTCTACAGTCGTATGAACTATAGCCCGTCAGGCTCCGCTGTCCATGGGATTTCCCGGAAAAGAATTCGGGAATGGGTTGTCATTTCCTTCTCCAGGGCATCTTCCCAACCCAGGGATCGAACTCCTGCCTCTTACGTCTCCAACATTGGCAGGTGGCACCACTAGTGCCACCTGGGAAGCCTGGTATATCTCAATTTAAAAAATTCTGCTTCCCAATATTGGTATAACTAGTCATTTACTCCCTGCCCTCATTAGTGAATGTAATACCTCAGAATATTGATACACACACTGCTGTGCTTAGTCACTCAGTCATGTACAACTCTGAGACCCCATGGACTGTGTGGCCTGTCAGGCTCCTCTGTCCATGGGATTCTCCAGGCAAGAATCCTGGAGTGGGTTCCCATGCCCTCCCTCCTCCAGGGAATTTTCCCAACCCAGGGATCGAACCCAGGTCTCCCACACTGTAGGTGGATTCCTTACCATCTGTACTGCCAGGGAAGCCCAAGAATACTATTCTGTCCAATAGCCATTATGTTGGACAGCTGAAACTAATACAATGTTATTTCCCTGTTGTTCTCAGTCACTCAGTTGTGTCTTGAGTCTACAATCCTAAACTGGCCTTCTCCAGGGTATCTTCCTGACCCAAGGATTGAACCTGAGTCTCCTGCATTGCAGGCAGATTCTTTACCAGCTGAGCTACCAGGGAAGCCCCACAAACACTTACTACATGATTACTAAAATAGGTTTGCATTTTTTTCAGTTTTCATCCTTTTATTTTTAACCTATCTGAATCTTTGTTTTAAAAGCAATTTTTAAAATACAGCCTAATTTTAAAATTTTGCTTTGTTAGTCAGTCTGAAAAGTGAAAGTGGCTCAGTTGTGTCTGACTCTTCGTGACCTCATGGACTATACAGTCCATGGAATTCTCAAGGCCAGAATACGGGAGTGGGTATTCCCACTCCAGTGGAGAAGCCTTTCCCTTCTCTAGGAAATCTTCCCAAGCCAGGGATCAAACACAGGTCTCCTGCATTGCAGGCAGATTCTTTATCATCTGGGCCACAAGGGAAGCCCTAGAATACTGGAGTGGGTAGTCTATCCCCTCGCCAGTGGATCTTCCCGATCCAGGAATTGAACCAGGGTCTCCTGCATTGCAGGTGGATTCTTTACCAACTGAGCTATCAGGGAAGCCCATCTGAAGGCCTTTTTTATTTTTATTGGTAAATCAAGCTCATTAACTTTTGACTGATATATTTTGCCTCATATTCTTTGGTTATGTAAACTCCTGTCTTATTCGCTGTGTTTCGGAAGGTTTGTATTTTTGTCCTTTAAATGAATGCTTCCTTTTCATACCACTTTTTTGGATACCATCAATCTTTTTTTTTTTTTTGGCAGTATTGGATTTTCATTGCTACACACAGGCTTTCTCTACTTGCAGCGAGTGGGCCCACTCTCTGGTTGCACCGCACGGGCTTCTTGTTGCAGTGGCCTCTCTCATTGCGGAGCACAGGCTCTGGGGTGCACAGGCTCGGCAGCTGTGGCTCATGGGCCCAGTTGCTCTGTGGCAAGTTGAATCTTCCTGGACTAGGGATCAAACCCGTGTCTCCTGCAGTGGCAGGAGGGTCCTAACCACTGGATCACCAGGGAAGTCCACATTCTTTGCTTTGAGCAATCTTGACAGTAGCAGTAACCTCTTTTCCTATTATTCAGCACTTAATTTGAATATTATGTTTACTCACAATAAATATTATAAAGTCATCAGTTAGCTTTTCTACTTTCCATATGCTCTCCATCTTCTCTATATATTGATGGTTGGGCTTCACACAGTGTCAACTCCTAGTTCTTCGTACACCACCTCCCTTATTTCTATCGTTTAGTATTAGTTCTATGCATTAATATTACCCATCAGTCCTTAAGCCCATGTCTCATTCATCATTTTATTTGGTTCAAGCTTGTTCTCAAAAAGATTCCTCATGGGAATGATATTCCCTAGATTCTAATATATTCATAACAACGTGTCTGTGGACATTCTTTTTGAAGGCCAGTTTGTCAGTTTATAGTGCTTGGCTTACATTTTCTTCCCTTGGCTGTTTTAAATTTGCTACCCCTTGCCTTCTGGTGTAAAGCGTTGTAGTTCAGAAGTCTGACATTAGTGTTTTGTCCCTTAAAAGTGACTTGATTGCCAGTCTCTGGTGAGTATGTAATTTTGAAAATGACGCTCTGTCTCTGCAAGCTTGAGAGATGGGTTAAACCCTCCCTCCTCTGAATTATAGCTGCTGTGACCTCTGCTGAGTTAATAACCTGTTTATGCCTCAGCTGCAAAGTGGGGATGGCAGTAAGATGATTCTGAGGACTCTTTGTAAAGGATCCCAGCCTTTCCAGGAAGCCTGCTGTGCCGATAGGTTCCCTCTGAAGAGAACTTCTCTTTCTGCTGAGTTTTAAAACTTAAGACCGAAGTTTTTGGCGCCACCGACAAATGATAGTCAATAGTGACTCATATTTCAGTAACTTTATAAAATGCTTTTGTGACTGGAAGCAACTTAGAGAAATTAGCTTAATATTGAAGAAAAATGGTGTATCTTCTTTTCTGTTATAGTCCTTGTATTTTAATAGGATTATTATTTTTTTGGCATTGCTCCTTTCAACTCTTGCCCTTCTCCACGTTCTGAAAAGACTCCCAATTAGTGCAGTCCCTTGAGTTCTTTAAATAATACTGATCAAATGATCAATATTTAGCCAGCTTTATCAGTTCTTTGGGGCAGACCCATTAACTAATGAAAATATCCTGTTAGCATGAAGGGTGGCCTAACAGGCACAAGAAATTTGTTTGCTAGATTCTATCTCTCACGCACAATTTCTTACCAGTTATCTAAATTTCCAATCAACAAAGCACTCTGCTGGATGTTCCCTAAGGATGCATTTCTATTATTCAGAACAAGAATAATCTCAAAATGTGTTTCTGATGAGCAGGGTTTCTTCTGCAATGGGCTGACACACACAGTGACAAGCATCTGGGAACTCATAGCATCACTGATAGCTTGACATCGCTTCAGAGCTTCTGCATCTAACAGTATGATGAACAAGTTTTAACCTTGGAGGTCTAAGCTGGAAAAGGGGAAAGTTCCTAACCTTGGATGGATGAAGCAGTCCCTCCCTGACTCCATCTTTTTTTCTCACTTTATATGAACTTTTAAAAGTTCTCACTGGGTGACTTCCCTGGTGGTCCAGTGGGGAAAGAATCTGCCTTGCAGTGTAGGGGACGTGGGTTCAATCCCTGGTCAGGGAACTAAGACCCCCATGTGCTGAGGAGCAACTAAGCCCTTGTGCCACAACTAGAGGGTCTGTGTGCCACANGACACGACTGAGCGACTGAACTGAACTGAACTGAAAATGTCTCTGGGATTTACTGTTTCTTTGCAATTCTGGCTGCTAAGACCACAGCCTAGATTTTCATCTGATGAACCTGCCCATACGTGTTTCTTCTCTTATTCAGTCCTTCCACTATAATAATCTCCCTAATATGGAGAAAGAAATGGTAACCCTATTCTTGCCTGCAAAAACTCATGGACAGAGGATCCTGGTGGGTGACAGTCCATGAGGGCACAATGGTTAGACATGACTTAGCGACTAAACCCACAATATCATGATTGTTATGACACTCCTCAGGAAACTCCAACATTCTATTGCCTTCTGTGTGAAGAGCAAATTCTCCTCACTAAAGGTCATTCATAATTCTGTGCCATTTTCCAAGTAGAGCTTTACTTCATACTTTTTCCCATTTCACATACTCTGCCTCTGTCAGGCTGGTAACTCCTTTTCATCCCCCAAACACTCTGCTTCAGGCCAAGTCCATGCTTTCTAAATATAATCACCTTCTTCAGAATGGTCCCTCTCCTTTCCTGTACCTCGCCAGCCACGAACCTATTCTCTAAAACCAAAATGGAACCCCACTTAACTCTACAAGTTCTGACATACCCTGGTGTTCTTTCCTTAATTCCAACAGCATTTATAACCAGAATCTCATGGCTTGTTCCTCATTTTCTCATGAAAGAAGCACTGGAATCAAATTCAGATAACCTGCAGTCTTGCTCACTGTTGAGTATGGAAACCCATTTCTACCTCCCCTTACTCACTGTAGCTTCTACTGGTATCACAGGGATAAATTATGTTTCTTTCCTTTGTGGCATGTTGGAAGCTCCTGGTAGGCAAATAACTTGTTTCCACTTCCCATCCCCATGGCCTGGAATCACAGCTGATAAAGTGGCCTCTCAATGCAAGTTTGAAACTGTATATCTGCAGTTTCAGAAAATTTTCTGATTCAGGGATAAGCTGAAAAAAATAGAAATAATAATGTGTTCCTTGCTTCACTTATAAGATATTCTTGAGTAGAGAAAAAGATAGGACAATGTCTTGTAATTGTAAACAGTATAGAAATATATGACTCTGTGATTCTCTCATGCCTAAGCAGACTAAGACAGATGTAACAATTTGAACAGAAATAATTGACTCAAAAGCACATCTGGTTACCAAGAATAAGGAAAGGGAAGTGAGAAAAACACTACAAAACAAAGACGGAGAATATCCAACATACAGATAGAAAGTGGAGCTGCTGAAATCAGCACGTATCTCTGTTTGATTGAGAGAAGTGGTAGAAACGCCAACTGTCCCCACCATCCACCCTCTTTGCTTTATTTTGCCCATGGATACTTTATTGAAGACTATTATACGGGCTTTCTTCCTTCCTTAGCTGTGTCCAGGGACTAGTTTAAAGCTTGTGAGATATTAATAGAAGTGATACTTAACTACTGCCGAGTCATTTCATTATCTCCTTAAAGATAGTTTGCCCTGGGATCTCTCCTCTGCTTCGTTTTCTGGTTTGGACGTGGTGATTGTTGGGGAATTTTGGAAGCCATGTGTTGAAGATGGCAGAGTCATTCACCAACCCTGGACTGCTCTTCTCTCGACTATTCCAGGAGAGGGGAACATTTCCCTTATATTTGTGGCTCTTGTCCTCATTACAATTTAGTTTCCCTTAACCAAACTGACTAACAAACTCCTCCTAACAACTCCTAACAAACAAACCCTACTGCCACCTTTCCTTAATAAAAAAGACTTTAGTTTGGGGGGATCGTGAGGTGACTCACCTGCGTTGCGGTCCAGTGGGAACAGTTAATGTCATGCCTTTGGCACCTCGTCCAGTGCACACTGTTGAAATGCAGATGACAAAATAGTTTCCAACGCTTCCTTCCTTGTCTGACACAGTTAACAATTATAGCTTTTTTTTTTCCCTTATAAGTACCTGGTGTTAAGTGCCAAATTGAATTCCACAATATAGATCGATTATTATAGATTAAGACAGACTAGCTTTAATTCCTCTGAGAAGCAATCTCTCTTCGATGATAACTTGCAACATGGAAATTCTTTTGAATCATTAAAGACAGAATGTGTTTATTCAGTAAAGTTTGCATTATACATATTATTTACTTTGTGAAAATTGACCACTATATCCCTTTGTGTATCAAAAATATAATGGAGAAAACCACCACAGTAAATAGTTGAAAATAAAGGAAACAAGGGGGTTCTGCGCTTTGCATTTAACTGACTATCCATGTCCAGTTCAGCCTTCTCCAGGGGAGGAAAACCTCCTGTGGCCATNCTTCAGAATAAGGAAAAACCCTTAGGCCCAGTAGTAGGCAGAGCAAACACTACGCACACAAGGAAAAACAAAATATGGAGATTTAATAGAATGAATTTTCAAAGATGAAGGAACAGTTAATGTCAAAGTCCAGGCAGACAATTCAGCACTGAAAATTGCAGGAACTATGGCTGTTTTCTCCTTTTCCCTGAGATAGGAAAGAAGAATAAGATGCCAGTTTGACCATGGTAACCATCCCTTATTTCCTGAAGCTCTTTCAAGCCCTTGCTTCCACATCATACTGTTAACTCTCTGACCATCTACTAACTGCTATTATGGAGAAAATAAAAACAATTTATTGAGTAAATGATATTCAGTTTATAACATTTCTAAGCTACTTTGATGTAGATTTTAATACGTGCTCTAACAGCCATTATCCCCTCTTAGCGCCCAAGAGCACTTAGCTCCCAGACTCTATGCTTAGCTCCTTGCGGTGTATTACTGGTGGCTGCCACTAGGTGAATGGGGCTTCCCTGGTGGCTCAGACATAAAGGATTTGCCTGCAATGTGGAAGGCCTGGGTTTGACCCCCGGGTTGGGAAGATCCCCTGGAGAAGGGAATTACTGACTACTCCAGTATTCTTGCCTGGAGAAATCAATGAGCAGAGCCTGGTGAGCCAAAGTCCATAGGGTCCCAAAGAGTTGGACATGACTGAATGTCTAACACTTTCACTTTTTTCCTTTTCACTAGGTGAACAGATCCTATCTTCAGGATCCCAGAGACCTGTCTGTTGCTTCAAAATCATATATCCACATACTCATTCATTATTTTTACTTAACTAGCCTGAAATGGTCAATATAACCAAAACAAGTTTTACCATTTTCATGATTCTTTATTCCAAGTTAGTTTCTTCTTCTTTCTTTTGCATTTTTATTTATAGTACAACCATTCTCTAATCACTACTTGAAACCTAAGAGAATCCTTAATGCTGCTCTTTCCTTCTCCTCCTTCCAACATTGGGTTTCACATTCTTTGCTCTCTCAAACTCATAGAGAAAAAAATCATATGTGTGGTTAGTGGGGAAGGTAGAAGGAAGGGAAATAGGAAGAAGGCAGTCAAAAGGTACAAATTTACAGTTATAAGATAAATAAGTACCAGGGATATAAATAATTACTAGGGAAGTAATGTACACCATGATAAATGTAATTAACACTGGCAGATGCTATACATGAAAGTTGTTAAGAGAGTAAATTATAAGTGTTCTCATCACAAAAATTATTTTCTGCTTCCTTTAATATTGTATCTATATTAGATGGTGGATGTTTACTAATTGTGGTAATGTTCACCCTGGAGAAGGAAATGGCAACCCACTCCAGTATTCTTGCCTGGAAGAATCCCATGGACAGAGGAGCCTGGTGGGCTACAGTCCACGGGGTCACGAAGAGTCAGACACAACTGAGTGACTTCACTTCACTTTGGCTATTGGTAATAGTCACTAATCACTTCATGATATATGAAAGTCAAATCAGCAAACTGTAAACTTCAAATTTATTCTTGCTATACATCAATTATAAATTGGAAACAAAAAAAATTTGTGTTTTTTTTGGGGGGGTGACTTCCTTTTAACCTTTCATTTCTTCTATTCTAAGTTTTGTTAGATTTAGTTCTCATTTTCCTTTTTCTTGGACTATGGCCAAACATTCTAACTCATGTCCCTGCATTTAGCCATTCTCTCCTTAAAAGTAACTTAAAATTTCTCTGCAAACTCTAGAGAACAAGCTGTTTTTCAGATATCTTTAACCTCTTAAAACCTGGCTGAAATTCACCTTTTTACCTCATTTTGTATTATTTATCTGAACACACTTTAACGTCTATAGCCTGCTACTCATTTTCTTTGCAATACATCCTGTATGTTTTTGTGTCCCTGGTTTTGTTTGTGCTGTTTTTTTTCTTCTTCCTGGAATATCCTCCTACAAAATATCTATCTTTCAAAATCCTATACATCCTTCAAAGCATTTTTCATAGATTAATCTTTCAGTGATGATTGTCCTCGCGGTTTCTTTTTTTTTTAATTGAGATGCACTGGTATATAATATTAGGTAAGTTTAAGATATATAACGTGTTGATTTAACACATTTCTTTATTACAGTATGAATACTACTTTAGTGTCAGCTAACACCTCTTTCATGTCACATAATTATCATTCTTTCCTGCGGTAAGAACAATTAAGACTTAGTCTCCTAGCAACTCTGAAATTTATAATATAGTATTGTTGACTATAATCACTATACTTTAGATCTTCAGGACTTACTTATCTACTATTAGGTTGGTAAAAAAGTAATTGTAGTTTCGGACTGTGCCTTTTAAATCATTATAACTAGGCTCAAACACATCTTTATTAGTCAACATAGGAAGCTTTACAATCAATNGGAGGATCATGCTGCCGTTCCTAAGGTCCCACCGCAGGTCCTGGCATCCTGGGAAGAGCACAAGGTGAGCTGGGAAACGCCCACGAGACTGGAAATCTCAAACTGGGCTGGAATGCACTTTAAAGTCTACAGTCATCTGAAAGTTACCTCTACCCAACAGGGGTATGGTGAGCGTCCACATGGCCCGGCTGGGAGCTGGGACACTAAGGGTGGGGGAGGGGGGAGACACAGCTGGTTTATGTAGACAGGCGGCCGGGCTGAGATCATGGCGCTGATATGGCAGCACCACGGCACTGTGGTGAAGGGGCCCTGGCACACCTTGCCAGATGTGCCCACATGGTATATGTGGGGTGGGGGGTATGAGGCAGGCTCACAGCCACTCACGCCCTCTGATGTCCTTGGGGGACCTAGCATCACCTAAGGATGGTGCACCCTGAGATGGCCTGCTTGGTGTCCCCCTGCTGCACACATTCTGGGGCTCGGCATTCAGGAGGCACTCACTAAGTGCGCTGAGTTACCACCCAGAAGAGCATCCATTTCTTTTCACAGCGGTTGAGAGCAGTGGTTCTGCAACATCAGAATCTCCCACAGGATGACCTATGAAAACACTCAGCTGGGCTCCACAGCTGGTGCTTTTCGGATCAATAGGTCCAGGGTGGGGCCTGAGAATCTGCATTTATCACACATTCCCAGGGGACCCCGCTGAGACCTCTACCTGAGAGCCACACCCTCCACATGGGGACTGCTAACAGAGGCAGCAGGTGGGCAAGTGCGTCTCTTCCTGGTCTGCAGGCCTGGCTTGCCAGTCGATCGCCTGAGGGTTATCTCCCTCCCACAGCCCCTGCCCGAGTTGAGGGCTCCAGGCCTTTCTTACTCCACTGGGGACTGTGAGGTCTGTCCTGGAGGTGCCAGGGGCATGGAATTAAAGGCAACCTCTGCATGCCAGCCTCCCCAGACCTGGCGTGACCCCCCTCTGCCTCCACAACCCTCTGGTTTGTTTTAAGTAACATCTAAGAGCAAGGGGCTTATCAACCTCTTCTCAGCTTCCTGTGGGCTTTTTTTGAGATTACAAAAAAATGTTTTAAAAGTTTAATTAGATTCTAATCCTTCACTGTTTTGAAAGTGTCTTTACATTCTGATCCAGTTTAGTTTAAACTTTTTATTTTGTATTGGAGTATAGCTACCCAGATGGCACTGTTGGTAAAGAACCCTTCCTGCCAATGCAGGAAGCATAATGATCCCTGGGTTGGGAAGATTCCCCTGGAGGAGGGCCTGGCAATCCTCTCCAGTATTCTTGCCTGGAGAATCCCATGGACAGAGGAGCCTCGTGGGCTACAGTCCACAGAGCTGCAGAGTCGGACATGACTGAAGTGACTTAGCATGCAGAGCTGACTCACAATGTTGTGACAATTGCAGGTGGACTCAGCCTTACACACACCTGTATCCATTCTTTCCCAAACTCCCTACCCATTCCCATGGGCTCCTTTTTTAATGTGATAAAATATATGCAACACAAAACTTACCATTTCAACTGTGTTAAAGTGTCCTACTCAGTGGCAGTAAGTACATTAATATTGTTATGCAACCATCACCATTACCTATTTCCAGAGAACAGAAACTCTTGTACTTAAACAATAAGTCCGCATTCCACTCCCCTCCGTTCTACTTTGTCTCTATGAATTTGCCTAATTTAGGTACCTCGTGTAAATAAGATCATACCGTACTTATTCTCCTGTGTCTGTTTCACTTAGTGTAATGCTCTCAAGGCACATCTATGCCTCAGCATGTCAGGACTTTATTCTCTAAGGCTGAAAAACATTCCATTGCATGGGTGCATACTCCATTTTGTATACTTATTCATATGTTGTGGGCATTTGGGTCATTTCCACCTTTTGGTTAATGTGAGTAATGCTGCTATAAACAGTTATAGAAATATCTATTTGAGCCTCTACTTTCAATTTCTTGAGCTATTAATATATACTGAGAGGTGGAATTGCTGGAGCATATGATAGTACAATGTTTAACATTTTCAGGAACTACCATACTATTTTCCATAGGCTTTAATCTACCTAAGAATTATTCACCAGGAACAGGGATCTTAGAACCAGTATCCTCTGTAGAGGATCTGAGGCTGCCTCTACCAACGGGCTTATGGCCCCAAAGTGCTGTTGGAAGTGGCGTAACCAAGCTCCTCATTTATAAGCATGGAAAATCTAGTCCTGGCCTGTCACCCCAGTGCCCTCGCTCTGAGATGACCAGGTTGTCGCCAAGAGAGGTGAGGCTGCTCTCTGGCTTTGCTGGTGCCTCACTCCCCAGGGTTTAGCCCAAACACGGCCTCCGCAGAGACCCTGGCTGGCCCTGATCATCCTCTAGCTTTTACTTTTTGCACATAACAAGCTAAGATTGTCTGTCTCCTTGTTTATTCTCCTTCACTTCCAAATAGATATAAGTGAGGGCAGGAACCTTATCTGTCTTAATCAGAGCACAGCCCAGGCATCTAGAATTATGCCTGGCACATTGTAGGCAGTCAGATAATTTGACCAACTGAATAAAATATAAATAGCCTATAAGAAAGTATATTTGTTCGTTGTTCAGTTGCTAAGTCATGTCTAACTCTCTGTGATTCCACGGACTGTAGCCTGTCAGGTTCCTCTGACCATGGGATTCTCCAGGCCAGAATACTGGAGTGGGTTGCCATTCCCTTCTCCAGTGGATCTTCCCAACCCAGAGATCAAACCCAGGTCTCCCACATTGCAGGCAGATTCTTTACTGTCTGAGCCACCGGGGAATGTACATATAACTCCAATATTTGCAAGAACTATTCCGCAACTTTTGTAATTCTCCCAAACACATAATCTTCCCATAAAACCAACCTTTTTTTTTAAAAAGATAAAGTCACACTGAGGGGCTCTCTAAGTGACTGACTCCAGTTCAGCAGTTTTGAGCCTTAGACTCTACACAATGTTAACTCTGCAAATGCCAGGTTGGCCACTCTTTCCACAGGCCTGGGATGGTTTGGGAAGGGTGACCATTCCATTAACCAAGGTCTTTAACTGGGACCAGGCTGAAATTTTTCTTTCCATTAAGATTTTAAAGCCCTATGATTTTCTAAGTAATGCATCCCCCCAGTGTAAAAAATGCTGTGGGTAATGGGAAGAAAGGAAAGAGAGAGGAGCTTGGCTTCTCACCCCATCTATGTAGTCAGTCAGCATCACCATCCTTGGTCCTGGTGTTTTCACAGGAGCACACAGCATGTAGATTGGGGCAGAATTTCCAGGAATGCTACATGTGGTTTTACTAGTTTCATGTCAACTGGTTGAAAACTAAAAGGTGAGACTGTCCTGAGCCTGAAGTAGAGCTACCTGGGGGCTGGGCGGGAGGCAGGAAAGCATGGCCCTGACTCATACGGCACAGACCCTGCAGTTTACGGTGCTTGACCTAGGAATTAGGAATTTCAGTAACAGTATAAAAACCCATAACAATATAAAAAACCCACAGCATTAGTTGTGGCTTGGAGCTCCTCTGTGGCTCCCACAGTCCACACAGGACACACTGTCTAGGTCCTGGCCTCTTGAGTTCCCTGTGCTCCCCTGTGGCTGAGCTGCTAGCCCTTTGCCAGGCTCCACTGTTCACCTTCCCTGCAGAAGCAATGGGGTCAAATGGGAAGAAGGGACAAGAGATCCAGGCTGGAGCAGGTTGGTCAGCATGACCAGAGCACGACCCTGCAGGGGTTCCACCTGGTCCCACCAGGTCAATACCTGCCTGTCATATCTCCTTTCTCAGTGTGGGCTGTCGTCCCCCTTCCTCTTCGCCAGCCAAACACTCCCTTCAATAAAGCCTCCTTCCTCTGATAGCTCAGTTGGTAAAAAATCCACCTGCAGTGCAGGAGCTGCTGCTGCTAAGTTGCTTCAGTCATGTCCAACTCTGTGCGACCCCATAGACAGCAGTCCACCAGGCTCCACCGTCCCTGGGATTCTCCAGGCAAGAATACTGGAGTGGGCTGCCATTTCCTTCTCCAATGCATGAAAGTGAAAAGGGAAAGTGAAGTCACTCACTCCTGTCCAACTCTTCGCTACTCCATGGAGTGAGTGGGTTGCCATTGCCTTCTCGGCAATGCAAGAGAGACTGGTTCAATTCCCGGGTCAGGAAGATCCCCTGGAGAAGGGCTAGCCTACCCACTCCAGTTTTCTTGTGCTTCCCTTGTGGCTCAGCTGGTAAAGAATCTGCCTACACTGCAGGAGACCTGGGTTTGATCCCTGGGTTGGGATGATCCCCTGGAGAAGGGAAAGGCTGTACCCACTCCAGTATTCTGGCCTGAGAGTCAGACACAACTGAGCGACTTTCACTTTTCCAATGAATCTGCCTATTTTACTTAGGTTACCACACTCTCTGTGACTAAACATCCTTCAGGTTTTTAAGATTCCATATGTTTATTTTCCATTTGTGTTTAGGGCTTCCCAGGTGGCTCAGTGGTAAAGAATCTGCCTGCCAAACAGGAGATGCAGGTTTGATCCCTGGGTCAGGAAGATCCCCTGGAGAAGGAAGTGGCAACCCACTCCAGCAAGTACTCTTGCTTGGGGAATCCCATGGACAGAGGATCCTGGTGGGCTACAGTCCATGGAGTCACAAAGAGTCAGACATAACTTAGCAACTAAACAATATGTTTATTTAAGATGGGCCTGACTTCTCTGAGGACAGTATCTGCCTCTTCTGCTTCCTCATAAACCTTTCCTGTATTCAGTAAAGTCCCAGAGGTCAGGGGTCAAGATGCTGAGGAAGAAGAGGGTTTTGAGGGGAGATGAAGCAATCAAACATAGCAGTCACACCCACACACAGCAAGAGAGAGAGAGGGAGGGAGGGAGAGAGAAAGAGAGAGAGGGAAAGGGAGGGGAGAGGGAGGGAGAGAAAGATGGAAGGAGAAAGACACGGAGAGAGAACAGAGAAAGGCATCAAAAGGGGAATTCTGGATTCAAGAATTAGAAACTCAGAGAACTTGAAAAGCAAGTTTGACATAGTTGTAAGAAAAGGCTGGATTAAAAGGCATTAGGAAGTGAATGAAGGATGGTACCCAGTGCTGGTAACATGCACTTTCAAACACAGCTCATCAAGTATAAATTTGTGTAACAATGTCTTGAGAACTTTAAAAATATTCATACCCTTTGGCTCAGGATTTCATTTCTAAGCATGGCTTCAGACAAAAATGCAGGCATAAGAATGTCTATCACAACAATACTTACAACCATGAGAAAATGGAAACCACTTCAATGTCAAAACTGGATCTCAAAGATGAATTATTAGTCATTACCACTGTTATGATGACAATATGTAATCATCTAGGATTACAATATCATGTTTAATTCAAAGTTCAGAATATAAGATATTTAGTATGATTTAAACTTTGTAAAATATAAACAGGTATCTATTGATCTATTTACTTACCTACCATTTAGGCATCTAGTCTCACAGATAAAGAAAGACTGAAAAGGAGGCCCGCGAGAACACTAGTAGTCCGTGGTTATATCTACATTGTGAGCTTAGAAGTGATTATCTGCTTTCTTGTCTATATTTTCTGTCTTTTCCAGATTTCTGTACTAATTACAAGTCATGTGTAACACTCAGGGATACCAAAGGTTGCTATAAAAATAGAATGAGACTGTGGTGAGGAAGTGGAAGGATAAAATGAAGATTATCTTAAAAGTTCAGAAGAGGAAAGAGGCTTTTGACTCAAGATGTCAACACAGAAGTCTCCTGAATTCACTTCCTTTCAAGGAACACCACGTATCTACAGTTACATATGGAACAATTTCCTCTGAAATAAATCTGGAAACTAGCTTAGTGGTTGTTACACTTTTGGCGAATGAGCCAATAGCTAACATCAAGCTCAATGGTGAAACNCTTCCTTTCAAGGAACACCACATATCTACAGTTACATATGGAACAATTTCCTCTGAAATTAATCTGGAAACTAGCTTAGTGGTTGTTACACTTTTGGCGAATGAGCCAATAGCTAACATCAAGCTCAATGGTGAAACACTGGGAGCTTTGTTTCTAAGATAAGGAACAAGACAAGGAAGCCCACTCATGCTGCTTGTCCTCACCACAGTCCTGGAAGTCCAGCCAGTGCAATCAGGCAAGAAAAACAAAAGCATCCAGATCAGAACAAGAGAAGTAAAACTGTCTCTATTTGCAGATAACATGACATTATACATAGAAGACCTTAACACTTCTGTCAGAAATTGTTAGGACTAGGTGCAGGATATAAAATCAATATACAAAAATTAGTTGCGTTTCTATACATTAGTAACAAGCCTATTTACAATTGCTTCAATTGTGGGAATTGTAGGAATTCAATTGTAGGAATAAGTTTAACCAGTTAGGTGAAAGATCTGTACACTAAAAACTGTAAGACATTAATGAAAGGAACTGAAGATACCAATATGTGGGAAGAATATTACAAAAATATCCATACTACAAAGCAATCTGCAGATTCAGTTCAATCCCCATCATAATTCCCAAGGCATTTTTAAAAAGAGAAATGAACACTCCCAATCCTATATGGAACCACAGAAGACTCAGAATACCTAAAGCAATCTTGAAGGAAAAAGAACAAAGCTTTTTGCTCAAATTGGGAAGCATTCATACTCCCTGATTTCGAACTATGTTATCAAGTGCTAACAATCAAAACAGTATGGAATTGGCCTAAAATAGACATGCAGTCCCTGATAGCTCAGTTGGTAAACAATCCACCTGCAATGCAGGAGACCCCGGTTCAACTCCTGGGTCAGGAAAATCCTCNCTTGAAGGAAAAAGAACAAAGCTTTTTGCTCAAATTGGGAAGCATTCATACTCCCTGATTTCGAACTATGTTATAAAGTGCTAACAATCAAAACAGTATGGAATTGGCCTAAAATAGACATGCAGTCCCTGATAGCTCAGTTGGTAAAGAATCCACCTGCAATGCAGGAGACCCCGGTTCAACTCCTGGGTCAGGAAAATCCCTAGAGAAGGGAAAGGCTGCCCACTCCAGTATTCTGGCCTAGAGAATTTCATGGACTATACAGTCCATGGGGCCGCAAAGAGTCAGACACGACTGAGTGACTTTCACTTCACTTCACAATGAAACAGAAAAGAGACCCCAGAAATAAACCTATACATATATGGTTAATTTATGATAAAGGAGCCAAGACAATACAATAGGGAAAGAACAGTTAAAGTGGATGGTGTGGGGAAAAATGTACAGCCACATGCAAAAGAATAAAACCAGACAACAATCTCACACCATAAACAAAAGTCAACTCAAAATGGAATAAAGACTTGAATGTAAAACCTGAATCTATAAAACTCCTAGAGCAAAACATGGATAGTCAGCTTCTTGACATAGGTCGGTGATGAATTTTTTTGATTTGACAACAAAAGGCAAAAAAAAAAAAAAGAAAAAAAGGGCAGAAACAAACAAGTGGGGGACTGTATCAAACTAAAAGTTTTCTGCACAGCTAAGAAAATCATCAACAACATGAAAAACAAGTCTACTGAGTGGGAAAAATATTTGCATATCTGATAAGGGGTTAACATGCAAAAAATATAAAGAACTCATACACCTCAATAGCAAAAAGCCAAACAATACCATTAAAAATGGGCAAAGGATATGAACATTTTTCCAAAGATGACACACAGATGGCCAACACATACATGAAAAGATGCTCAACATAATTAGTCATCAGGCAAATGCAAATCAAATCCACGAGTTCATCACTTCACACCTGTTAGAAAGGCCATTATCAAAAAAATTATGTTCGTGAGGATGTACAGAAACAAGAACGCTTGTGCCTTGTTAGTGGGAATGTAAATCGGAGTGGCCACTATTGAAAACAGTGGAGGTTCTTTAAAAAGTTAAACACAGTTCCACTTCTGAGAATTTATCCAAAGGAAATGATATCACTGTCACAATAAGATATTTGCACACCCCTATGTTCATTGCAGGATTATTCACAATAGTTAAGACACGGAAACAANAAAAAAAAAAAAAAGAAAAAAAGGGCAGAAACAAACAAGTGGGGGACTGTATCAAACTAAAAGTTTTCTGCACAGCTAAGAAAATCATCAACAACATGAAAAACAAGTCTGAGTGGGAAAAATATTTGCATATCTGATAAGGGGTTAACATGCAAAAAATATAAAGAACTCATACACCTCAATAGCAAAAAGCCAAACAATACCATTAAAAATGGGCAAAGGATCTGAACATTTTTCCAAAGATGACACACAGATGGCCAACACATACATGAAAAGATGCTCAACATAATTAGTCATCAGGCAAATGCAAATCAAATCCACGAGTTCATCACTTCACACCTGTTAGAAAGGCCATTATCAAAAAAATTATGTTCGTGAGGATGTACAGAAACAAGAACGCTTGTGCCTTGTTAGTGGGAATGTAAATCGGAGTGGCCACTATTGAAAACAGTGGAGGTTCTTTAAAAAGTTAAACATAATTCCACTTCTGAGAATTTATCCAAAGGAAATGACATCACTGTCACAATAAGATATTTGCACACCCCTATGTTCATTGCAGGATTATTCACAATAGTTAAGACACGGAAACAACCTGTGTGTCCGCTGACAGTGAATGGATCGAGAAGACGTGGCATACGTACACAGGGGTTGCTCAGTCATAAAAATGAAGGAGTCCTGCCACCTACAGCGATGCGGACGCGCATTAATGGAATTAAGCTAAATGAAATAAATCAGACAGCAAACGACAAAGTGTATGCTATCACTAATATGCGGACTCTTAAACAAACCTGACTCACGCACAGAGAACAGGCTGGTAGCTGGCAGACACAGAGGGTTGGAGTGAGTGGTTGAAATGACTGAAGGGGTCAAAAGTTTCAAACTTCCAGTTGTAAGATAAGTGCATACAACGAACAACATGCTTACTTTTTTTTTTTTTTTAATTGAAGGGATGGGGAAAGAAAGAAAACAAATTCAAGGGATAGCAATGGTTGGGAAGGCTTGGTTTGGAGTTATTTTTTTAAGCTGATACAATAAACCATCCCTTCAGACAGAGGAGACTACAATAGGGAGGGTGAAACTGAAGAACCAGAGGGGAGAGTAACTGACAAGAATGGCCAGAGCCACAGGGACAGGTCACGGGGAGAGGCGGTCTTAGAGGGAAGAGGGCCCCTTCTTCCCTGCGATGATCCAAGACAGAGAGGAGGCAGCGAGGAAGAACCCGGAGTGGCCTTGTTAATGACCTTGATGATGGCCTTGTTCTGCTCTGGTGCATAGCAGAGGACCCGGGCGGGTAGGGGGCGCTTGGGCTTTAAAGCGGGGTAGGCACCTCACTTTGCACAGCCGCACCTGGGACCGGAATCCTTCCCAGCTTCCTAATAGGTTCCACAGCTCTGTGCTCTCATTTTTGTACCTTCCAGAGACTCTTGCAAAAGCAAGATATATGGACAAAGTCTGTTACTGGTTGGCACACTGCCCTGGGCAGGTGGCTCCTGGGGGGAGTCTGGGAGAATATAGAACACAGCCTTCTCCTGGGAGCCCCTGGGAACTCCGCGGGTCTAAACCTGACACCTTCGATCTGCCTGCTGGAGCCAGCTCCCCTCACAGGTCACCATTCCTGTTAAAGGCACTGACGTCCAGACAGTGCTGAAGCCGAGTCACCTCTGATAGCTTCCTCCTCCAGCACCTTTTCACCTCTTCTTTGTGGTTTCTGGTGCCCACCTCAGTAATATCCCCACTCCCGGTGCTGGCCTCAGCTCCCCGTCACCTCTGAGGATGACGGCAATACAGACCAGCTGGTCTCCCCACCTCCAGCCTGTTCCCTCAGTGTCTTGCTCTCTCTGACCCAGGGGTATTTGATCATGCTGTTCCCACCTTTCCTGCCTTCTCTTGGCCAAAGTTAATCATGGCAACCCACTCCAGTATTCTTGCCTGGAAAATTCCATGGACAGAGAGCCTGGTGGGCTGCATTCTATGGGGTCACAAAGAGTCAGACATGTGTGCACATGACAATCAGCCTCCAGACTCCACTCTGACCCTCCCTGTCCCTGATGCCGAGGAGGCTGTAACTGTGCAGTCTGGAGGCAGGAACACGGTTCTGTTTTAACCCACAGTCATGTTATTCCATTGTCTTAACCTGGTCTCTGGCACGTAGTGAGTGCTTGGAAGTGAGGAAGGAAGAGCTGAACAAAAAGTGATGCTCACAGCTTGTTCTACTCAAGTTAGATGACCAGGGAAATAACACCTGTGTTATGCCTGCTCCAGGAATTGTACCTAGTTATCCCAAGTGCTCTGAATACACTATTTCAATAAGTCTCAGATCAACACAGAGGTCAGTGAAGAAACGGGCTTAGAGAGGGAAAGCATTTATTCAAAGGCACCCTCCACAGTTAGCACCCACCACTGTCTATCTCCAGAGTCCCTATAATCATGATCTCTATATTTTCATACTCTCATCTCCTTCTCCAGTTAAATTCCCTAGTGATCGCAAACCTCAGGGAACTAGACAGTCACTCCTTTGCACAGAAGTTTAGAGTTTCTAAGAAGTAACTTTATGCTATCTACACATCTGTAAATGTTTATTTCTTATCTTTACATCAGGCTGAGAGGTCCCTACAGACCAGGACTATGTCTTAATTCATCCTTGTACAACATACAATTCTTGGCAAGTTACAACTATTTGTAAATAGTTACAAATTGATTTGATAATCAAATTATTTGTTGATTTATTAAGTGAAGTTACTATGGTGAATTTTCTCATGTCAGGGCAGGAAGTCCTTTTGAGCAGATGGCCTATTCCAGCACCCATCAAATTGTACTAGGTCAGTCATTTTCTAAGCACAGGGCAGCCCTGGGGCTATAGACAGAACAAATTTAAATTCATGACGAATTCATTGAAAAATCCCAAGGCAAGAAATCTTTCAGGAGCACTAATGGCATCCCCATTTAAAACTGGATTAATTCTGTACGGATTAAATGTTGCTATGCTGCTGCTGCTAAGTCGCTTCAGTCGTGTCCGACTCTGTGCGACCCCATAGACGGCAGCCCACCAGGCTCCCCTGTCCCTGGGATTCTCCAGGCAAGAACACTGGAGTGGGTTGCCATTCCTTCTCCAATGCCTGAAAGTGAAAAGTAAATATTGCTGCCATAGTGAAGTGCAAATGAACACAGTTGTGATGAAACGCTGCTTCTGAAAAAAGAATTCGTTAAGTCAGTCAATCATAGCTTAGTTGTTCATTAATACGATGACCTCCTCTATCTCATATCTCTTTTTCTCAGTTCACTTATTCCTTTTGTATTTATGGAGCACCTGTTCAAACAAAGAAGGGGGCTGGGTGCTTGGGAAGTGGCACGGAAATGTGTGTTCCATAGGTCTTTGCTGTTCCAAAAGGCATCTAAGATCCAGCACATGGAGAGTTCAGCTAAACTGCTCTGTGATATTGCAGCCATGACATCAATCTTGCGTGGTCAAGTGGCCTGAGGGGGGCCTTAAATGACATTAGCCCCTCATGCAAGTGCACTCCCTGGGCTACAGCGCATAGCATCACAGGTGAATATAAATTCCCTGTGACTTCTCCAGTGACAATTGTGGTAAAGTGTCCCTAATTCCCATGGCATTCCTTTGGTATGCTCCTTAGATAAGACCCCCAAGAAGCTTGTGAAAACCCTGCTCTTTTGGTCTGAACTCACCAACTCACCAGTCTTAGCCATGAAACCCCAAAGCATGGCACCCACCAACCCTGAAAAGACCTGTGGCCCAGGTTCCTGCCTCTCAGCCTGCACCCTGCCTTAACTTCCCCTCTCCTGACTCTGCAACGCATGCCAGATACCACCTCCTGTGGGTAATAAACCTCTATTTCAACTTCCCTTGCGGTCATTTGTTGAGCCTCACCATTGCACACCCCAGGGCTCTACCTAACAGGCGTTAATCCAACAGAGACAGAGAACAGCAGCAGCATCACCTGGGAGCTTGTTAAAAAGGCAGGATCTTAGACTCCATCCCAGGCCTACCGAATCAGAATCTCCAGCTTAACAAGATCCCCAGGGGACTGGAGTGGCCATTAAAGTTTGAGAAGAACCACAGAAACCAACATCCTGTGGGCCATACAGGACAGTCCAGCGAGACCGCTTCTTAATGACATAAAGCCTTTTCCATCAGGTCTTCCCTATACGTATATCAAATCATTGCACACCACAGACTTTCCCAATATTACATGTCAGTTGTATCTCAGTAAAGCTGGTGGGGGGAGGCCTAACCTGACTGTCTTTTTTTTCCCTACAGCTTGAGCCCCCACCTTAAGATTCTCCTAGTCTTCTTACCCAACTTTTTTCCCCCATGGTATTTATCACCTCAGGTGGTGCTAGTGGTAAAGAATCTGCCTGCCAATGCAGGAGACCCAAGAGACGCAGGTTCAATCCCTGGGTCAGAAAGGTCTCCTGGCGTAGGAAGTGGCAACCCACCCCAGTATTCTTGCCTGGAAAATTCCATGGACAGAAGGGCCTAGTGGGCTACGGTCCATGGGGTTGCAAAGAGTCAGACACATACATATTTACTGTGTAGATCACTCTCTCTCTTCCTGCTAGAATTTAAGTCCACAAGGGAAGAGACCTTTGTCTGTGTGGCTCACTGTTACCCCCAGCCCCGTGGATTTGAGCTTCCAGAGCTCAGGCATGCTTCTAAGGTTCCTCCAGCTCTCAGCTCAGCCTGAGGCTTTCTAAGTTGAAAACAAATGCTTCTTAATTATCAGATGAAGAATAGCTGGCTGCTTCCAGGGCCCAGAGACCCTTCCTAGTGCAGGACTTAAAGCCTGTCTGCTGATTCTGGGTCAGTGAAGAGCAGCCTGCAATCTGCATGCCATGTGGGTAGCACAGTTGTGTCATTTAAACTGGGACACTTTTGAGATGGGGAAGGAAGCACTATTAATAATTCTGCAGATATGAGAGGTATACAACTGTGACCTCACTTATGGGGCCCACTCTGTTACAGCTACAATCCAGTTCCCGGGAAGGGATCATGTCATATATTTTTGTCTTAGTCTGGACTCGAGATGCAAGAAACAGAATCCAATACAAATGAGGTCAGGTTTAAAAGTGCCTTATTGGAAGCTTATAGGAACAGCTTGTGGAACCTAGTACAGGAGTTGCAGGCAGGTCAATGAACATGAATTTGAGGAAACTCTGGGAGGTGGTGAAGGGCAGGGCAGCCTGGTGTGCTGTAGTCCATGGGGCCACAAAGAGTGGACACAACTTAGCAAGAGAACAGCAGCAGCTACCTGGGGCCTGCTCCAGCTCAGGTATGAAAGAAGCAGAAGAGCATGCCCTGGGATATTTCTGGTTTACAGCAGTTTTTCAGTTCAGTTCAGTCACTCAGTGGTGTCCAACTCTTTGCGACACCATGGACCATCAGTTCAGTTCACTCAGTCGTGTCCGACTCCTTGTGACCCCATGAATCGCAGCACGCCAGGCCTCCCTGTCCATCACCAACTCCTGGAATTCACTCAGACTCACATCCATCGAGTCCGTGATGCCACCCAGCCATCTCATCCTCTGTTGTCCCCTTCTCCTCCTGCCCCCAATCCCTCCGGGCATCATAGTTTTTTCCAATGAGTCAACTCTTCACGTGAGGTGGCCAAAGTACTGGAGTTTCAGCTTTAGCATCATTCCTTCCAAAGAAGTCCCAGGGCTGATCTCCTTGCAGTCCAAGGGACTCTCAAGAGTCTTCTCCAACACCACAGTTCAAAAGCATCAATTCTTTGGCAGTCAGCCTTCTTCACAGTCCAACTCTCACATCCATACATGACCACTGGAGAAACCATAGCCTTGACTAGACGGACTTTAGTCGGCACAGTAATGTCTCTTTGAGAAAGCTAATTTCCAAAATTGGGAAAGAAATACGTCAAGGCTGTATATTGTCACCCAGCTTATTTAACTTCTATGCAAGTACATCATGTGAACTGCCAGAAGGGATGAAGAACAAACTGGATTCAAGATTGCCAAGAGAAATATCAATAACCTCAGATATGCAGATGACACCACCCTTATGGCAGAAAGTGAAGAAGAACCAAACAGCCTCTTGACAAAAGTGAAAGAGGAGAGTGAAAAAGTTGGCTTAAAGCTCAACATCCAGAAAACGAAGATCATGGCATCCAGTCCCATCACTTCATGGCAAATAGATGGGGAAACAATGGAAACAGTGTCAGGCTTTATTTTCTTGGGCTCCAAAATCACTGCAGCTGGTGGCTGCAGCCATGAAATTAAAAGACGCTTACTCCTTAGAAGAAAAGCTATGACTAACCTAGAGAGCATATTACAAAGAAGAGACATTATTTTGCCGACAAAGGTCCATCTAGTCAAAGATATGGTTTTTCAAGCTGAGCGCCGAAGAATTGATGGTTTTGAACTGTGGTGTTGGAGAAGACTGAAGACTCCCTTGGACTGCAAGGAGATCAAACCAATCAATCCTAAAGTAAATCAGTCCTGACTATTCACTGGAAGGAGTGATGCTGAAGCTCCAATACTTTGGCCACCTGATGTGAAGAAATGACTCATTTGAAAAGACCCTGAAGCTGCAAAAGATGGAAGGCAGGAGGAGAAGGGGACGACAGAGGATAAGATGGTTGGATGGCATCACCAACTCAATGGACATGAGTCTGAGAAAGCTTCAGGAGTTGGTGATGGACAGGGAAGCCTGGCGTGCTGCAGTCCATGGGGTCACAGACAGACACGAGGGAGCGACTGAACTGAAGTAATTTACGGAACTAAAGGAGAGAGGCGGGGACTTGATGCTGTTATTTTGGCATATGCCAGTGTTTCCTAAAGCTTGGGCCAATTAATATTCCTTTAACCTGAAATGTTTTTTTCTTGCCTGTTGCTTTAAGTAGCCCACGTCCTCCACCCAGCCTTTTCCTGAAGGACTGTTGGGATGGGACAACTCTTTACTGAGCCCTTTGTCCTGTGCAGAGGTGATGGATATTTAGTATCTCCTGCCCAATAAATGCCAGTGACATCTCCTTACCTATTTGTTATTACAACCTAAAATACATCCAGGCATTTCCAAATGCCCCCACTTACATGATAATATAGGTGCAGGATCCATATCCAACAGAGCATCAGTGTCTGAATTCAAATTCCTGGAAGAGAAACTGATCTGAAACTGAACTGAAACTCTCCAGCCACTGAATTGGACCCTGGACCATCCAGCCGTGACTAGAGGTGTGAACGGTCAGTAACAATCACAATCACAGGATACACCCAAGGCTGCCAAGACCGACCCCTTCCACAGAAGCTAAGCAGGAATAACTCCCAGAGGGGACTGTGACAATCAGCCTATTAGCTTGACTAAGGATGGGGCTCGTGAAAGGCGTTCTCGGGATAATTACATTTACTCAGGAGACCCCAGTGACACTGCTCAGTATCTTATCATGCTTTTTGGAATCAATGCCTACAAGGTCATCTCTTTTCTCTTCTCTTCTCCTCTGAGAGCAAACCTCACCCCACCCTGCAACTTCTCCATTTCCACCTTCCCTCATCTTGTACGTGTCTATGCCTCCTCCAACCTTGTACATCCACAAACATGTGATGTCAGCAGCTCTGGCTTCTCTTGCATACAGACAACATATCATTAATTTGCGGAAACTTGAATGAGCTATTTCATAGTCGTAAGGATGCCAGAAAAATGCCTAATTTACCCTCAATTAATACACTTTTGGCGTATGCATTTGCCTTGCACAGCTGTTCACTATTTGCAGAGGCCATCACGATGCTCAGAAGATAATCAGAGAAACTACTTAAGAATAACATGCTGCCTTTAAAAAAAAACCACCAATCCCCATACTGAATGGTAATGAGCTCAGGCAGGAACCCAGCTGAGACCTCCATGGCCAACCCACCCAGCTGGGATATTTCCATTTTATATGAACCTTTTTACGATGTTATAAATTTCACAGTTTTACAGTTACAGGTCTTAATCATCATGAAAACCATTTCTACACATATCTTTGGTAAACGGAATTCAAATTTCCACATGACCTGGAAACGCTCAATTATGAATAGCTTCTCTAGGGCCTTCTGGCTTCTTCCTTCTGGCTTCTTCTGACCCCTCTGATGATTTCATCATTGTTTATGCATATAAAAAATCACAATTTAGGCTCATGCACCTAAAGTAAGCCTATAAGGCATTTTTCAGTCCATTTTTGCTGCTTGTATATATTCTCAAAGGTAGAGGAGTGGGGGTTTGAAAAGCAGCAAGTGTAAGGCTTGAGTTTGTAAATCCCTTTCTCACACCAAGTTTTTTTTTTTAATAATCAACACAAAATAGTACAAAATCATGGAGATATAATTTTTAAACCCAGTATATATTATAAATACTGCTATATCCCTTGATACACTCTAGAGAATTCATTTGAAACACACAATCACAGGGTCTGACCCATAATTTTTAGTTGTTTCACTTAGTATTTGGCTCTTACATTGGCATTTCCATTTAGAATCTTTCTTAGAGATTGTTTTAACCTCACTGGAAGTTTTGAACCCAATCTTCCTATATTTGCTTACTTTTTAGGTCACAAAGCTTTTTGGAACAGAGTCAAATTTCTAAGAGCCAAGCAAGCATTTGATTGAAAAATTATCTTTGAGTCATTTAGTAGCAACTTAGGAGCATTTGTCTGCTACTCTACGGGAATTCTGAGTGTTTCATGAACTCGTATTTTATCAGTTCTCTACATTTGGGATAAAGAACATGAAGTAAGGGATATGGTCACTAGACAGTAAATTTAACAAGTTGTTTTTGATTTCACCACAAAATCTAAGTTTGTGCAGCCTTGAAAACCTTCTTTGCATGAAATGAAGGCATTAATTCTATCATTGTTACCTGCCGGAGGGGACCAACAAATCCATGGTAAACGCTGACCTGACGGGCTCTGCGTCCTCACCTCCTTCCATCTTGAACCCTGGGCCTTGAGAAGCTGGGAGTGTGCTGGCTGAGGCTGAGGCTTATAAAACTTTCTCTCACACCAGGTGTGTGTGTGGTTGATGGCACAATAGGGCGATAGGAAAAAAAAAAAAAAAAAAGCCACTAGGTTTCCATGGGAACAAATGGGCACGAAAAACCTGGACACACCTGCAAAGGATCTGACACGTCCTGCCTGGGTGTTTGACAAAGGTCTCTTGTCTGCACAGAATTGGGACCCGAGAGATGCTGGGTCTGTCAGAGATGCTGGGTCTGTCTTTTGAATTAGTACAAGGACTTCCTAACTGATCTTGCCCACTTCAGCCTCACAACATGGCCCCTGGTTTATTCTTCTCAAATGTAACTGTGACTCTGTCACGTGCTCTTTGAAACTCTTCAAAATTTTCCCATGGCTTGCAGGGAAAATATACAAATAAGTGGGCAAGATCTCCAAAGCCAGGATGCTTTGGCCCCAGCCAACCCTCGGGCCCTGCCTAAAGCACTTCCTATTAGTCTAGTCCACTGCAGCCCTGCAGAACAGCAAGGAGCCCTTGCAATGAGCTGGTTTCCTTTCACATATACGTATCTGTCTAAAGGGACTGTCCGTTCACCTGCCCTGGTAACCCCCTGCTCTTAGTTGTTTGGTCACTAAGACATGTCTGACTCTTTGTGACCCCATGGACTGTAGCCCACCAGGCTCCTCCGTCCATGGGATTTCCCAGGCAAGAATACTGGAGTGGGTTGCCATTTCCTTCTCCAGGGGATCTTCTTGACCCAGGGATTGAACCTGCATCTCCTGCATTGGCAGGCAGATTCTTTACTGTTGAGCTTCCATGGAAGCCCCAGTAAACCCCCAGCAAACTCGTGGGCTTCCCTGGAGGCTCAGATGGTAGAGAATTCATGTGTAATGCAGGAGACCCAGGTTTGATCCCTGGGTCAGGAAGATCCCCTAGAGGAGGGATAAGCTACCCACTCCAGTTTTCTTGGGCTTCCCTGGTGGCTCAGACAATAAAGAATCTGCCTGTAATGTGGAAAACCTGAGTTCGATCCCTGGATCGGGAAGATCCCCTGGAGATGGGAATGGCAACCCACTCCAGTATTCTTGTCTGGAGAATCCCATGGATGGAGGAGCCTGGCAGGCTACAGTCCATGGGGTCACAAAGAGTCGGACATGACTGAGCAACTTCACTTTCACTTTCCAGTATTCTTGCTAGACCATGGACAGAGGTTATAGTCCATATGTCCTTCAAGACCCAGTTCAAGCATTGCTTCTGTGAAATTTTCCCTGGCTACCACCCCTCTTCCAACAACTGAATCAGTACAGTAGTTCTCTTCTTGCTAACGTAGCTTTGTGTTTATACATCGCATAGTGATGTAGCTATTTTTTCTCCAGTGGGCCAGTGGTTGTCTCCTTGGTGACAAGATAAGAAAGTTGCCTGAGATTTTTTTTCATATAATTCTTTTTAGGCTGCACTTTTGAAGATTCCTGGGGTGGGGTTCAAGAATTTTTAAAAAGTGGTCCACGTGATTCTGATGTGCACCAGATGATGAGGCATTGTTGAGAATTATCACACTGCACTCTGAGCTCTGGGCAGCCTCGACTGGGCTTTGCTCGTTTTTTTGTTTGTTTGTTGTTTTTTACCACTCATTCCACCCTTTCCCTGCCTATAGCAGAATGGCACTTAAGAGACTCTCAGTTGATACTGAAGGAGAGAGAGAGACTGGGAGGGAGGAAGAGAAGGAAAGAGAGGGAGGGAGGGAGGAAGAGAGGAAGGAAGGAAAGGGGGAAGGGAGGAAAGAAAGAAAGACAGGAAGAGGAAGAAAGAGAGAGGGAAGGGCAAGAGGAGGAGGGAGAAAGAGAAAGGAAAAAGCAAGGGAGTTCCAGGTTTATTGGAAGCATCTCACCCTCTGGGGGAAAATAACTGCAAATTAATACAAGTTTTAAAAAAAAAAAAAGGCGGCAGCAGCAGCAGCAGCCTCCTGGTTTAGCCCTAAAGACCAGATCTATCTCTCAAGAAGTTATAAGCCAGGAGAAACACACTTAGAAAGGCAAACGATGGGTGCAGCCAAACCATGGGAGTTATTATAAGCACCTTAGAAGCACCAATCCATAGAGAACACATCCATCGGTCTCTTGAATTTGGCTTGCTTTACGTCACTCCTCTGGCAGCCTGACATGTCGCTTTAAAAGATCTTCCACTCTGGGACTTCCTTGGTGGTCCAGTGGTTAAGAATCTGCCTTCCGATGCAGGGGACATGAGTTTGATCCCTGGTCAGGGAACTAGACCCCACATGCTGCAGGGCAACTAAGCTCGCACACCAAAACTAGAGAGAAGCCCTGGAGCCACAGCAAGATCCTGTGTGCTGCAACTAAGACCCAATGCAGCCAAATAAAGAAATACTGAAAACAAACAAACAAACCATTCCCAAGAGTGTGTTTCTGTTCTCGGACCAGTGTTTCGACAATCATACCATTCTGCAGAAGGCGGGATCAGTCTCCTGGTATCATTGGTCAGCCCCGCCCCCGCCCAGAGCCAAGCCCAGGCTGCCTCCTCGAGCAGCAGAGATCTGGACAGAAGACTGGACAAGCAAGAGAAGACTCCAGAGACGGGGGGAAGGAAACCTCTCCCAGCTTCCCAGGGGTTTTCCAGCAGCTGAATCAGTGAATCATATTCCTCTGCACTGAGTACCAGGACCAGGGCTAAGCATCGTGCAAAACCAACCCCTTAGAGGGTAAAAAAAGCAGATCTTCCCCAGCTTCCAGGATAACTCTTTTACACTCCTAGCTGTCTGAATTATTGCAAAACGGACCTCAGAATTTTAACAGTCCAAATGATCAGAGCTGACGAATGGCTAATGACAGCGGGTTTTTGTTTTTAAATACATGAGCTGTGTAGGGAAGAGAAAGTCATTGTGCAGGGCGCAGCATTTGAAGCGCAAACGTGATCTGGGAAGTTATGTCCGTGGCAACCACCACACGACTTTTCTTTGGGGCGCTGCCAAAGTTCCCATAAAACCCTTCTTTTTTCTGGCGTCTGCACCCTGCGCTCTCGTGTAATCAATTTAAGAGGCTTTTACGAGATGCCAGAGGACGTTACTTAAAGCATTCCCATTTATGTTGCCTTACTTTATGTTTTTATTTCATAGAATTTGAATTGAATCCATTTGGCAACATTTTGCAGTTGGGGGTGGGGATCAGGTGGGGTCCATCAGGAAGAGAAGAGGAATCTGTCAGGAGGGGAAAGTGCTACCGGTCAGGCTCCTGAGGAGGAAGCAGAAGTGAAGATGCTTTGGGTGGGAGCATCGCTCTGCCCCTCAACTTGATCCGGTATGGACAGCTCCTTAAGCATCACTAGTCTTCCCTCCTTCCTATTAATATGATTGGCGGTAATCTTTCCAAAGGCTCTCTCTGCCCACCATTGTTCTGTTCACAACCCTCCAGTGACATCACATCGGCTTCAGAATAAAGCCAGCTACACAGCATGACGTTTTCCATCATCTGTGAATGGCTCTCAACCCAATGGGACCTCCGGCCTTTCCTTTCCTCGCTCCTCACTCTGCAGGTCCACACGCACTGCTTTCTATTGCTCTTTCCCACTCACCAGCCTCCAGATCTTCCTTGAGGGTCACGGTCCAGACACAGCGTCATCTCAGCCTCAACCTTTCCCATGATCCTTCTGGAAGGAAGTGCTGGTGCCTGATCTGAAAGCCCATGGCAATTTATTTGTACATCTTCATGACAGTTGTTGCTTTTTTCTTGATTTGTGCATGCATCTTTTATTTTAATTAAGTCCAGAGCAACAGATACCTGAACGTTTCACCTCTGACTCCTGCTTAGCACCTAGTGCCATAAACTGACATCAGTTGCTGCTGCTCAGTCACTAAGTCAGGTCTCACTCTTTGTGAACCCATGGACTGCAGCACACCAGGCTTCCCTGTCCCTCATCATCTCCCAGAGTTTGCTCAAACCCGTGTCTATTGTATCACTGATGCCATCCAACCATCTCATCCTCTGTCACCTTCTTCTCCTTCTGCCCTCAATCTTTCCCAGCATCTGGATTTTTTTTCCCAATGAGTAGGCTCTTCGCATCAGGTGGCAAAGGATTGGAGCTTCAGCTTCAGCATCAGTCCTTCCAGTGAATATCCAAGGGTGAACATCAGAGGGACCCAAGAAATAATTGCTGAATGGCTGTGTAGGTACTGGCCCCAGTAAGCAAGTTCAGAATTAAGATGCATCCACCCCTTACCTGTTAATGGGCCTTAAATGCTTGATTTAGAGGCTGCTCCCAGAATCACAGCTGCTCAAACATCCACCCAACGTAGTCCTGGCAACCACACATATCAGCCTCAGGTTACCATTGCTTCAGACCCACACCAGCCCAGGGTCAAGGGCCAGGCTGACTTGCTCTGACATCAGAGATCTGCACTCCTATGGCATATTGTGGAAATGGACTGAGTTACTGACTACCAGGATTGGTTCATCTGGTTGCAGTAAAGAGGCTCCTGTGTGTGTGTGTGTGTGTGTGTCTCAGTTGTATCCAACTCTTTATGACCCCATGGACTCAAGCCCTCCAAGCTTCTCTGTCCATGGGATTCTCCAGGCAAGAATAATGGAGTAGGATGCCAGTTCCTTCTCCAGGGGATCTTCCCAACCCAGGGATCAAACCCAGGTCTGTCACATTGCAGGCAGATTCTTTACCATCTGAGTCACCAGGGAAGCCCAACTTAGGTATGAAAATGGGGCTCATCTTGAGGACCCAGATGGAGCTGTAATCAGGCCAAGCCCCTTGTGGACACACCTGGAGTTTGGTCTGGGAACCTTCATTCTGGTGCCCCACCTCGGTCAGATGTGGCCACACACCTCATCTCTGATTGTGCTGGGCCATGAGCAGGCCTCCATCTAGGTGAGGTCTCCCCATGCCCGACTCCACTGCACACCCTTTGATTTGAAGCTCTTGCAACCAGCCAGTGAGTGTGTTGTCTCCATTTTAGTTTGGATTTCTGAGTAAATAAATTTGGGACTTCCCTGAAAGCCCAGCAGTTGAGAATTTGCCTGCTAAGGCAGGGGACACAGGTTTGATCCCTGGTCCAGGAGGAGTCTTCATGCTGTGAGGCAATGACGCCAGTGTGCTGCAGCTACTAAAGCCGTCATGCCCTAGAGGCTGAGCTCTGCATCAAGAGAAGCCACTGCAATGAGAAGCCCGTGCCCCCCAGCTAGAGAGTAGCCCCCACTCGCCGCAACTAGAAAAAGTCCACGAGCAGCAACAAAGATCCAACACAGCCAAAAATAAATAAATACATACATACTTTTTCTCAAAAAAAGAAATTTGATTGGTCTAGTGCATCTCTGTAAGCCAAACGATTGTGGCCCTTAGGTCAGGTGCCTTCCGTGAAGTCTAGTCCCCAGAGGCCGGGGTGCAGGGACTCGTGTGTGTCCGGGGGGGTGGGGTGGGGGGGGTGTGTGCAGTGGAAGCTGCTGCTCAGGTGGGCAAGGTCATATACCCGTGGAGGATGGATGCCTGCCCCCCACAGTGACACTGTGGCTATGGGAGCATGAAGTAGGAAGGACTCTGCTCCCTGTCTGCGCAGCAAGAGAAACACAATGATCAGAGGATATGAGAGCGAATCCGCCCAGCTGTCCAGGCTCTGGTGCACTGAAGGNGCCCCCCACAGTGACACTGTGGCTATGGGAGCATGACGTAGGAAGGACTCTGCTCCCTGTCTGCACAGCAAGAGAAACACAATGATCAGAGGATATGAGAGCGAATCCGCCCAGCTGTCCAGGCTCTGGTGCACTGAAGGGAGAGGTGGGAGAGTGGTATGGGGAGAAGGAAACCACCACAAGTGATCCCAGACTTGTTAGGAAACAAAGACTAAAAACACACACCAGGGAGAAGGAGAAGAAAATGAAGTCAATGCTATAATTAGCAGTGGAAGCCTGGAGCTGGTCTCTCTGCACTGAGTGATAAACTCCATGCCTTATTTAGAACCTTAAATAGAGCTCGTTTGGGCCTCCTGTATTTTAGACTCATATTCTATTCTGGGTCCTCATCTTTAAGGCATTTGAGGCCTGCCACGGGATATTTAAAAAGAAAAAGAAATCATAAGCCATTGCCCGATGAATGCCTAAGACACAGCCGTTTCTGATGTTCACTGAGCACTTTGCCTCTTGAAGTGGCTGATGCTTGTTCAGTTTTCACCTAACAAGCTCTCCCTTCTCAAGTCTCCAGGACTNGGGTTGCAGAGTTGGACATGACTGAGCGACTTTCACTGTCGATAACATTTGCAGATCTTTTCTACCCACACCCACAAAACCCCTACACTCATATGTAACTGAGTTTGTATAGCTTTTAAATACTAAAGTATGCTGCTTGCCATCTTTAGAAAGATCATAGCACTAATTAAATACTGGCAGAGGAGTTCATATAACTGCAAAACTTGCTTATGTCAGACTCTATAGTTCAAATCTCCGGATTATTTACATTTCTATTCCATTTCCAGAGAAGGCAATGGCACTCCACTCCAGTACTCTTGCCTGGAAAATCCCATGGATGGAGGAGCCTGGTAGGCTGCATTCCACGGGGTCACTGAGAGTTGAACGTGACTCAATGACTTCACTTTCACTTTTCACATTCATGCATTGGAGAAGGAAATGGCAACCCACTCCAGTGTTCTTGCCTGGAGAATCCTAGGGACAGCAGAGCCTGGTGGGCTGCCGTCTATGGGGTCGCTGAGTCAGACATGACTGAAACGACTTAGCATTCCATTTCCAAGGAAAGAATGAAAGAAGAAAAGGCGGGGAGGGAGAAAGTGAGGGAGGCAGGGAAGGAGGAAGAAAGAAAGAGAAAAAGAAAAAAAATCATTGATCTGTTTTGGAAATTACCTTAATCCTTTATCAAAACCCAATTCCAGGTTTCAAACCTTCAACTGTTTCTGTCTTCTTTTATCCACCTTTACTGAGCCAGCTGCCTCTTCCTTAACTTGCATTCAGTCCTTTCCTGTTAGAAATAAATCTGCTTTTAAGTGTTTGACCTTGAGCCCTGAAGACAGAGGAAGGATGGAAAAAAAATCAGCACAGCCTGATAAAGACGCTGTGGGCCTCCTCCTGAGACTGAGGAGATGCTTTATGCACATCTTTGGAACCTTGGAGTTTTCCTCCTGGTCTTTCATCCCCGGTCCAGAGTCATCAGATAGATACCTCCAGAGCAAAACCCAGTGCGTGTCTGTGGCTGGAAGTGGCCACAGCAATTTGGAATCTCTTTTAAGGATTCCTTCCCGCCATTCTGCAGACAGATGTTGCCATGGTAACTCTCCAGAGGCATTTTCAACCAGAGACATTCCAACACGGAAGATGGTTGGTTAAGAAAATCCATCTTGACAATTAGTTAGCGTTTTAATTTGAAAGCAGAGTCAGAAATTCTGCCTGCAGCTCTGAGTAACCCTATGCGCAGGAGAATGCAAGTGATCAAAGTAATCTGAAATGTCTGTAATCAGACTCCCAGCTGGGAAGAGCATGGCCCGGAAGCCCTTACTGGGAGGTCTCTCCATAGGAGGCCCAGCTAGTGAGAGACCCTGTGAGTGCTGCTGAGAGCAGAAGTCAATGGTGGTGATTCCTCTTGGAAAGGGTGATGGGCGTGTTCTTCTTTTACTTTGCTATGCACTTATTCACCGTCTGCATCCTCCTCCTCGAATCTTCCTGCCTTTCTGGGTTCCATTTCTCTTAGGCCACAGACCATATTTGATTTGTAATTCGTTTGAACTTGGAGTTTAGTCCCAGCTGTGTGACCTTGTTCCTTCAGCTCTCTGAGCCACAGCATACTCATCTGTTAAATGGAACTAGTAGGTGGAGGATGCCTGTAAACAGCGAATGGGGTGACATCTGGACCGGGGTTAGCACAAAAGCAGCACAGAGCTACCCCAAAAAACATTGGTTCCTTCCACTCATAACTTTTCCTTTTCTTTGTAGCCTTTGTGTGAAGAAGAGTGACCACGAGTTAGAATCAGAGGGAGATGCCATGCCTCAATTCTGTGGGTGTATGGCTAAGGTGAAAGCATTTGTTTGAAAGTAGTTAGAGCCTGGCGGGCTGCAGTCCATGGGGTTGCAAAAGAGTCAGACATGACTTAGCAACTGAACAACACTGTTCAAATGGAGGAGAGACCCTCACATGATAAAGGCACAATATTCCAAGAGAGATGCAATGGGACCAGCAGAAATGGCAGTTAATCATCAAAATCTTGCTCTGCCACTTCTAGTGAGTCCAGACTGTTGGGGATGAGGGTAGGAAAAAGTGTTCCCAGAAGCACACCATGAATGTACTTAATGCCACTAAATTGGACATAAGAAATAGTCATGATGATCAATTTCATGTTTTGTGTATTTTATCACAATTTAAAAAAAAAAAGCATTACTGGTGATTTCCTGAGGATTTTATTCCAGATTGGAAAAAAAATAATGCAATTAATGCATTAAACTAAGAAAGAAGTCCATCTGGGACTTATTTGTTAATAACAACCAAGGCATCCTTAACTAAGCTGAACTCAGCAAAGATAAAAAAGCGCTGTAAAATTTGAAAGGTCAATGAGAGAATGAAGAGTTGTTAAATCCCCAAAGATTCCAAACCACCTTTCAGATCCCCTTGATTTAGGATCTGAGGCACACACAACCCTGGTAAGTCTTTAGGCCGCCCTTAAATGCATCTGCCTTCCTAAGTATCTTCATATTCTACCCTGAACGGAAATTGATATGAAATTGCCAAGCTTTAAACAACCCTGTCTGTGATGTAGTTGGTTTCTGTCAGGAATGCAGTCCTTTTGAGGGTGTCTGCCTGCTTCTGCTCCCCAGGCTCCCAGTCCAGGAAACACAGCCTCCTCCTCCCAAGAAAGCTGCTTCTCCCCTACTGGGTGGGCTCTAGTGAGGGCCTCCGGAAAAGTTCCGTTGTAAAGGTGGCTTGATGGGGTGTATTGAATTACCTCTTAGAATGGCTGCTGCTGCTGCTGCTAAGTCACTTCAGTCGTGTCCAACTCTGTGTGACCCCATAGACGGCAGCCCACCAGGCTCCCCCGTCCCTGGGATTCTCCAGGCAAGAACCCTGGAGTGGGTTGCCATTTCCTTCTCCAATGCATGAAAGTGAAAATGAAAGGGAAGTCGCGCAGTCGCGTCCGACTCTTCACGACCCCATAGACTGCAGCCCACCAGGCTCCTCCGTCCATGGGATTCTCCAGGAGAGAGGGCTGGAGTGGGTGCCGTCGCCTTCTCCCTTAGAATGGCAGGTGCAGTCAATCATTTAATGACTCTTCCACTGCAGGGTTTGGGGCTTTTGTTTTCTTCAAATTAAAAATGAAAAAAAAAAAAAAGCAATTTCAATGAGACTCTGCTTGACAGTTTTTCAAGCCTGTGGAATTTCATTTCCAGCTCAATCACCAGAAAAAAAGGCATGTCAATCATGGAGTTGAAAAGAAGAAGAGCTTTCCAGGAAGCTCTGATGTGAGGCCCAGGGACAGGTGTCTGCCCTCAGGGCATGGCTTCTGCTGTTCTGGGAGCAAAGGGGGCTAAAAGAGGTGTGAGGCTGCTCAATGGCTACAGAAAGGGCGGGAATGTACATTGGTATAGCCACTGGGGAGAAGAGTATGGGGTTTCCTTAAAAAATTAACAACAGAGCTACCATATGATCCTGCAATCCCACTGCTGGGCAAAAACGTGGAGAAAAACATGCCCCAAATGATACATGCACCTCAGTGTTCATTGTAGTACTGTTTACAATAGCCCAGGATAAAGATGGTATGATACATATATACAATGGAATAATAGTCATTAAAAAGAATGAAATAACGCCATTTACAACAAAATGAATAGACTTCCACAGCATGTAGGATTTTTCTGGAGCAGGGATTGAATCCACATCTCCTGCATCAGCAGACGAATTCTTCACCACTGAGCCACCAGGAAAGCCCCACTGTTGTCGTCCAGTCGCTCAGTCATGTCTGACTCTTTGCAACCCCATGGACGGCAACACCCCAGGCTTCCTTGTCCTTCAATATCTCCTGGACTTTGCTCAAATTCATGTCCATTGAAATGAATAATGCCATCCAAACATCTCATTCTCTGTCGTCCCCTTCTCCGCCTGCCCTCCATCTTTCCCAGCATCAGGGTCTTTTCCAAAGAGTCGGCTCTTTTGCATCAAGTGGCCAAAGTATTGGAGCTTCAGCACCGGTTCTTCCAATGAATATTCAGAGTCAGTTTCCTTTAGGATTGACTGCTTTTAAATAAAAGATTACTCTCAAATGTTGGTGGGCCTCTGTATTTGCTTATGCTGCCATAAGAAAATATTGCATCATAGGCTGGTGTGTGGGAGGGGCAGAGAATGGCTTAAACAATAGACATTGACTTTTCACAGCTCTGGAGGCTGCAAGTCCAAGACCAAGGTGCTACTAGGTCAGATTTTTTCCTGAGGTCTCTCTCCTTAACCTGGAGACCTTCTCTCTGTGTCCTCACCCGGCTTTTCCCTCTGTTTGCTCCTCCCTGGTGTCACTTCCTCTTCTTATAAGGACCAGTCCTGGGGTTTAGGGCCCCGCTCTGTGACCTCATTTCATGATTGAGTGAATAAGCAAGTGCGTGCGCACACACACACACACATGCACACACACACACTCTGCTCTGTGACCTCATTTCACGATTGAGTGAATAAGTGCACACACACACACACACACACACGGACCGTATCTCCAAATATCCCATTGGAGGTTAGGATTTTCACATACACATTCTGGGAGGACATAATTCAGTCCATGATAGTCTCATTCAATGAACTGAAGGCCTTAAGAGCAAAGACCTAGATTTCCTGGAGAAGTAGAAATTTTGCCTCCAGACTGTAACATAGAAATCCTGCCTCAGTTCCCAGCCTCTGTCCTGCTCTATGGATTTCAGACTTGCCAATCATGTAAACCAATTCCTTATATCAAACCTCTATACATATCATATAAATGTAGTAAATAATTCATGATCTAGAATGGATAAAGAAGACATGATATATATGTACATATGCATGCATACACAATGGAATATTAGTCATAAAAAAGAATGAAATAATGCCATTTGCAGCAATGTGGATGAACCTAGAAATCATTATTTTAAATGAAATAAATCAGAGAAAGATAAATAAATGCTATCACTTGCATATGGAATCTAAAATATGATACAAATGGACTTATTTACAGAACAGAAGCAGACTCAGACATAGAAAACAAAGTTATGGTTACCAAAGGGGAAAGGTAGAGAGGGATAAATTAGGAGTTTGGGATTAGCAGATATAAGCTACTATATATAAAACAGATAAACAACAAGGTCCTACGGTATTAGCACAGGGAATCATATTCAATACCTTATAGTAACCTACAATGTAAAAGAATATGAAAAAGAATATCTACGTGCATGTGTAACTGAATCTCTTTGCTTATACCCGAAACTAACACAATACTGTAAATCGACTATACTTTAGCTTAAGAAAATATGATCTAGAATAGGATACATATATCATATGTGGTATATAAAAGGTCAGCACCATGCACGCCTGCCTTCTAGCCTCTCCATCAGGACTCCTTGGGCCATATTATCTGGCAACTGAGGCTTCTGGGCACACTCCTGGCATGACATAGGAATGAAGAGGAGGTGAGGGCACTGGAGGTTCTCCTGAGTATCTCGCTGAATAAATGTCCTTATCCTGTAGGGCCCTTTGAATGTGAGCCCCACTCAATGTACTGGAAACCCTTTCATTTCATTGCCACAAATCACATATTTTCTCAGTCTTTAGTGGTCGGTCCTTCTTGTCGCCTTATCTTATCCATTTTCCTTATAAATGATCTTAGTTGTGACCCTGAGCTACTAATTAAGTCAGTTAAACACTGCGAGTTTTCTGCCTCCAGTGGTGCTATAGAAATTGAGGGTTTTGCTGGTAAGTTACTAATCTGTCAGAATATATTAATTACTGCATGAACTATTAAGAGCTTTGAGAACATCTTAAGAACATTCTAAGAATACTTTCATAATGAAATGTCTCTCTTCCATGATTCACCTCTGGGTAGTCAGGAGAGTGTCACACACCGAGGGAAAAGCCTCCACCTGTGCTAGGCATTCAAACAAAAACTCAAAACAAGCACTGAAAAATGGAGACCATGTGAATTTTTATCCACAAGGACTGGCCAGGTTTATTTCAGTAAAACAGCTACCCAACTCAGCAGCTAAAAACAAGTTTCTCTCTTGTTCATGCTATTTATCCTAGGGGCCATGTTCTGGGTCACCCTGGTATTGGGAGGAATACACTGGCATGAATTATGCCTCCTTCAGTCACATCAGGGCAGCTGTGGGTCAAGGTCATGTGCCAGTGAGGCAGAGGAGCACAGCCTGAAGCACTGGGAAGAGGACCTTGAGAGACAGACAGGTTCGGATTCAAGTTCCAGCTACAGCATGTCCCTGCGTGTGAACTTGGGCATGCCCTGCATTTCCTCTGAACTTCAGTTCTCCTATCCAGTGGGATCAATTGCATGTCCTAAGGCTGATGTGAAAATTTAGGAGATGATACTTGGAAAGTGGAAAAGCACTGAGTTCCATGCATGGCAGGAGACAAGCACTCAGTCAACGTAAGCATCCTTTCTGCTGCTCCAATTTCCTCCAAGCCCATCTACACACACACACAGCATCAACACTACCAATGGGCAATGAGAAAATCCTGTTTTATTTTTTAAAATATTTAAAATATTTTATTTTAAAAATATTTTTTTATTTTTGTGGCAGCAGAATTCTCACATTCTCTAGGTGCTGAGGGGGTGTGGAGCTCAGTACGTAGAAAGAAGAGTGCAATTAGATTAAGCCCTGAGCCTCTGGAGTGGAAGCACAGACTCCAAGACCCTAGGCCACCAGAGAACTAACCCTAGGGAGTATCAGATAGTGAGCACTCACACAAAGGAAACCTCCTGAATACAAGACCCAACATCACACAGCCACCAGCAGCCCCCTGTGCTGGACACCTCATCTAAACAACAAACAAAACAAAAATACAGGCCCAATCATTGTAGACAGGATTACCACCTCACTCAGCCTTGTGCATCAGAGGAAAGACAAGCAAACAAACAAACAAACAAAAACCCAGCACAAATCTCAGCCTATACGAAGCTCACACAAACCACTGAACCAACCGTAGGAGGGCAGAAACCAAAAGGAAGAAAGAATTCAACCTTGAAGTCTGGGAAAAGGAGACCTCAAACACAGTAAGTTAAAAAAAAATAATGAAAAAGCAGAGAAATACTACACAAATGAAGGAACAAATTAGAAACACAGATGTTCAAATAAATGAAGAGGAAATAGACAAACGACCTGAAAAAGAATTCAGAATAATGAGAAAAGATGACCAAAAACCTTGAAAACAAAATGGAGAAAATGCAAGAATCAATTTANTTAGAAACACAGATGTTCAAATAAATGAAGAGGAAATAGACAAACGACCTGAAAAAGAATTCAGAATAATGAGAAAAGATGACCAAAAACCTTGAAAACAAAATGGAGAAAATGCAAGAATCAATTTACAAAGACCTGGAAAATTGAAGAATAAGCATATAGAGACAAACAACACAATTACTGAAATTAAAAATACTCTGGAGGAATCAATGGCAGAATATCTGAAGCAGAAAAATGAAACAGTGACCTGGAAGATTAAGTGGTGGAAATAACTTCCCAAGAGCAGAATAAAGTAAAAAAAAAAAAAAAGAAAGAAAAGAACAACTGAGGATAGTTTCAGAGACCTCTGGGACAATATCAAATGTACCAACATTCGAATTATAGGGGTCCCAGAAGAAGAAGAGAAAAAGAAAGGGTATCAGAAAATTTTTGAATCAGGAGGGGCGGCAGTGAGGACATACCCCTCGTCTAAGGTAAGGAGCAGCGGCTGTACTTTGCTGGAGCAGCCATGAAGAGATATCACACATCAAGGTAAGAGAAACCCAAGTAAGACGGTAGGTGTTGCAAGAGGGCATCAGAGGGCAGACACACTGAAACCATAATCACAGAAAACTAGTCAACCTAATCACATTGAGCATTGGCTTTCTGCTCAGATAAGGAACGCATCACTCTGCCGGAGTACTACTTTTTACAGATGATNCCTTTAAAATTGTGGCCAATTATTTTTTGCAGGTTATTATCCTTAATTTGCTAACAGTTTTACTAACAAAAAGGCATAGAAAAAATTTTGGAGTCCAAGACATAATACACTTTAAAAAGTGATTTGTTTTCCTTTATTCAATAAAGTAACAGATCATATCAGCAGCCTATACATCCTGATTTCTACTCTGCGTTCTTATTTCTCAGAGGCAGACCATCACAGGTTGGGAGTGAGTCACTTTATCACCCATGCACCTTAACACCTGCATATTAACAGGAGCACCCCAATACTAATTCACTAAGATTTTTATCTAGCTCATTTCTCTGTACCTCTAATGATCCTGGCTTAATAATTAAATATGGCAATATATCAGAAAAACAGTTCTTTTACAAAAAACAAGAAAAATTATTCTATTTTTCACAAGACAGAGTAAAGCAAATTTCCAATCCAATGTTCATGACATTCATTCCAAATGGCCTTTCCCTCCTTGAAAGTCTCTAAGAGCCCTTTAATGAAAACTCTCTCCCAAGCTGATTGTGGTTAGAACACAATAAGCAAAATGGAGAAAGGCATCCAGATGAAAGTGAAAAGGTAGATCAGGCCTTATCAACCTCCTTGAGGATGTTAGTTTTTATCCTAAGGACAATGCGAAGCCTCCAACTGGTTTCAAACAGATAAATAAAATTGAATTTACCTCTCAAAAAGATCTACTTATTTCCCAGATGGCTCAGTGGAAAAGAAACTGCCTGCATTCATGAGACATCAAAGACAGGGATTTGATCCCTGGGTCAGGAAGGTCACCTGGAGGAGGAAATGACAACCCACTCCAGTATTCTTGCCTGAAAAATCCCATGGACAGAGGAGCCTGGCAGGCTAGAGTCTACGGAGTTGCAAAGAGTCAGACACGACTGAGTAACTAAACAAATATTGTATGAAGACTGGTTTATTGTTTTTGTTGTTCAGTTACTAAGTCTTGTACGATTCTTTTTGACCCCATGGACTGCAGAACACCAGTTGTCTTTCATTATCTCCCGAGTTTGCCCAAGTTTCATGTCCTTTGAGTCAGTGATGCTATCTAACCATCTCATCTGAGCCCTCTTCTCCTTTTGCCTTCTATCTTTCCCAACATCAGGGTCTTTTCCAATGAGTTGACTCTTCACAGCAGGTGGCCAAAGTATTGGAGCCTCAACTTCAGCATCCGTCCTTCCAATGAATATTCAGGGTTGATTTTCTTTAGCATTGCCTCTTTTGATATCCTTACTGTCCAAGGGACTCTCAAGAGTCTTTTGGAACATCACAGTTCAAAAGCATCAATTCTTTGGTACTCAATCTTCTTTATGGTTCAACTCTCACATCTGTACATGACTACTGGAAAGATCATAGCTTTGACTATATGGCCTAGATTGGTTTAGGCTAATTAAATAAAGAATATGCTTACTCCTTGGAAGAAAAGTTATAACCAATCTAGATTGTATATTCAAAAGCAGAGACATTACTGTGCCAACTAAGGTCCCTCTAGTCAAGGCTATGGTTTTACCAGTAGTCATGTTTGGATGTGAGAGTTGGACTGTGAAGAAGGCTGAGCGCTGAAGAATTGATGCTTTTGAACTGTGGTGTTGGACAAGACTCTTGAGAGTCCCTTGCACTGCAAGGAGATCCAAGCAGTCCATTCTGAAGGAGATCAACCCTGGGATTTCTTTGGAAGGAATGATGCTAAAGCTGAAACTCATGGCCACCTGATGCGAAGAGTTGACTCATTGGAAAAGACTCTGATGCTGGGAGGGATTGGGGGCAGAAGCAGAAGGGGACGACAGAGGATGAGATGGCTGGATGGCATCACTGACTCAATGGACATGAGTCTGGGTGACCTCCGGGAGATGGTGATGGACAGGGAGGCCTGGCGTGCTGCAATTCATGGGATCACAAAGAGTCGGATACGACTGAGCAACTGAACTGAACTGAAACCCTCAAGGCTTCTCAGGTGGCTCAGCGGTAAAGAATCTGCCTGCTAATGCAGGAGACTCAGGTTCGATCCCTGGGTTAGGAAGATCCCCTGGGAAAGGAAATGGCAAACCACTCCAGTATTCTTGCCTTCATAATTCCATGGACAGAGGAGCCTAGTAGGCTACAGTTCATGCGGTCTCAGAGTCAGATGTGACTGAGCAATTGAGCACTCATTCAACCCTCAGATTATTAAAATAGGCACTTGACTGGGAGTGATGGATAAAGAAAGAATTATTCCTTATTAACTCTGGGGTCCTCTAATCTCTCCTCCTTAGTATGAAGAGGAAGGTAATCTTAGCACTATTTCTCTCAGGTAGGTATGACCTGTGATGACTGTGATTAGTTCCCACACCAGGGATTAAAACTCTCAACCCTTGAAGTGAAAGCGAGGAGTCTTAACCACTGGACTTCCAGGGAAGAAGTCCAAACATGCCAGTTTTTGAATGGGTATGTTTGCCATTCAAAAATAGAAACAATGTTCTATTTTTTTAAATCACAGATCATGATTTGACTGCTACTGGTCACTGCAGCCATGAAATTAAAAGACGCTTACTCCTTGAAAGGAAAGTTATGACCGACCTAGATAGTATATTCAAAAGCAGAGACATTACTTTGCCGACTAAAGTCTGTCTAGTAAAGGCTATGGTTTTTCCAGTAGTCATGTATGGATGTGAGAATTGGACTGTGAAGAAGGCTGAGCACCGAAGAATTGATGCTTTTGAACTGTGGTGTTGGAGAAGACTCTTGAGAGTCCCTTGGACTGCAAGGAGATCCAAACAGTCCATTCTGAAGGAGATCAACCCTGGGATTTCTTTGGAAGGAATGATGCTAAAGCTGAAACTCCAGTACTTTGGCCACCTCATGCGAAGCGTTGACTCATTGGAAAAGACTCTGATGCTGGGAGGGATTGGGGGCAGGAGAAGAAGGGGATGACAGAGGATAAGATGGCTGGATGGCATCACGGACTCGATGGACGTGATTCTGAGTGAACTCCAGGAGATGGTGATGAACAGGGAGGGCTGGCATGCTGCGATTCATGGGGTCGCAAAGAGTTGGACATGACTGAGCGACTGAACTGAACTGAACCCCTCCCTGGTTATATTCTTAAGAGTACTGGAAAGCACTGATAAGTAAGCAGGATGCACACCTCAACAGTATCACCAGAATGTTGACATGTTGACCTACAGTAGGGACTCACCTGACATCTAATACCAAAACCAGCGTTGGCTCTTCACTGATGTATCTCATCCTCAAGGGAAAGTTTATTTCTCATTCATTAAAGTATTTCTGTTTCCAAGAACAGCAACATCAAAGAGCCATTCAAAAACTGGCATGTCTGGACTTCTTCCCTGGAAGTCCAGTGGTTAAGACGCCTCGCTTTCACTTCAAGGGCTGAGAGTTTTAATCCCTGGTGTAGGAACTAAGATCCCACTTGCTAAAACTTATATAATACTGTAAATCAACTATAACTCAAAATTGGGGGTGGGGGGGAGAAACCAGCATGTTATTATTGTTTAGTTGCTAAGTTGTGTCCTTGTGTCTGACTCTTCTGTGACCCCACGGACTGTAGCCAGCCAAGCTCCTCTGTCCGTGGGATTCTCCAGGCAAGAGTACTGGAATGGATTGCCATTTCCTTCTGCTCTCCGTTTTCTTCCTGACCCAGGGATCAGATCTGTGTCTCCTGCATTGGCAAGCAGATTCTTTACCACTGAGCCACCAGGGAAGCCCACAGGTTATGAGGACCTGTAATTAATAATCAATGAAAAAATAGCATGGAAGCCAAAAAAAAGCAAATCATGTTTAATCTTTCATTTGCATCCTGAAGTCTTTCAGGTCCTTCTATTTTTTTATTATCTCACTTCAAGAGATCAGACTAAAAGGAAGAGTAATTAGCATTATGTTTATACATTGTTATAATAAAGCAGAATTAGAGATAATCAAAGATTTTAAATATGTTTTACATGAGAGAATGATAGGCTTGGAATTGCTTCAGAATAGTTTAACAG
>SJYW01053832.1:360012-384493 GCA_006410735.1 Raphicerus campestris
CGAAGTGCCACCCGCGGCAGGAGGTTCAAGTCCCTCCTCCATGAAAACCCGGAGGAGAGGCAGAGGCAAGCTCAGGTTAAAAATGCACGACCCTATCAGCAGGTAAGGAACTCCAGGGTAGAAAACAAAGAGTGGAAAGTAGTTCCATTCCCGTGGGGGCTCTGAGACATTGCCAAAAGGAAGCTTCCCTGAAGATTAAGCCGTTACTGTCTGCAATTACATCTTTCAGAATGTTGCTGAAAGGTTAACGAGATCTTCTTCATGTTCTGACTCAAGATCGGCCTCTAACTGACGGAGACGGTTTCAGGAACACACATGTTGCAGACAAAAGTACATTAAAAACCACCACCACCTTCCCCGGACACCCCAGAGCCAGTCAGCAAGCACGAGTCTGACATAACCATTTTAAAAGCGGAAATAACATACCACGTATACTTTGCCAACGCTTAAATTTTTCACATTCTAACAAACTGACCCCAAAAAGCCTTTTCAGAGATGCTTCCAGAGAGCAGCCAGTTCTAAGGGCTGAAGCCAGCCAGCTCCCCTTTTCTCCCGCCACTGAATCCCCAACAGCAATCCTTCTCAGCAGAGGAGCAGATTACTGCTGATATCTGAGAACACCCAGGAGAAAAAATGGGGATGGAGAAGAACGAGGGGAGAAAGTTTTTCAAATATGCTTTTCTGGCTTTCAACCAAGTACAATTACATAGCATTCACAGAAGATGAAGTCAAGATAATATAAACAAAATCTTCAATGAGGCCAATTACCCTACAAGCTTTCCCAAACTCTGTCTGAGATCACAGGCAAGCTGCTCTAGAAACCCCACGCCCCAGAATCCCAGAATCGACAGGAGTCGGCGAGGACCCCGCCCTGGCTAGTCTGGAGGGAAACACAGAGCCCCCTTCTCTGTCTGCACTCTCTCCAGTGCCAGAGGTCAGGGCCACCGCCACTTTTCCGAGAACGTACTGAGACTGTTTTGTGGTCAAATCTATTGCCCAAGTTAGCAGCTGTTCCTCTACACAGGTTCTCTCAGAGACAGTATTCATTCTGTGGAATTCATATGTGCTTCCTCCACTGACTTCCAGTTCACCTCGATGTCATTAACGCTGGCACAGCAGGGTAGTAATTAAAATGAAAATCACAAAACGGTTTGAAAAATGTGTAAGGACACACTAATGACTTTATAAATAACGTTAAGAATAAAGGGTGTTAAAATAGCAGAGCAGGGCTTCCCTGGCGGCTCAGTGGTAAAGAATCTGCCTGCCAATGCAGGAGACAAAGGTTCGATCCCTGATCTGGAAAGATCCCACACGCCACAGAGCAACTAAGCCCGTGCGCCACAATCACTAAGCCTGTGCTCTAGAGCCCAGGAGCCGCAAATACTGAGCTCGCGTGCCCCAACTACTGAAGCCTGAGCACCCTAGGGCCCATGCTCTACAGTAAGAGCAGCCACCACAACGCAACAAGAGGGTAGCCCCTAGTCACTGCACCTAGAGAAATGCCCAAGTGGCAATGAGGACCCGGCACAGCCAAAAATAAATAAGATAAAAAGTCAAAAGAGCAACACCACCCTACTACTGGACGATCATCCAAAGTATAAAATAAACATCCATGACATAAATAAATGACATAGCTCCCGTATGGAGGAATTCTAAACAATTTCTGTAAGTGGAGCTTATTCTACTTAATGACTTGCCTCCCAAGAGGGCAGTATGGAAAGAGGTAAGCAAAGAAGAAGTTTCTAGTCGACAGAGCTGACAAACAGTAAGTAACTCAGCCAGGTGGTCAAGGTCAGCACTGAAGGGGTGTCACGTTGACAGCCAACACCCTTGCTATAGGACAAGAACGGCAATTTGTAACTGAGGTCTTCCTCCCCCATAACCTCAATCTAACCATGAGGAAAAACCTCAGACAACCCCAAATTGAAGGATGAACTCCTCAAAACTGCCATGGTTTCGAAAACAAGGGAACTCTGACCGACCGTCACAATGAAAAGGATCTTAAGACACGACAACTAAAAGTCATGTGGGTTCCTGGATAGGATCCTAGGACAGAGGACGTTAGGGGAAAACCAGGGAAATCTGAATCAAGCATGGAGTTTAGTTCACAGTAACGTACCCACATTGGTTTCTAAGTTGTGATCAATGGACCACAGTCACATAGGGATTACCACTGGGGTAAACTGCGCCAAGGGTAGACAGAGAACTCTCTATACCATCTTTATAGCTTTCCCATAAACCTACATCTATTCTAAAGCAAAAAGCTTAACTTAAAAGTAGCAAGAGGGACTTCTCTGGTAGTCCAGTGGTTAAGATGCCGTGCTTCCACAGCATGGGGACACAGGTTCCATCTCTGGTTGGGGAACTAAGATCCCTCATACGGCATGATGCAGCCAAAAAACACTTTTTTAATTAAAAAAAAAAAAAAAAGGAGCAAGAGAATCTATGAGCTTTGAAAGTACTAAAAATCTTCATTCTAAAAAAAGTTCCAACTGCACAGTAGAAGGTAAACGAACAATAAGTACTTAGGTGACCAAACCATCACAGGATGTTAGACTTACAGAGAATTCATGGCGAAAACCCCAGAAGAAACATTTTCAGAAAATGGACACAGAGAAGGTTTTTCTGGTTGCAGCATCCAACCTTCATCATGATCTTGCCTTGACACAAAAGGAAAAACACTCACCACCACCACCAAAAGAAAAACCCAAGCGGCTTGGAAGTCCAGCTAAAAGGAAAGCAACTAGGAATGAAGTAAGNGAGTTAGTGATGGACAGGGAGGACTGGTATGCTGCAATTCATGGGGTCGCAGAGTCGGACACGACTGAGCAACTGAACTGAACTGAATCCACATATACAGATTCTAGAAAAATGGTTCTGAAGATTTTATTTATAAGACAGCAATGGAGAAACATAGAGAACAGACTTATGGACATGGGGAGAGGGGAGGAGAGGGTGAGATGTATGGAAAGAGTAACATGGAAACTTACATTACCATATTTAGAATAGATAGCCAATGGGAATTTACTGTATGGCTCGGGAAACTCAAACAGGGGCTCTGTATCCACCTAGAAGGGTGGGATGCAGAGGGAGATGGGAGGGAAGTTCAAAAGGGAGGGGATATATGTATACCTGTGGCTGATTCAGGTTGAGGTTTGACAGAAGACAATAAAATTCTGTAAAGCAATTTTCCTTCAATAAAAAATAAATTTAAAAATACGAATTGTATATATGTAACTGGGAGTTGTATATATTTCACAATAAAGACAGAAATAAGGGACTTCCCTGCTGGTTCAGTGGTTGAGAATCTGCCTTGCAATGCAGGGGAGGCTAATTTGATCCCTGGTAGGGAAATGAAGATCCCACATGATTGGGAGAAACTAAGCTTTCAAACCTCAACTAGAGAGTCCGTGTACCACCAATGAAGATTCCAAGTGCTACAACGAAGACCTGAGACAGTCAAATAAAAAATACAATAAATTAATTTTTTTTTTAAGGGAATACATTTTAGGTCCTACCTCAGGCTTCCCTGATAGCTCAGTTGGTAAAGAATCTGCCTGCTATACAGGAGACACCAGTTCAATTCCTGGGTCAGGAAGATCCGCTGGAGAAGGGATAGGCTACCCACTCCAGTATTCTTGGGCTTTCCTTGTAGCTCAACTGGTAAAGAATTTGCCTGCAGTGCAGAAGATCTGGGTTTGATCAGGGGTTAGGAAGATCCCCTGGAGAGGGGAAAGGCTACCCATTCCAGTATTCTGGCCTATACAGTCCATGGAGTTGCAAAGAGTTGGACACAACTGAATGGCTTTCACTTTGACTTTTCAGTACATACATTTATAGACCTAGGTGTGTATAAATATATACTAGAACAAAAATTTTCCAGAGAACTCTACTTTTATTACATATTACATGAGGTATAGTGATACGTTTATTTTATTCTACTTGGTTCAATTCTTTCTCTCTCTCTCTCCTTTTTTTTTTTTTTTTGGTTGTACCACATGGCTTGAGAGATCTTAGTTCTCTGACCAGGGACTGACCCATGCCCTCTGCAATGGAAGTGTGGAATAAAAACCATGGATCACCAGGGAATTCCCTCAATTCTATTTTGTGATGCTAGTTGTAAAATGTTGCTGTTTAGTCACTAAATTGTGTACAACTCTTTTGTGACTCCATAAACTTTAGCTTGCCAGGCTCTGCTGTACATGGGATTTTCCAGGCAAGAATATTGGAGTGGGTTGCCACTGTAAGCTACTCAACTGATTTTCAATCCCCCTAGAGGATCATAGGGCTTCCCTGGTGGTTTAGTGGTAAAGAATTCACCTGCCAATGCAGGAGATGAGGGTTCAGTCCTTGGGTCGGGAAGATCTCCTGAAGGACTCCAGTATTCTTGCTTGGGAAATCCCATGGACAGAGGATCCTGGCAGGGACTGTAGGCAAAGAGTCAGACACGACTGAAGTCACTGAGCATGTAGGGAATGAATCATGACCTATAGTTTAAGAACACTGCCTTTGACTAATGATAAATACCAACACCCTACCTGGCTTAGACCAGAAAGGCTATTTGAAATATTTGGCAAAGCCCAACGTGGCAAAGCCAGACCTTGTTCTTGGAAAAGATTTACTGCTTTTGATCAGCCATTTGCAATTCAATGGGCAAAGCTTTTCTCCCAGGGAGCTAGTCCAATAAGTGATTACTGGTTATTGTACTGCAGCATTAGATGCCCTTGACCTCTGAGTCAAACAACGAAGGAAAAAAAAAAAAAGGCTGGATGCAAAAAAAGAATAAAAAAAGGACCAGATGCAACATTTTGGGGGCTGTATGTCTGGAGTGGAATAACAGTGTTTTTCAAGAGACAAACCTAAGTGTATCATCAGGAAATGGGCAATGGAAACTATTTAGAGAGGCAGGAGGGAGTGAGAATTGCTGTGGGCACCTCTAAAGGAAGAGGGATGCTGAGATGAAAATGACGCGCTAACACAGCCTCCCGCAGAAGAGCATTGTGTTCAGGTGCTGTCCTGTTGAGGCTGGCAAATTATATGGAGGGAGGGCTTTGGGGGAGAAAGCGCTTCTGGCTCCCCAGATAACATAGCAGCGGTAGGAAATCAATGGACAACCAGCAAACACTCTTTTAGTGTCTGAATTACTCTGAATGTTCCTCTTCAGGGCTTCAGAGCTAGTGTTGCTTTTGCTGGCTGAGCAGGACCCCAGGCAGAACAAGCCAAACCCCCTAACTCAGATCCATGTGAATTGCACACTTGCTTTAAGGAGACCAGATGCCTCTGGGCTTTTGGGGATCACTGGAGTGAAGGCCCTGCTGCCCTCTGATTTTCCTATAGCTCCCAGGTTCAGACACAGTGACTCCCTCACAAGCCAGAATGGAAGCCTGTGTAATGCTATCTCTGGGGACTCCAGTCCATCCAGCGAAGTCCAACATATGGACTATTTCAGATGGCCTCTAGTTAAAGCAGAGACATCACTCGCCGACTAAGGTCTGTATACTCAAAGCTATGGTTTTTCCAGTAGTCATGCACAGATGTGCGAATTGGATCATAAAGAAGGCTGAGCACCAAAGAATTGATGCTTTTGAATTGTGGTGCTGGAGAAGACTCTTGAGAGTCCCTTGGACAGCAGGGAGATCAGATCAGTCAATCCTAAAGGAAATCAACCCTAAATATTCCTTGGAAGGACTGATGTTGAATCTGAAGCTCCAGTCCTTTGGCCACCTGATGTGAAAAGCCAACACACTGGAAAAAACTCTGATGTAGGGAAAGATTGAGGGCAGGAGGAGAAGGGAGTGACAGAGGATGAGATGGTTTGATAGCGTCACTGATTCAATGGGCATGAGTTTGAGCAAACTCTGAGAGAGAGTGAAGGACAGGGAAGCCTGGTGCGCTGCAGTCCATGGGATTGCAGAGTCAGACCCAACTTAGTGACTGAACAACAGAAACTGCCTTGGCCGGTCCCAGGCTGTTCTCCAGAGACTGACCAGAGCATGTCAGGCTCTGGTTGCTTGTAAGTACTTTGGGACACATTCCTTTCGAGCCTTGAAAAGCTGGCTGGATAAAGTGTCCACATGTTACTGCCAGGAGAGGTCAGAGCTATGTGCTGCCCTGGCACCACAGGGAACCTGAGAAAGTAGAGCATAGATTCTGGTAAATACTCGGTGGAGAGACAGGGTCTGGACTTGTGACATGAGCTGTCGGGAGGCAAAGACATCACACGGGCTCCAGATGGTCGTGCAGTGATGCCAGGGCACCTAGTCATAGGGGTGTCCTGCATAACCAGTGGGATGGGCTGCCCTAAGACAATGACATGAATGAGAGAAAATGAGAAAGAAGGAAAGACAGACCTCTCATGTTCCCGTGTGTTCTTGACAATCACTGAACAGTTATAGCCAGAATAATGAAACTTGATTCCCATCTCCTTTCACTCTAGCATTCCTCTTCTGCAGCAGGAAGCAGAAACGTGTGCTCAGCTGGCACGTGTGCTCAGCTGCTCAGTTATGGCCCACTCTTCTGTGACGCCATGGACTGTAGCCTGCCAGGCTCCTCTGTCCATGGGATTCTCCAGACAAGAATACTTGTGTGGGTTGCCCTTTCCTCTAAGGGGATCTTCCTGACTCAGGGATCGAAACAGCCTCTCCTGCATTGGCAGGTGGAGTCTTTACCACTGAGCCACCTGGGAAGAAATGGTCTGCATTCTTGGCGCTTTACGAATCCTTTATCATGTGCAGAGAAGCAGACCAGCCCTGGATATAGTCCATATATTTTTGGCCTTCCTTCTGCAAAAGGGTTTACAGGAAGGCAGAAAATTAGGAACCTTCTCTCCTCTGAAAGAATCCACAAGGGAGGTCTGCTATGATAACATGAAACGTGTCCCCATTGTCCCCAGAAAACTGTTGATACGTCTTTGTTTGTATTGTGGATAGGAGGCTGTTCTCTGTGTGTGTGTCTGTGTGTCTGTGTGTCTGTGTGTGCGTGTACACGTGCTTGAATGCACAGGTGTTTGTCCACACATCACAGAGAAGAGAGAGAACAAGCTTTGGAGAAAGACCAGAAAGGGATGGAAACACAGTCTGTGAAGCAAATGTTGATATGATCAAGAACCAGGTATCACCTTCAGGGAGCAGGTTTTAGCTCACGGGCTGCTCTCCCCAATAGCTGGCGCTCTTGGCTCTTTGCCCAGCTTGTTGATCAGCAGTGCTTGCTTCTAACCTACTTTGTATGGAGAATGCATATATACATTTTAGGTAGCCCCTAAAAGGAAAATCGAGGTTTGAGAAGATAAATATGCCATAAAAGCTTTATGACATGAAGATGAAGTTTCACAGTAAGTACAGGCTTCTTGGTAACAACAGATATTAAACTGTGGTGGGTTTTTCCTATCCTACTTGTAAATGTACCCAGAGGGTAATAAGCCATGAGCACATCCAATAACTCTAATAATTGAATAATAAATAAGCGTTGAGTGAAGACAGACTGTGCAAGGGAGTGATGCCAACAGGCTGAAGCAGACCCTCTGCAGGTGGAACAAAGGCAGATTGAAACAGATCAAAGAGGAAGAAGCAAGAGGAAAACCCTTACAGACTTCCTGACCTTGGCGTTTATCCAAGACATGTGGCTCAAACTAAATGCACACCTAGCACACACCTCCGACCTCCTTGCAGCTCTAAATGAGCCTGCTGAAACTGTGGTTGTTCTGGCACCGGCTGAGGACGGCCAGTGGCTGCTGCAGGGCAATTGTCTGGAGTACCGAGATCATCACAAAATTGGATGGATTCTGACTTCAGCATCAATCAGTTTCTTCCCTGGGGTGGGGAGGAGAGGGAAACGTACGCATGGGCTGGGCAGAGGATGAGGCTATTGAGTTGGGAGAATTAACATAATGGAAGGAATTGAAGAGCTCCAGAAAGTGTATAAATTCCTTGCCAGATAGCACTCACTCCTGGAAACATTTTTTTTTTAATGATTCCTGGAGGATTTGACCCAGTGATTTGGGGACACTTGAGGCTCCATTATGGGCTTCCCAGGTAGGGCTAGTGGTAAAGAATCCACCTGCCAATTCAAGAGACATAAGAGACACAGTTTCCGCCCCTGGATAGGGAAGATGCCCTGGAGGAGGGCATGACAACCCACTCGAGTTTTCTTGCCTGGAGAATCCCATGGACAGAGAAGCCTGGAGGGCTACAGCCCATGGGGTCCCAAAGAGTTGGGCATGACTGAAATGACTTGGCACGCAGCAAGCACAAGGCTTCATTTAACTCTGAGGTGAGGGAGAGTGGAGCTCCCTCACTGAAGAAAGACATACAGGTACCATAGGAGTAAGGAAGGAAGGGCTAATGTATATAATAAAATTTGCAGCTCATATTTCTTGGAGGAGCTCAAGTTGGGGCAGCTGCCTGATTACAGAGGCAGCCTCCCTCTCCTGGGAGCTCTCAGTGGTGAGGCTGTGGCCACCTTTAACAGAAACACCCAGAGTTGGCTTCTGGCCATGCTCCTGTGAACCTGGAGACATAGAGAGGGGCATGGGGCCCGCAAATCACTGTACATGCTTATTACCATTATTAGCATCTCCCTCAAATAAATGACAGAATCCTAGGATACCATTAGAAAGGGAAGATGAAGTCTCTTTCAGTCCACCATGTAAAATGACACCATGAAAGACAGTTCTACAAATGCACATATATTGATCCAATGGTTCCCGGGCTTCATTTTAAGCACTGAGCATAATACTTAGCACACAGGGCCTTTGGTGAAGGTTGTGGCTGATGATTGGAAGGGGAGGAGGAAGGGGAGGAGGGGAGGAAGAGAGGGAGGAAGAGGGGGAGGAGGGGAGAAGGGGAGAGGAGGGGAGGAGGAGGAAGGGGGAGAAAGCAGAAGGAAGAAGAGGGGATGTTGGGGATGAGGATACCTTGGAATGGTTTGGTACAGTCTTTTCTGTACTCCATGTACTCTATGAAAAGCCACTTTACTTTCCTACTCAGTCCAAAAATTCTATAAATATGAGTATTGTACATTTCAGGGTTGTGCATGTAATTGTTGTTCAGTTGCTAAGTCGTGTCCAGCTCTTTGCGACCCCATGAATTGCAGCACACCAGTCTCCCTTGTCCTTGACTAACTCCTGAAGTTTGCTCAAATTTATGTCCATTGATTGAGACATGCTATCCAACCATCTCATCCTCTGCTGTCACCCACCCCTCTCCTCTCACCACTGTGGGTTGATGAGATTAAACCACCAGATGAACATTTTCATGGTAGCTACTTGTGCTGAAGGCATGTACATCTGAGGCCCTCTTGTCTTAAGGGTAGGGAAGGATAATGTGGGTGGAGAGGAGTAGAAAAAGCTTCCTGGTGTCTTTGGATAGTAAAAGTTGTAGTTCAGTTGCTAAGTCATGTCTGACTCTCTGTGATCCCGTGGACTGCAGCACACCAGGCTTCCTTGTCTTTCACTCCCGGAATTTGCTCAAACTCATGTTCACTGATTTGGGGATGCCATCCAACCATCTCATCCTCTGTTGCCCATTTCTTCTTTTTCCCTCAATCTTTCCCAGCATCAGGCTTTTTTTTTCCAGTGAATCAGCTCTTCGCATGAGGTGGCCAAGGGATTGGAGCTTCAACTTCAGCATCAGTCCTTCCAATGAATATTCAGGATTGATTTCCTTTAAGATTGACTGGTTTGATCTCCTTGCAGTCCAACACACTCTCAAGAGTCTTCTCCAACACCACAGTTTGAAAGCATCAGTTCTTCCACACTCAGCATCCTTATGGTCCCACTCTCACATTTGTACATGACTACTGGAAAAACCATGGCTTTGACTAGACAGACCTTTGTTGGCAAAGCAATGTCTCTGCTTTTTAGTATGCTGTCTAGGTTGGTCACAGCTTTCCTTCCAAGGAGCTAAGTTTTATAATTTTATGGCTGCAGTCACTGTCCACAGTGATTTTGGAGTCCAAGAAAATAAAACCTGTCACTGTTTCCACATTTTACCCAACTATTTGCCATGAAGTGCATGTAACAGTTAAATAATAAATACCTATGGAGTAGTTTTATGAACCTACTTCCTAGACTGTAGGTGGAAAGACTAAGCCTGATCCACCATTGGAGAGCTTGTCACCAGTGGCATTCAAAAAGAAAGTGACCAGGCTGAGTCCCAGATAGAGAACAGGCCCTTGAATAATGAACCCCTTGGATTGCATTGCTATTAATAAATTCACCTTCTCTGCTGGAAGGGGAAGTGTAAGAAAACATCAAAGTGGTGACGTCAGGGATATCAGAGCCAAGTCTTCTCTGAGAAGGAAGAATCATACACAACCACCGAACCATTAGGAGATTGAAAAGTCAGCTTTCATTTTTCCTAAAGAGCATCAACTTCATGTTCCTTCTGTCAATGGAAGTGAATAAATTTTGAGGACTACTATCTATTCATTCATCCTTTTTTTTTTTTTTTCCACTGAGTTATCTGCTAGGTACTGGACATCATCAACAGTAAGCCAGTGTAGAAGCTGTCAGTGCTCCCAGGGAGCTTGCGATTTAGTAAGAGTCTATGAAGTCTTCAGATTTTACTATAACACAAGGCAGGATAAGGTATGTACCCTGAGAGAAATGCAAATAAGTACTAGCAGGAGTTCTGAGGTGGTAGAGATGTGGCAAGAGAAGAATCTGCCCTCTCTGTGGTTGCATGAGGATGGGGAGATGCAAGAGGCCATTCAGAACACTGAGCACCTGCCTCCTGAGCTGATCTGACGGAGATCCAGGGGTGTACACTCGTCTTCTTACCTGCAACCCTCTTCTCCCTCCATCTTGACTCATTACTTGCTGCCTCTTTAAGAAACAGAATGACTTGAGCCTTCTGCTTGGTGTTTCAGGATCTCAAAGCCTGAAACTACTTCAAGTGTCCTAACATACGTGGAGTCAGGAGACTAAATCTCTGATTACAGGTCAACAGGGTAAAAGGAGAACAGGCTAGTATGATTATACGCTGCATTTCTGCAATGTCCAGTCTGAAGAGTGCTGGCTGTTTTCTGGGTCATTTGCATATCTCGAGGTAAAAGAGCACTCAGGGTGAAATTCCCCAGTGTTATCAAGAAATAGCATCATTTCAAGTCCTGCCATTACCTACACTTAAAATATCAGCTCCCATGGTTGGGCAAGCAGAAGAAAGATTATCAGCCCTGCTCACAGAAACACACACACACACACACACACACACACACACACACACCTATCAAGGCTCCTCAGTGTCACCCTTGTTTATGTTCCTGACTTCCCATTAACCCCAGAAACTTCTTGGTGAACTTTTGTTACCAGCCTCAAGGAACTGCAGTCTTTATGACAAGATGGTGCTCTTATGGAATTAAACGACTGCTTTACCTTGAAATGGTTCATGATCTAGACTTGTTAGAAAGAGCTATGCAGTGTTGGTGTCTGCTAGAATTTTCTTTTTGACAGCACAGAGAATATCAGTCTGAGAGGTTATTATCAACATTGATGTTAAAATGCCAGTGGATGGTGAAAAATAACAAATAATGCCAAGAACAATTTTCCTCCCCAGATGTCCTAATGGGCCTAGGAATACACAGCACTCACCCTTCTAATCAAGGATGAGCAGACCAGAGGGCACATAGGAAAGGCATTTTCCCCCTTTATTTTCTTAGTTATATAAGTAACCATATACTCATTATTTAGAAAAGGCAGAGGAACCAGAGCTCAAACTGCCAACATCTGTTAGATCATAGAAAAAGCAAGAGAATTCCAGAAAAACATCTACTTCTACTTCATTGACTAGGCTAAAGACTTTGACTGTGTGGATCACAACAAACTGTGGAAAATTCTTAAATAGATGGGAATACCAGACCACCTGACCTGTCTCCTGAGAAATCTGTATGTGGGTCAAGAAGCAACAGTTAGAACTGGACATGGAACAACAGAGTGGTTCCAATTGGGAAAGCAGTACGTCAAGGCTGTATATTGTCACCCAGCTTATTTAACTTATATGCAGAATACATCATGAGAAATGCTGGGCTGGATGAAGCACAAGCTGGAATCAAGATTGCCAGGAGAAATATCAGTAATCTCAGATATGCAGATAACACCACCCTTATGGCAGCAAGTGAAGAGGAACTAAAGAGCCTCTTGACGAAAGTGAAAGAACGTGAAAAGGCTGACCTAAAAAAAACAAAGATCATGGCATCCAGTCCCATCACTTCATGGCAAATAGATGGGGAAACAATGGAAACAGTGACAGACTTTACTTTCTTGGGCTCCAAAATCACTGCAGATGGTGACTACAACCATAAAATTAAAAGATGCTTACTCCTTGGAAGAAAAGTTATGACCAACCTAGACAGCATATTACAAAGAAGAGATATTACTTTGCCAACAAAGGTCCATCTAGTGAAAGCTATGATTTCTCCAGTAGTCATGTATGGATGTAAGAGTTGGACCACCCCCAGTCCCTTGCTGTCTCTCTCTATATTTAATACATAGAGATTATAGATATATATTATATAATTTAGCTATATATGAGACAAAATATTACATTCAGATCAGTTCTGAGTTGGACCGTAAAGAAAGCTGAGTGCTGAAGAATGATGCTGGAGAAGACTCTTGAGAGTCCCTTGGACTGCAAAGAGATCAAACTAATTAATCCTAGAGGAAATCAACTCTGAATATTCATGAGAAGGGCTGATGCTGAAGCTGAAGCTCCAATACTTTGGCCACCTGATGCAAAGAACTGACTCACTGGAAAAGACCCTGATGCCGGGAAAGACTGAAGGCAGGAGAAGAAGGGAACTATAGAGGATGAGATGATTGCATGGCATCACTGACTCGATGGACACGAGTTTGAGCAAGCTCCGGGAGTTGTTGAAAGACAAGGAAGCCTCGTGTGCTACAATCCATGGGGTCACAAAGAGTCAGACACAACTGAGTGACTGAACTGAACTGATATATTCAATATAGAAAATACAGATATTAAAAAGAGTTAATCAACCATTCTATTGGTTGAATTCTATTAATTCAACATTTTATTTACAGAAAATGACAGTAAATATTTTAGTATATATCCATTGCTATAGATTGAATGTGTGTCTCCCCCCAAATACATTGAAATGCTAACCTCCAATATCATAGGATTAGGAGGCAGGACCTTTGGGAAGTGATTAGGTCATGAGGGTGGAACCCTCATGAATGGGTTTCCACTGAAGTGAAGGTGCTCAGTCATGTGCGACTCTTTGCAGCCTTGTGGACTGTAGCCCACCAGGCTCCTTGGTCCATGGGACTCTCCAGGCAAGAATACTGGAGAGGGTTGCCATTTCCTTCTCCAGGGATCTTTCCGACCCAGGAATCAAACCTGGGTCTCCTGCACTGCAGGCAGATCCTTTAACCTCTGAGCCACCAGGGAAGACAATGAATAGGTTTAGTGTCGTTATAAAAGAGACCTCACGGAGCTCCCTCCTCCCTTCCATCGTGTACAGAAACAGTATGTAAAAGACTTCCTTCTACAAATCAGGAAGTGGGTCCTTAGCAGACACTGACCATTCCCGTGCCTGTAAATTGGATTTCCCAGCCTCCAGAACTATGAGAAAAAAAAAATTTCTGTTGCTATAAGCTACGTTGTCTATGGTATTTTGTTATAGCAGCCCAAATGAACTAAGACATCATCAAAACTTTTTCANTCTACAAATCAGGAAGTGGGTCCTTAGCAGACACTGACCATGCCCGTGCCTGTAAATTGGACTTCCCAGCCTCCAGAACTATGAGAAAAAAAAAATTTCTGTTGCTATAAGCTACGTTGTCTATGGTATTTTGTTATAGCAGCCCAAATGAACTAAGACATCATCAAAACTTTTTCATATATCTGTCTATTTATTTTAATGGAATTAAATCTATAGTTAATATTTTATGACTTACTTTCCCCCTTAATGTATCATGAATATTTTTGTATACACATGCCCATCATCGTTTTATTATTTTTAATGGTTAAACAATATTCTACTCTCAAAATGGATGGTAATTCATCTATGCAGTCCTGGATGGTGGTGTTCAGTCACTCAGCTGTGTCTAGTTCTTTGTGATCCCCTGAACCATAGCCCACCAGGCTCTTCTGTCCATGGAGTTTTCTAAGCAAGAATACTGGAGTGGGGTGTCATTTCCTACTCCAGGGGACCTTCCCAACTCAGGGATCGAACCCTCATCTCTTGCGTGTTCTGCACTGGCAAGTGGATTCTTTACCACTAGTGCCTCCTGGGAACGCCTGGATATCACTGGACATTCAGGTTGCTTGCAATATTTCACTTTTAAAAGTAACGCTGCTGCTGCTGCTGCTAAGTTGCTTCAGTCGAATGAGTATGATACTAATGAGTATCCCTGTACTTATATTTGCATACTCGTCTGTTACATTCTTAAGGGTAAAGTCCTTAGAATGGATTACTAAGTACATACACATTTTTGAGGCACTTGCTAGACATTTTCAAACTGTACTCCAGGATTTATACCAATTTACACTTTTTGCAAGTGTCTAAGAGTCCTTTCCCCTCAAAGCATGAGAGGCACCTTGAAAATCCTGTTTAAAACCTTGGCCCTTGAACTCTCAACTAGGACGTGCGCCCTTCCAGACAGCAGCCTACAGAAAGAGCTATGTACCACTCGTGGGCACTGAACGAAGAGAGGTAGGCTGGCAACCACAAGAGGAACAAACAGCTGAGACTGCTGTCAGGACACAGTGGGGTTTCACTCGAGAGAAAAGAGTGAGGTGTCAGCCTCAGAGATAGGTGGCTTGGTTCCCTCTTCCCTTACTTATAGTGTTAAAAGCAGCAATACTTTCTGTTCATACAGCAAGGTTTCAGCTTTCAACCCTTTCCAGGCTCAAGTATAATTGATATCTCTGCACTTTGGCATAATGATCGTGGTAAGGCCTCTCTGCTCCCTGATTTGGCGCAGGTGTAATTATCCACCTGTGAATTAGGACATTTGCCTAAATGGTAGGGTAGAGTGTTGACTCTCTGGTCCCCAGTCTAGAGCTCCCTTTAAATATTTCCCTCTTTCCCTTAATGTTTAAGATATTTGGAGTAAACACATATTAACCCCAGGACCTGTGGTGAAAATTACCTTTTTGACATAATTCCTGCTATCAACTTTTGCTGTGTTTTGATTTTTTTTCTCTCCTAAAGAAGGGTGCAGCACAAATAAAGAAAAAATAAAATAGCTGGTCCCAGCTCTTCTGCAGATGCCATGAAATTAGCTACCTTAGTGGAACTTACTTATTGTGTGAGTGACTCTTTGTGGTCATGGTTCCTGGCTTGTGAGGAGGTACCCATGTTTGGACAGGGCAAAAAGGAGCCCTGTCATGGTCAATTTCACCTGTCAAATTGGCTAGGTCATGGTACTCAGATATTTGGTCAAACATAGCTCTAGATAATTCTGTGGAAAGTATTTTTTGATGAGTTTCACATTTAAATCAGCAGACTTTGCGTAAAGCAAATTACCCTCTATAATGTGAGCAGCCTTCATCCAATTAGGTGAAGGCCTTAATAGAAAAGACTGATCTCCTTGACGAAGAGGAAATTCTGCCTGTGGACTTAAAACTGCAGCGTCGGCTCTTCCCTGGGTTCTAGTCTGCTGGCCTGCTGAAGATTCTGAACTTGCCTGCATCCATGATGTATGAGCCAATTCTTTAAAATAAATTCCACCCCCAGTCCCTTGCTGTCTCTCTCTATATATAATACATAGAGATTATAGATATATATTATATAATTATAGCTATATATGAGACAGAATAAGATATATATATATATATAATATTACATTCAGATCAGTTCAGTTCAGTCGCTCAGTCGTGTCCGACTCTTCACAACCCAATGAATCACAGCACGCCAGGCCTCCCTGTCCATCACCATCTCCTGGAGTTCACTCAGACTCACATCCATCCAGTCAGTGATGCCATCCAGCCATCTCATCCTCGGTCATCCCCTTCTCCTCCTGCCTCCAATCCCTCCCAGCATCAGCGTCTTTTCCAGTGAGTCAACTCTTCGCATGAGGTGGCCAAAGTACTGGAGTTTCAACTTCAGCATCAGTCCTTTTGAAGAAAACCCAGGGCTGATCTCCTTCAGAATGGACTGGTTGGATCTTCTTGCAGTCCAAGGGACTCTCAAGAGTCTTCTCCAACACCACAGTTCAAAAGCATCACTTCTTCGGCGCTCAGCCTTCTTCACAGTCCAACTGTCACATTCATACTATTACATTATTTTATATATATATATATATAAAATCTGCTGATTCTGTTTCTCTAGAGAACTTTAATACAAGTCCATTGCCAACTTGTAACAGAACTTTCTTTTTTTCCTTTTTTAAAATATTTATTTATTTGGCTGCATCAGGGCTTCCCTGGTAGCTCAGCTGATAAAGAATCCACCCGCAATGCAGGAGTCCCTGGTTCAACTCCTGGGTCAGGAAGATCCCCTGGAGGAGGGAATGGCTACCCACTCCAGTATTCTAGCCTGGAGAATTCCATAGATTGTATAGTCCATGGGGTTGCAAAGAGTCGGACATGACTGAGCAACTTTCGCGTTCGCTTTTTATCAGGTCTTAGTCATGTCACAGGCTTCTCTCTAGCTGTGCTGTGCAGGAGTAGTTGTCCCACAGCACACGGGATCTTAGTTCCCCACTAGGGATCGAACCCGCATCCCCTTCATTGGAAGGCAGATTCCTAACTGCTTGACCATCAGGGAAGTGCCGGGACAGAACTTTCTGATCAAGGTTTCTACCTAATCTAGTGTCACTGTCAAATCCAAGAAGCAAACATAGGTGAACTCCATTCCTTCCCACTTTTCAAAGATATGTTCAAAGACAAATGAGAATGATAATAACAGGAAAGTCCCAAGTGCTGTGCCCCTCAGTTCACAGCCTACCACTAGGAAGTTGGCCCTGGCAGCCCACCAAAAGAGAGGAAGCTAAGGCCTGGGGAGGCTGGGTTACCTGCATTTACCTTGTAAATGTGACTCCAATGAAATAATGCATAATGAGTACTATATAAGCAGCTGAAAGTGGCAGACCTGGAGGGTCAGATTCAGGTTCCCCTGATTTGCCTGACTCTCAAGTTCAGGCTTTTGACCTCTGGAACATCCTGCCATGTCATAAAATCAGTTGGCATTTGAAAAAAAAAATCAGCACCAACTGGGCACAGGCAGGGGTTTAAATTCTCTTTGTTTCTGAGCCAGTGAAAACTACCCAGAGATTGTTTGCTTCAGGTTCTAAACCCATGAAATGAGGTTCAGACAGGAAAGAGCATCTTTCCCTGAGCCCGGGCAACCGAGCTGAGTGTTTCTCCAGTTTGAGAACAATTTTGATGCTCAGCATATGCCACTGATCGTCTCCAGAGCTCTGTCTTCATCTCCAGCTCCGATCTCCCTCAAAGGCCATTACATGCGGAGCTGGGCTCCAGTCTCCCTTACCTTGCCCCTGACTTAGCTCTTCCCAGGCTCCCAGTGTCCCCATGTGGGCTGCCTTGTGGCCAGGTAGCCTGTTGTCTGTTTTGCCCNACAATTTTGATGCTCAGCATATGCCACTGATCGTCTCCAGAGCTCTGTCTTCATCTCCAGCTCCGATCTCCCTCAAAGGCCATTACATGCGGAGCTGGGCTCCAGTCTCCCTTACCTTGCCCCTGACTTAGCTCTTCCCAGGCTCCCAGTGTCCCCATGTGGGCTGCCTTGTGGCCAGGTAGCCTGTTGTCTGTTTTGCCCTCAGCTAAAAATATCTCTAGCACACTTCCCAGACCTGCTGCTCCCTTTCCCTCCTCATTGCCATGTTCTCCTTGCTTCATCCTCCTCCTTTACAGGTAGAAAGATCTGGAGGCAGGAGCCAAGGGGAGGAGAAGAGGAGGAGGCGAACCAAGATCATTCCTTTCCTCTCTTCTTCCCTTGCAAATCCAGACACAGTCGAAACATAATAAGCATCTTTGAGCCGTGTGAACAGATGCTGCAGTAACTGTCACAAGAAAGCATCAATGTGCTTTCACACTCAAGGGGACAGAGCTGTAAGAAAGCCCTGTCCACTGCTGTTAGGAGTCACAGAAGGGAAAATGACAATATGGCAAGAGGCACGGGGCTCCTATTTGGTTCAAGGCAGATTGTAACATGAAAAACACCATTTGCCTTTCCCTGATGACACTTTAAGCATTATGGAAGCACATTCACCCAGAAAATAGTCAATATCTTACAGCCTTCTTTCCTGTTTTCCTAGGAAAGATGTACAGAATCATTCTGCCTCTTTATTGCTCCTCTTTGCTCCCTCCTCCCACCCTCGGCAATGTCAGAAGCAGATGCTGTTGCCTTGGCAACATTACAGAATAAACTTGTTGCTTCTGAACCAGCTGTACCCAACCTGGGTTGTGTCAAGGCAATTTGTTTCCTTTTCCTGTTCGTCATCTGCTGAAAGTCAGGCTTCATAATTCAGATATTGACCTTCCTCAATGGTCACATGAGAGCTTACTTCTCACACCCATCTCAGAGTTAGAAGGGCTGGTGGTTCATTTGAATTCACATCTTTCCCAAAGGACCCTTAATAGAATACATACCTGTTACTGGGGAGAGGGGACCCACCAACACATTACAATCCAATGGGATATACCAGTGTTCTTCCTTACAGAAAAAGAGGATCTCAATGGACAGCATAGGGCCACCACGTGAAAAAAAGAAGTGTTAATACGCTTTCCCCTTCCCTCTCTATAGACATGCTTTTACTAATTTATCTATTTGTCCTTATTCCAAGTAGGACAGTGATTAGAAAAATTATACTTGTGTCTTAAACAGATTGGAAAAATACAGAACAATATTCCAAAATTCCCAATAATCCTACTATAAAACACTTTGTTTTCTGAACATTTTTTCCCTCATGCTGTATGTTTCTTAAAAAATCAGATGGCTTTGTTTTATAATTTTATATCCTGATTTCCTAATTTAATATACACTGGTCATTTTTGCACATTTAAAAAACTGTTTGAAACATCATAGCGCTCTCTCTCTCTCTTTTCCACCATCCTTCTCTCTCTAAGCACTGTTTTATTTATTAAATAAACTGGTCATTTTTCCTGTAGAGTTTCCAATGACCTGGATTTTGCTAATAGGATCTCCCCATTTTGTCATTTATCATATTCTATTTTGTCATTGATCATATTCCTCTGTCCCCTATATTCTCTAAAAAAATGTTAGCTACATTTTAAAGTTTGATCAGATTCATGTTGTTACCTTGGTAAGACTGCTTTGTTGACACTTCCCAGGAGGTATCCAATACCTGGTTGTCCTTCTGTGATGTCAGAAGCCAAAGATAATCACTGCCCACATTCATTATTTCATTAGGAATTTCAAACAGGTGAATATTCTCACTTTATCACTATTTCTATGTTCGTTAACGGAAGCTATAAAGAGAAACTTCTCTTCATTGACTCTGACTATATTGAGGCATAGCTCATAGAAGGCAGGACAAATGTGTAATTTATTCCTTTTATTTGCCAGTTATCAAAATAATGAATTAAGTGCCAAGCACCATGCAAATGGAACTAATTAGTTTTTCTAGCATCATTATGAATGCGTGGATTTAAACATATTTGATGTGTTTCAGTCCATTGCAGTTATTATTCTTAATCATGTGCCAACAGGCCCATCTTCAGCCAGTGGGAGCCTCTTCACTTTGCTTTCTAAATCTTTAAACAGATCCTAGCTTTTTTTCCTAATGCTTTTTCAAAACTGCATCCTTGCTTTCTGTTGTTATGGGATGTTCCAGGCTCATCTTAAACATTTGCTGTCCCAGATCTAGAGCTAGCCATTTCTTTAAACAGATCCCATTTGTTTGCTTTTAAGTGTAAATTTCATAGAGAAGCTGGGTTTTAAGGCATTCATTTCCAAGGTCTTTTCTGTGGACAGAATTAAGGAGCTTTGCTTTGGCTTTCCCCTCCCCCTCCTCGTCCTTCTCTCCCCCTTCTGCTGTGTCTGTTCCTTAACACAAAATACACCATTGCAATGACTGCCATTTGGATTCAAGATTACAGTATTTTTTAAACCTCATCAATCTTATATCTGTGGTTCCGAAAGGAACCACATCCTTTTACATCAATGACACCACCATAATTGCTCATTTGCTTCATCAGCAATACACACACATTGAATTACCCCAAAACTAATGGTTCAAAGCCACAACAAACACAAATGTGTATCACAGTATCTGTGAATTAGCAAATCATAAGTAGCTTAGCTGCAGGGTCTGGGTCTAAGTTTCTCAGGGTCTGGAGGGTCCAGAAAGCATGATTTCTGGCTTCTCTCAAAGTGAGCTGTTAAAAAATGCAAGGTATGAATGGCAATGCCTTGGATAATCAAGCCTCAAAAATCATACAGAGTCATGGCTATCACTTTCTATGTTGAAAGTTCCTTGTCTAGGACTCCAGGTCTGAAAATGAGTCTCCACAACTTTCACCTCCAGCCTCTGAGCTCTTGTTTCCACCCTGGAGGTCATCTTTTCTAAAAGGTAGCCCATGTTTCCTGCTCAAAAGTTTTCTCAATTTGCTTCCTACCGATAGGAGCTCAGGGGCCCCTTTCAGTCTAATCCATGTGGTTCAGTTCAGTTCGGCTGCTCAGTTGTGTCCAACTCTTTGTGACCCCATGGACCGCGGCACACCAAGCTTCCCTGTCCATCACTAACTCTCAAAGTTTGCTCAAACTCATGTCCATTGAGTCGGAGATGCCATCCAACCATCTCATCCTCTGTCGTCCCCTCCTCCTCCAACCTTCAGTCTTTCCCAGCATAAAGGTCTTTTCAAATGAACCAGTTCTTCACATCAGGTGGCCAAAGTATTGGAGTTTCAGCTTCAGCATCAGTCCTTCAGTGAATATTCAGAACTGATTTCCTTTAGGAGGGATGGGTTTGATTTCCTTGCAGTCCAAGGGACTCTCAAGAGTATTCTCCAATACCACAGCTCAAAAGCATCAATTCTTCAGTGCTCAGCTATCTTTATAGTCCAACTCTCACATCCATACATGACTACTGGAAAAAACCATAGCTTTGCTAGATGGATCTTTGCTGGCAAAGTAATGTCTCTGCTTTGTAATATGCTGTCTAGGTTGGTCATAACTTTCCTTTCAAGGAGCAAGCGTCTTTTAATTTCACAGCTGCAGTCACCNAGGAAGGCTTTCTTATCTCTTCTTGCTATTCTTTGGAACTCTGCATTCAAATGGGTATAGCTTTCCTTTTCTCCTTTGCTTTTCGCTTCCTTTCTTTTCACAGCTGTTTGTAAGGCCTCCTCAGACAGCCATTTTGCCTTTTTGCATTTTTTCCCTTGGGGATGGTCCTGACCCCTGCCTCCTGCACAGTGTCACAAACCTCGGTCCATAGTTCTTCTGGCACTGTATCAGGTCTAATCCCTTGAAACTATTTGTCACTTCCACTTTATAATAGTAAAGGATTTGATTTAGGTCATACCTGAATGGCCTAGTGGTTTTCCCTACTTTCTTCAATTTAAGTCTGAATTTTGCAATAAAGANCCCTTGGGGATGGTCCTGACCCCTGCCTCCTGCACAGTGTCACAAACCTCGGTCCATAGTTCTTCTGGCACTGTATCAGGTCTAATCCCTTGAAACTATTTGTCACTTCCACTTTATAATAGTAAAGGATTTGATTTAGGTCATACCTGAATGGCCTAGTGGTTTTCCCTACTTTCTTCAATTTAAGTCTGAATTTTGCAATAAAGAGTTCATGATCTGAGCCAGTCAGCTCCTGGTCTTATTTTTGCTGACTGTATAGAGCTTCTCCATCTTTAGCTCCAAGGAATATAATCAATCTGATTTCAGTATTGACCATCTGGTGATGTCCATGTGTAGAGTCTTCTCTTGTTTTTTTGGAAGTGGGTGTTTACTATGACCAGTGTGTTCTCTTGGCAAAACTCTGTTAGCCTTTGCCCTGCTTCATTTTGTACTCAAGGCCAAATTTGCCTGTTACTCCAGGTATCTCTTGACTTCCTACTTTTGCATTCCAGTACCCTGTGATGAAAAGGACATCATTTTTGGTACTTCTGTGTGGTACTTCTATGTGATACTTCTGCCAATTTACTTCTTTTAAAATATCTGATGGGGTTGTTGTGAAGAGGAAAATAAGATATTCCACTGTATATGTACTTGAACTCATAGGCCAACTATTTAGCATACTGCCTGATATCTACCAAGCATTTAAATAGTTTTTTAAACATTTTACTTATTTAATTTTGGTTGTGCTGGGTCTTTGTTGCTGTGTGGATTTTCTCTTGTTAAGTGGGGGCTACTCTTTGTTGCAGTGAGTGGGCTTCTCCCTCTGGTGACCCCTCTTGTTGCAGAGCACAGGCTCCAGGGCAAGCGGGCTTCAGTAGCTGCGGTGCCAGGGGTCTAGAACACAGGCTCAATAGTTGTGGTGCACATGCTTATTTGTCCCCTGGTATGTGGGATATGTGGGATCTTCCACAACTAGGGTTTGAACCCATGTCTCCCGCATTGGCAGGTGGGTTCTTTACCACGGAGCCACCAGGAAGCCCTCTATCAAGAATTTAAATGTTTGTTATTATTAGTCTCATCAGCAGCAGAGGAGAATGTCAATCTCAATTAAGATTTACCAGCCCCGAATATGATTATTTAAAAATAAGTGCCAATTTAACACCTAAAAGATGCTATCTTGCTTCATGCACGTCTCTGATTTCTAGTTCTACTGAACATTTATCATTCATTTATGAATCTGTTGTTGTTACAACTGCTATAAATATATCCCTCAATATTTTGAGTTTTTTCAATGTTAGTTGTTAGACATTATTTTGATGTAGAGTTTAGCATTTTATGTAATCAAGTATTTTCTTTTTTAATTATTTCAATAGTCTTTTAAAATCTTTATGAATATTCCAGTACTTCAAAATTCAATTATTTGCTCATCCACACATTATTTCAATATATTTGGGGCAAATATCTCACATACAGAAAAGTGCACTGATCATTAGTTCATAGCCAGACTTCCCTGGTGGAACAGTGGATAAGAATCTGCCTGCGAGTGCTGGGGACAAGAGTTCGATCCCTGGTCCTGGAAGATCCCACACTCTGTGGAGCAATGAAGCCGGTGCACAACAACCACTGAGCCCACACGTTGCAACTACTGAAGCCCGCCACCTAGAGCCTGAGCTCCCGCGCTCCTAGAGCCTGAGCTCTGAAACAAGAGAAGCCGCCACAGTGAGAAGCCTGCAAACCCCAGTGAAGAGCAGTCCCCTATGGCCACAACTGGAGAAAGGCCACAACAAAGACCCAGGACCACCCAAAATAAATAAATTAAAAAATTTAAAATTCGCAGCCTAAAGAATTTCCACTAAATGGATATATCCATTGTATTGTTCTCATGGGCTGCATAACAAAGTATCACAATCTGACTGGCTTTCACAGCAGGCATCTATAGGACAGTTCTGAAATGTCTGAGAAGTCTGAGGTCAATGTGTCCTCAGGGTTGGTTCCTCTTGGAGTCTGTGAGGGAGAACCTGTCCCACACCTCTCCCTTGGCTTCTGGGGGTTTGCTGGTCCTCATCAGATTCCCTGGTGGCTCACAGTAGAGTCTGCCCACAATGCAGGAGACCTGGGTTTGATCTCTGGATCAGGAAGATCCCCTGGAGGAGGGCATGGCAGCCCACTCCAGTATTCTTTACTGGAGAATCCCATGGACAGAGGAGCCTGGCAGACCACAGTCCACGGGGCTGCAAAGAGTCAGAACAACTCTTTTACTAACTGAGCGACTAACCCTTTCACCTTTCAGGATTGTAGGGTAGCCATATGTTTGGCTTTACTACCCACTCTAGTACGCCTGCCAGGAAAATCCCATGGATGGAGGAGGCTGGTGGGCTACAGTCCATGGGGTCGCTAAGAGTTGGACAGGAGTGTGCAACTTCACTTTCACTTTCACTTTTCACTTTCATGCATTGGAGAAGGAAATGGCAACCCACTCCAGTGTTCTTGCCTGGAGAATCCCAGGGACGGCGGAGCCTGGTGGTCTACCGTCTATGGGGTCGCATAGAGTCAGATACGATTGAAGCGACTTAGCAGCAGCAGCAGCAGCAGCAGATGCTTCCAAGCAGTTTTTCAAAGTGGTTTCCAGCAGGGCATGAGAATTTTGGTTGTTCCACCATGCTCACCAGAACTTTGGGTTGACTTGGACAAAAGTAATTTTGATGGGAAGATGATAATAATGATAATACCTTCTCACTAAAGTTATTATTAAAACCAGTCATTGGGCTGGTTATTTTACTTATATTATCTCGCTTCATCTTTAAACTACTTTTCAAGGGAGTCATTTGTTTCATTTTTACAGACAAACAAAACTAAGCATCAGTGAGATCACATAATTTGCCTAAAGTAGCAGTAAGTAGCGGAGAAGGCAATGGCTCCCCACTCGAGTACTCTTGCCTGGAAAATCCCATGGACGGAGGAGCCTGGTGGGCTG
>SJYW01053832.1:387224-397893 GCA_006410735.1 Raphicerus campestris
CTTGCTATTCTTTGGAACTCTGCATTCAAATGGGTATAGCGTTCCTTTTCTCCTTTGCTTTTCGCTTCCCTTCTTTTCACAGCTGTTTGTAAGGCCTCCTCAGACAGACATTTTGCCTTTTTGCATTTTTCCCCTTGGGGATGGTCCTGACCCCTGCCTCCTGCACAGTGTCACAAACCTCGGTCCATAGTTCTTCTGGCACTGTATCAGGTCTAATCCCTTGAAACTATTTGTCACTTCCACTTTATAATAGTAAAGGATTTGATTTAGGTCATACCTGAATGGCCTAGTGGTTTTCCCTACTTTCTTCAATTTAAGTCTGAATTTTGCAATAAAGAGTTCATGATCTGAGCCAGTCAGCTCCTGGTCTTATTTTTGCTGACTGTATAGAGCTTCTCCATCTTTAGCTCCAAGGAATATAATCAATCTGATTTCAGTATTGACCATCTGGTGATGTCCATGTGTAGAGTCTTCTCTTGTTTTTTTGGAAGTGGGTGTTTACTATGACCAGTGTGTTCTCTTGGCAAAACTCTGTTAGCCTTTGCCCTGCTTCATTTTGTACTCAAGGCCAAATTTGCCTGTTACTCCAGGTATCTCTTGACTTCCTACTTTTGCATTCCAGTACCCTGTGATGAAAAGGACATCATTTTTGGTACTTCTGTGTGGTACTTCTATGTGATACTTCTGCCAATTTACTTCTTTTAAAATATCTGATGGGGTTGTTGTGAAGAGGAAAATAAGATATTCCACTGTATATGTACTTGAACTCATAGGCCAACTATTTAGCATACTGCCTGATATCTACCAAGCATTTAAATAGTTTTTTAAACATTTTACTTATTTAATTTTGGTTGTGCTGGGTCTTTGTTGCTGTGTGGATTTTCTCTTGTTAAGTGGGGGCTACTCTTTGTTGCAGTGAGTGGGCTTCTCCCTCTGGTGACCCCTCTTGTTGCAGAGCACAGGCTCCAGGGCAAGCGGGCTTCAGTAGCTGCGGTGCCAGGGGTCTAGAACACAGGCTCAATAGTTGTGGTGCACATGCTTATTTGTCCCCTGGTATGTGGGATATGTGGGATCTTCCACAACTAGGGTTTGAACCCATGTCTCCCGCATTGGCAGGTGGGTTCTTTACCACGGAGCCACCAGGAAGCCCTCTATCAAGAATTTAAATGTTTGTTATTATTAGTCTCATCAGCAGCAGAGGAGAATGTCAATCTCAATTAAGATTTACCAGCCCCGAATATGATTATTTAAAAATAAGTGCCAATTTAACACCTAAAAGATGCTATCTTGCTTCATGCACGTCTCTGATTTCTAGTTCTACTGAACATTTATCATTCATTTATGAATCTGTTATTGTTACAACTGCTATAAATATATCCCTCAATATTTTGAGTTTTTTCAATGTTAGTTGTTAGACATTATTTTGATATAGAGTTTAGCATTTTATGTAATCAAGTATTTTCTTTTTTAATTATTTCAATAGTCTTTTAAAATCTTTATGAATATTCCAGTACTTCAAAATTCAATTATTTGCTCATCCACACATTATTTCAATATATTTGGGGCAAATATCTCACATACAGAAAAGTGCACTGATCATTAGTTCATAGCCAGACTTCCCTGGTGGAACAGTGGATAAGAATCTGCCTGCGAGTGCTGGGGACAAGAGTTCGATCCCTGGTCCTGGAAGATCCCACACTCTGTGGAGCAATGAAGCCGGTGCACAACAACCACTGAGCCCACACGTTGCAACTACTGAAGCCCGCCACCTAGAGCCTGAGCTCCCGCGCTCCTAGAGCCTGAGCTCTGAAACAAGAGAAGCCGCCACAGTGAGAAGCCTGCAAACCCCAGTGAAGAGCAGTCCCCTATGGCCACAACTGGAGAAAGGCCACAACAAAGACCCAGGACCACCCAAAATAAATAAATTAAAAAATTTAAAATTCGCAGCCTAAAGAATTTCCACTAAATGGATATATCCATTGTATTGTTCTCATGGGCTGCATAACAAAGTATCACAATCTGACTGGCTTTCACAGCAGGCATCTATAGGACAGTTCTGAAATGTCTGAGAAGTCTGAGGTCAATGTGTCCTCAGGGTTGGTTCCTCTTGGAGTCTGTGAGGGAGAACCTGTCCCACACCTCTCCCTTGGCTTCTGGGGGTTTGCTGGTCCTCATCAGATTCCCTGGTGGCTCACAGTAGAGTCTGCCCACAATGCAGGAGACCTGGGTTTGATCTCTGGATCAGGAAGATCCCCTGGAGGAGGGCATGGCAGCCCACTCCAGTATTCTTTACTGGAGAATCCCATGGACAGAGGAGCCTGGCAGACCACAGTCCACAGGGCTGCAAAGAGTCAGAACAACTCTTTTACTAACTGAGTGACTAACCCTTTCACCTTTCAGGATTGTAGGGTAGCCATATGTTTGGCTTTACTACCCACTCTAGTACGCCTGCCAGGAAAATCCCATGGATGGAGGAGGCTGGTGGGCTACAGTCCATGGGGTCGCTAAGAGTTGGACAGGAGTGTGCAACTTCACTTTCACTTTCACTTTTCACTTTCATGCATTGGAGAAGGAAATGGCAACCCACTCCAGTGTTCTTGCCTGGAGAATCCCAGGGACGGTGGAGCCTGGTGGTCTACCGTCTATGGGGTCGCATAGAGTCAGATACGATTGAAGCGACTTAGCAGCAGCAGCAGCAGCAGCAGCAGATGCTTCCAAGCAGTTTTTCAAAGTGGTTTCCAGCAGGGCATGAGAATTTTGGTTGTTCCACCATGCTCACCAGAACTTTGGGTTGACTTGGACAAAAGTAATTTTGATGGGAAGATGATAATAATGATAATACCTTCTCACTAAAGTTATTATTAAAACCAGTCATTGGGCTGGTTATTTTACTTATATTATCTCGCTTCATCTTTAAACTACTTTTCAAGGGAGTCATTTGTTTCATTTTTACAGACAAACAAAACTAAGCATCAGTGAGATCACATAATTTGCCTAAAGTAGCAGTAAGTAGCGGAGAAGGCAATGGCTCCCCACTCGAGTACTCTTGCCTGGAAAATCCCATGGACGGAGGAGCCTGGTGGGCTGCAGTCCATGGGGTTGCCAAGAGTCGGACACGACTGAAGTGTCTTAGCAGCAGCAGCAGCAGCAGGCTTCTAAATCAAATTTGTCTAATTATCAATCTCTGAGACTTTCTGGTCCAGATAAAATGTAAATCTGGTTGCTAAGGAGGTGAAGGGGAAACCTTAGGCATTGCAGTATAGCAGGAGAGGGTTTCTGTGGCTACCGCCTAGGGGCCAACTTAGTGGCAAGAGGCAAAACAGCTCTAAATCTCTACTTGAAAGCTTGTTTGTGCCACTGTATTTTGGGCACATCAACCATGAGAATCTGTTACCAGGGTTAGCTTCAGACACTTCCCAGTGTATGATTATTTTGAGAACTGATTCTGAGAACAGATGGATAAGCTTAATATTCGAAAATAGAGTGATGCAAACCAGTTTGGGGGTAGAGAGTTAGAACAAGAGGTCAAGTCTGGGGTTAAGAAAAAGCATCCTTACTAGCAGATCTGTGTCACTGCTTAGTCAGTCACTGATGTCAATATGCACTCCTTAGCCCTTCAGGCCTCATTCCCAAGCCCAGTGTCCAGTTGATACCAAGTAATACACTTAAGAACACAGCAAGGCTTCCCTGGTGGTCCAGTGGTTAAGAATCTGTCTTGCAATGCAGGGGACACCAGTTCAATTTCTGATCCAGGAAGATCCGACCTGCCTCCAAGCAACGAAGTCCATGCTCCACAACAGCTAAGCCCGCCCTCTAGGGACTGTCCTGCACAACAAGAGAAGTCACAGCAATAGGAAGCCCACTCAGCACAACTAGAGAGGAGACCCCACTCGCCCGCAACTAGAGAAACTCTGTGTGCAGCAACAAAGACCCAGCTAGAGAAAAAAAAAACGTAGCAAGAGTCAAGTCTGTTCCTATCATGCCCAGCGCTTCCATGGCACTGGACGGTAAGGTGAACATCCCTGGGGGAAAATAACTAACAGAGCAGGAAGGAAAAACATTATGAAAATAGTCACTCTTCCACTAAAGATACTCACTAGACTCAAGAATTGAAAGGCTGCTTTGAATCAGGCACTGGGCTGGGTTCTTCCAGATTGAGAGAGAAATAAGTTGATATTATCCCTAGGCTACAGGAGTGGGAACTGAGCTTCAGTGAGGTTTCAAGAAATCTTTCTGAGGTTACCCAAAAGGAGAAACAAACTGCATAATAGTTCCATTCTAACAAAGGAGATAGAAAGAGAAAGTTTGGACCTTCTGAATTATGAACTGCGTCTTTAAGGAATCCATGGAAGTATATGCTAACTTTTATTTTTATATTTTTAAGGAAGACAATAAAAGAATACTGAAAGTTTTCCTGCTAAAAGCTTGTTCTGGAAAATGAAAACCAAAGAAAAAGAACTCCAGCAGTATAGACCAGCAACTCTTATTTATGAATCGTACAATGAACAGGGCTTCCGCTGTGGCCCAGCAGGAAAGAATTTGCCTGCAATGCAGGAGATGCAGGTTCAATCCCTGGGTCAGGAAGATTTCCTGGAAGAGGGCATGGCAACCCACTCCAGTACTCTTGCTGGGAAAATCCCAGGGACAGAGGAGTCTGGCAGGCTACAGTCCATGGAGTTGCAGAGTCAGACATGACTGAAGAACTGAGCACATAATGAACATGTTGGCCCAGGGACTGATATCCTATTAAAGCATCACATTGATGAGGTTCTAATCAGTGCAAATGTTGTCATCTTCTAACTTTGCACCAGTGCAATTATTTTAGAAAGTACAGTTTCCATTTTAACGGGTGCTTGGCTTATCTGTTTCTGAAAACATTGGTTTGGTTTTAAACTCAGTTGAAAATGAACACCTGGGCTTTGTCCTGGTTTCAGGAAACATGTGCATTTTTTAAAATATATATACACTTTAATCAGTAGCTGGTTTAATTGCCTTACCAGGTCACAGACGTCACTGTCCCAGCTGTGTGTAAGCTTTGCCTACATCACAACCCAAGCACAGCCGCCCGAGTAGAGCGAGAGCCATTCAGGAAGAAGCAATGTGCTTTCACACTGGGTGTAATTCACACCCAAGCCTGATACTCACCCAGGCTCACTGGGTGTAGGCTGACTGCCCACCGGAGAAACAGCCAAAGAGGATGGGAAACACAACACACGCCACTATCCTGCGTGAGCCCCAAAGAATGACTAAGTCATCAGAGCTTGTCCGCCCCAAACTCTAAGACTCCTCATGCACTGCTCACAGCCTTCTTCCAGAAAAGTCGGTGGGCTTTTAAGCACCCCCACCAGCCCGGTTCTGAAGAGAGACGGAGTGCAGTCTGAGGACTGGAATGCCTTCTGCCTGCTCCAGCACAGAAATGCGCTGCTAGCGCTCACAGAGACAAGCAAAGGACGTGGTATTGTGGTGTGTGTGCTCTTAACCTCTGTTTTAATGTCTCCAACAATCTAGTGGTTAATCGGCAATTTGCTGCCCACCAGTATGCAAATGAATGACAAGCAAAAGCCCTCCACATCTGTAATTATTTTGCTGATTTATAAGCCGCTGTCCTCTCCGTGTAGCTTTTCCTCTGTGTGTGCATTCATGCACCAGGGATTTCATTATTTTTAGAAGCATACACTGTACACTTTTATGCTTTAATACTTTCAGGCTTCAGTAATTACAGTATTACGGATATACATACACATTTTCCCCCCTCCAACTCCAAATGCATTTGTCAGGAATGCTTTTCTCTTTGATAAAGACTGGAGAGTAAGATTTATCAAGCGGCTGAAATCCAAATCGCAGAGAGAGTCAGAGCTCAAGATTGAAAGATGCACAATTCTGCCGCTGCCAAATCCTTATCTGGAATCGGAGGAGTCTTGTAATATTTGATTTTCTCCCAAGCAGCTCTGGTGAATCGGAGCCACGATCTGCCTTATCCATCTGCCTACTTTGGAGCGGGGTGTTTTACTATTTGGCGGTTTAAATGCTTCACGTTTTTGCCAGCGCATTAAGAAAGGCTCTCATGTTAAATTAAGTCAATTAATAAATGAGACACATTAAGCAATCAATTTTGTCAGCCTATCTCCCCGGCATTATGTATGGTTGGCTGTAATCACAAGATAAATGCAATGTGCTGATCTATGGTAATGTTCAATAATACATTCTCCGCCAGGCTCAATTCATCAGGGAGTTTCGGTAGAGGAGGCATTTGTTATTGGCTGTCTCTGCACCTCAAGGATAACATTTCTGTCCTTTTGATTGGCCGCCTCACTGCTGCAAGATTCTAACCGTCTTATTTTGATGATGAATATGAAGGCATGCTAAGCCGGGCTGGAGCGAGTGTCTCAGAGGCTGCGCGCCTTCCAGAGCCCAAGGACTTAACGGCTTCCTCCGCCACCTTCCTGTGCCAATCATCCCCCCAAAAAAGTTGTGATGCTTTTCTTCACCCAGTGCTTTGGGGCTGTGTTAGATCTCATTCACCTCCGCTTTCAGCACAACAAGGCTAAACGGGTGTTCGCCGCCGCCGGGCAACTTGTCTGCGTTGTAAACCCCACGCACAACCTAAAGGTGNAGCACAGCCGCCCGAGTGGAGCGAGAGCCATTCAGGAAGAAGCAATGTGCTTTCACACTGGGTGTAATTCACACCCAAGCCTGATACTCACCCAGGCTCACTGGGTGTAGGCTGACTGCCCACCGGAGAAACAGCCAAAGAGGATGGGAAACACAACACACGCCACTATCCTGCGTGAGCCCCAAAGAATGACTAAGTCATCAGAGCTTGTCCGCCCCAAACTCTAAGACTCCTCATGCACTGCTCACAGCCTTCTTCCAGAAAAGTCGGTGGGCTTTTAAGCACCCCCACCAGCCCGGTTCTGAAGAGAGACGGAGTGCAGTCTGAGGACTGGAATGCCTTCTGCCTGCTCCAGCACAGAAATGCGCTGCTAGCGCTCACAGAGACAAGCAAAGGACGTGGTATTGTGGTGTGTGTGCTCTTAACCTCTGTTTTAATGTCTCCAACAATCTAGTGGTTAATCGGCAATTTGCTGCCCACCAGTATGCAAATGAATGACAAGCAAAAGCCCTCCACATCTGTAATTATTTTGCTGATTTATAAGCCGCTGTCCTCTCCGTGTAGCTTTTCCTCTGTGTGTGCATTCATGCACCAGGGATTTCATTATTTTTAGAAGCATACACTGTACACTTTTATGCTTTAATACTTTCAGGCTTCAGTAATTACAGTATTACGGATATACATACACATTTTCCCCCCTCCAACTCCAAATGCATTTGTCAGGAATGCTTTTCTCTTTGATAAAGACTGGAGAGTAAGATTTATCAAGCGGCTGAAATCCAAATCGCAGAGAGAGTCAGAGCTCAAGATTGAAAGATGCACAATTCTGCCGCTGCCAAATCCTTATCTGGAATCGGAGGAGTCTTGTAATATTTGATTTTCTCCCAAGCAGCTCTGGTGAATCGGAGCCACGATCTGCCTTATCCATCTGCCTACTTTGGAGCGGGGTGTTTTACTATTTGGCGGTTTAAATGCTTCACGTTTTTGCCAGCGCATTAAGAAAGGCTCTCATGTTAAATTAAGTCAATTAATAAATGAGACACATTAAGCAATCAATTTTGTCAGCCTATCTCCCCGGCATTATGTATGGTTGGCTGTAATCACAAGATAAATGCAATGTGCTGATCTATGGTAATGTTCAATAATACATTCTCCGCCAGGCTCAATTCATCAGGGAGTTTCGGTAGAGGAGGCATTTGTTATTGGCTGTCTCTGCACCTCAAGGATAACATTTCTGTCCTTTTGATTGGCCGCCTCACTGCTGCAAGATTCTAACCGTCTTATTTTGATGATGAATATGAAGGCATGCTAAGCCGGGCTGGAGCGAGTGTCTCAGAGGCTGCGCGCCTTCCAGAGCCCAAGGACTTAACGGCTTCCTCCGCCACCTTCCTGTGCCAATCATCCCCCCAAAAAAGTTGTGATGCTTTTCTTCACCCAGTGCTTTGGGGCTGTGTTAGATCTCATTCACCTCCGCTTTCAGCACAACAAGGCTAAACGGGTGTTCGCCGCCGCCGGGCAACTTGTCTGCGTTGTAAACCCCACGCACAACCTAAAGGTGAGTGACTGGCTACCGTTTGATGTTCCCGTGACTCGGGTTCAAGTCCTTCCTCGGCGGCGCGGGGGTAGTGGGGGTGGGGGGTGGGAGAGTGGCGTCAGGGACTCTCCCACGGAGCCCGGGGCGCTCCAGGCAAAGGTCATCCCTCTGCTACACAAGACGGTGTTGGGTGCCCGAGCCTGCGCTCGGCGCCTTCTCCCTGTCTGGGATTGTGGATGCTCTCGCGACGGTGTGTGTTTCCCTGCCTGGCAGGGGCTACTGGAGTCAGCGTCTATTTCTTTTACCCCACGCTGTCAGCCTAGGAGTCGGAGATGGGGGTGTGTGTGTGTCAGAAGTGAGGGTGTTGGAGGGAGCAGGGAGCGTCCCCCTCCCTCTCCCAAATATTTGTGGGCAAGTGTTTAGGAGAGAGGGTTTGAAAAGTTACCCACATTGCAGGCTGTCCCGTGTGCTGGAAAGGCAGGCAGGCAAGCACACGGATTTCTGAAGCCCCTCTGGTTGCTCCTGAAGTAGCTGGACTGGGGGGTCGCGAGACAGGACCCAACCCCTTCCTCTCCCCTCGCACCAGACAGGGGTCTGGGAGCTGGGGAAGGAGCGCTTTCTGCAAAGTGTGCTTTCCCTGTGCTCAGACAGGCTGGGGGGCGCGGGGCGGAGATGTCGGTAGGAGTTAGTCTTCTTTGCTTCCTGGGAGCTGGATGCGCCTGGTGTATCGAGGACGGGAGCAGGCAGATTGTTTCAGTAGCATTGTAATGAATCCCGCTCGGGAGCCGCCACTGCTGGGATCACCGCAGGCGCTGCGGCCCTCACATCTCTTTAGGTCAGCGCCCTTTAAGAGGACAGCCTCAACACGGGCTCCAGGGACCGCTCCACATCCCCCGCCAAGACGAGGGGGAAATGAACCGAGAGTCGCTAGGCTAGGGGAGGAGGGAAAATGGGCAGGCGGGGCGGTAGGGGGCGGTGCGAGGACGCAGCTGAACTCCCCCGCACCCCAGTGTGAAAGTCGCAGCCGCCTGGGCTCCGTCCCAGAATAAACGATGGACTCGTTTGGGAGTTGCTCTCATTATACCCGAGGCTGAGCAAAGTGGGGGAGCTGGGGGGCGGGGGAGGGCATCTCTGCCGCTAAGCAAAGAAACAGTCTCTGCGAGCACAGATCTGTCATTCTGACCACTGCTGTGGGGCAGGTCTTATTGCTTGTTGCTCATCACTTTATAAACTCCTGCAGTCAGACTCTCTTCAGCTGGAGCCCTGCAAGCCAGTGCTAATGGGTACCTTCTCGCACCCCCACCCCCAGCAATTCCTGGAAGTCCCCAGGAGGGACAGCTGCCTGGTGCCCCTGGGGCCATATGCCAAGGCCTGGCCTGGATGGAAGGGTGATGGACTACCTTGGGAGCACTATGGTGCTCCGGACCTAGGAAATGATTTTCTGCAGGATCCAAGCTGTGACGAACACCATCTCAACTGCTCTGCCTAGCTCCTGCTCTCTCCCTCCACCCTCCCCTCCTCCCTTCATTCCCTATTTCTTTTTCCCTTCATGGCTTACTTCTATAAATGGGAATTCACCCCCAGTCATCCTTGGCAAAGTGAGTGCATGATGTACCTATTAAAATATGATTCTGAATTCCATTTTATGACTACTTTTGAGACCGCCTTCAAACTCCCATTATGCTTCCCTGGTGGCTCAGAGGTTAAAGCAGCTGCCTCCAATGCGGGAGACCTGGGTTCGATCCCTGGGTCGGAAAGATCCCCTGGAGAAGGAAAAGGCAAGCCACTCCAGTATTCTTGCCTGGAGAATCCCATGGATGGAGGAGCCTGGTAGGCTACAGTCCGCGGGGTCGCAAAGAGTCGGACACGACTGAGCGACTTCACCTTCACCTTTACATTTGTTACTTCCCTGTGGCAAGAAATTCTGTTTATCCCTGCTTAGCATTTCAAAACCTTTACAAATTGTTTATGAGACTTAGCATTTCCAAAGTTTCAATTTCTATGGTTTGTTGGCTGCAGCTGATGATGGAGGGGGAACAGGGTGCTAAGATCTTGGTAGGGGATGGACTGGAAATCATCTGTGCTTGTTTCAGTGACGTCAGCCTGGATTTTGACAGGCAGTCCTGCTGCCCAAACCCAGGAGTCCAGAGTCAGGGTTGGAGACCTTAGGTCAGTGCTGACCAGCTCTGTGACCTTGAATGATTCAATGTCTCTGAGCCTTCCCTTCTTCATCTTCAAAATGAACCAATGAATCTCTAGCCTGCCTCCTCCATGGCTCTGTGAGGGTGTGAAGGGATACTCCAGGTAGATGGGCTTTATTAACACTCCCCTGCACCCCCCAGTTCAGTTCAGTTCAGTTCAGTCGCTCAGTTGTGTCCGACTCTCTGTGACCCCATGAATAGCAGCACGCCAGGCTTCCCTGTTCATCACCATCTCCCGGAATTCACTCAGACTCACGTCCATTGACTCCATGATGCCATCCAGCCATCTCATCCTCGGTCGTCCCCTTCTCCTCCTGCCCC
>SJYW01053832.1:400906-412136 GCA_006410735.1 Raphicerus campestris
TTTAATTTCATGGCTGCAGTCACCATCTGCAGTCATTTTGGAGACCCCAAAATAAAGTCTGACCCTGTTTCCACTCTTTGCCCATCTATTTCCTATGAAATGATGGGACCGGATGCCATGATCTTCGTTGTCTGAATGTTGAGCTTTAAGCCAACTTTTTTGCTCTCCTCTTTCACTTTCATCAAGAAGTTCTTTAGTTCCTCTTCACTTTCTGCCATAAGGGTGGTGTTATCTGCATATCTGAGGTTATTGATATTTCTCCCGGCAATCTTGATTCCAGCTTGTATTTCTTCTAGTCCACCGTTTCTCATGGTGTACTCTGCATAGAAGTTAAATAAACAAGGTGACAATATACAGCCTTGACGTACTCCTTTTCCTATTTGGAACCAGTCTGTTGTTCCATGTCCAGTTCTAACTGTTACTTCCGGATCTGCATACAGGTTTTTCAAGAGGCAGGTCAGGTGGTCTGGTATTCCCATCTCTCCCAGAATTTTCCAGAGTTTATTGTGATCCACACAGTCAAAGGCTTTGGCATAGTCAATAAAGCAGAAATAGATGTTTTTCTGGAACTCTCTTGCTTTTTCCATGATCCAGTGGATGTTGGCAATTTGATCTCTGGTTCCTCTGCCTTTTCTAAAACCAGCTTGAACATCAGGGAGTTCATGGTTCACGTATTGCTGAAGCTTGGCTTGGAGAATTTTGAGCATTACTTTACTAGCATGTGAGATGAGTGCAGTAATGTGGTAGTTTGAGCATTCTTTGGCATTGCCTTTCTTTGGGATTGGAATGAAAAAGGACCTTTTCCAGTCCTGTGGCCACTGCTGAGTTTTCCAAATTTGCTGGCATATTGAGTGCAGCACTTTCACAGCATCATCTTTCAGGATTTGAATCAGCTTAATTGGAATTCCATCACCTCTACTAGCTTTGTTCGTAGTGATGCTTTCTAAGGCCCACTTGACTTCACATTCCAAGATGTCTGGCTCTAGATTAGTGATCACATCCTCATGACTATCTGGGTCGTGAAGATCTTTTTTGTACAGTTCTTCCGTGTATTCTTGCCACCTCTTCTTAATATCTTCTGCTTCTGTTAGGTCCAGATCATTTCTGTCCTTTATCGAGCCCATCTTTGCATGAAATGTTCCCTTGGTATCTCTAATTTTCTTGAGGAGATCTCTAGTCTTTCCCAATCTGTTGTTTTCCTCTATATCTTTGCTTTGATCGCTGAGGAAGGCTTTCTTATCTCTCCATCCCCCAAATTATATTATTGCACATCATTTGTAGGGTTCCATTCAGAATTTCAAAAATTATTACTTAAAGCCTTTAGCCAACTTAGAAACTATATAAGCAGTAATATAAAAATAAGTGACACGTGTGAGAGGCTATTTTCCATGGCTCACTTTGTCACGTACATACTCATTTGACTTTTCATTTCCCATAAAAAGCCACTTAGAGATTTTACTCAGATGAGTGTCCTCACAGACAAACAAATCAAACTGAGGGATGCTCATGTTACTGGGGGGTGCGACAGGACACGCAGAATTTTCAGAGGCTGTGCCAGGTACAGACAGACCTCTGCAGCCCAGGATTCCTCTGTAAAAGTCTCGTCCATGCTCCAGGTGGCCCAGCAGGTAAGTTCTACCTGCTTCTCCAACCTAAGACCTAACAGCTTGGAGCTTTTTTTGGAGCTTTTAAAGGCACAGTTCTCTCGGAATACTGCTGCTCCATAATGGATATTAAGAACTGCATAAAACCTCAAAGGAAAGTGCTCCTTCCAACCATTCCTTTCCACAGACAGGCCACAGAAATATGCCTTGGATGTAAAAAGCTGCAATCCATGTAGGAAGAAAAAGGTCTTTTTTTAAAGAAAAAAAAGTTGTGGCAATGTTAAACCAGATGGCTATTGATCTACGGTGCTTCCCTGCGCTTTGTATGACAGGCCAGTACGTGATGCGGTGACCAAGGACACAGAGACCGCAACCTTGCTTTCAAGTTTCCAGGTTGTGTGTTGCTTCCAAGAGGAACTGGGAAGCCTGTGTTTTTCTTTGTGGAAGCATTTTTGCACTTCGTCCTTTCCTGTGCTTTCCTGAGGATGCTAGCAGTACTTCAGGACCTGAGGCAAGTGCTGAGTTATAATAAAAAAATCACTTACTGAGCAGAGAAAACCGTGTATTTACCATGCTTCTATAGGTCACCTTCATTCTCAATCTCATTATGGCGATTTACTCAGCAACTTGGGATTCCTTCAAGCAAGCTTGTTTTAGANTTTGTACAGTTCTTCCGTGTATTCTTGCCACCTCTTCTTAATATCTTCTGCTTCTGTTAGGTCCAGATCATTTCTGTCCTTTATCGAGCCCATCTTTGCATGAAATGTTCCCTTGGTATCTCTAATTTTCTTGAGGAGATCTCTAGTCTTTCCCAATCTGTTGTTTTCCTCTATATCTTTGCTTTGATCGCTGAGGAAGGCTTTCTTATCTCTCCATCCCCCAAATTATATTATTGCACATCATTTGTAGGGTTCCATTCAGAATTTCAAAAATTATTACTTAAAGCCTTTAGCCAACTTAGAAACTATATAAGCAGTAATATAAAAATAAGTGACACGTGTGAGAGGCTATTTTCCATGGCTCACTTTGTCACGTACATACTCATTTGACTTTTCATTTCCCATAAAAAGCCACTTAGAGATTTTACTCAGATGAGTGTCCTCACAGACAAACAAATCAAACTGAGGGATGCTCATGTTACTGGGGGGTGCGACAGGACACGCAGAATTTTCAGAGGCTGTGCCAGGTACAGACAGACCTCTGCAGCCCAGGATTCCTCTGTAAAAGTCTCGTCCATGCTCCAGGTGGCCCAGCAGGTAAGTTCTACCTGCTTCTCCAACCTAAGACCTAACAGCTTGGAGCTTTTTTTGGAGCTTTTAAAGGCACAGTTCTCTCAGAATACTGCTGCTCCATAATGGATATTAAGAACTGCATAAAACCTCAAAGGAAAGTGCTCCTTCCAACCATTCCTTTCCACAGACAGGCCACAGAAATATGCCTTGGATGTAAAAAGCTGCAATCCATGTAGGAAGAAAAAGGTCTTTTTTTAAAGAAAAAAAAGTTGTGGCAATGTTAAACCAGATGGCTATTGATCTACGGTGCTTCCCTGCACTTTGTATGACAGGCCAGTACGTGATGCGGTGACCAAGGACACAGAGACCGCAACCTTGCTTTCAAGTTTCCAGGTTGTGTGTTGCTTCCAAGAGGAACTGGGAAGCCTGTGTTTTTCTTTGTGGAAGCATTTTTGCACTTCGTCCTTTCCTGTGCTTTCCTGAGGATGCTAGCAGTACTTCAGGACCTGAGGCAAGTGCTGAGTTATAATAAAAAAATCACTTACTGAGCAGAGAAAACCGTGTATTTACCATGCTTCTATAGGTCACCTTCATTCTCAATCTCATTATGGCGATTTACTCAGCAACTTGGGATTCCTTCAAGCAAGCTTGTTTTAGAAGCTTGCTTCTAAGTGGAAGGCTAAGGCCAACCCAGTTAAACCCATTACACTCCTTAAGCCTACTCTACTTAAAAGGGGTGTTTAGAATCGCTGGCCTGAAATAAGAGGTTCTCCTGCTTCAAGAAGAATCCACTGCAGAGCCAGCTCCGTGGACTGCAGATGGCACTGTGTGTTGCCCTGTGTCTTTCTGTCTCTGCCTGGAGAGGTGGCTCCTTGAAGGGATCAGGCCCCCCATTTCTCCGTCCCAGACCGCAGAAAGTGACCGCCAAGGAGCTGGTGATCTTGCCTGGCTGCCGTCTGCTTCCTCGCTCATGGAGGTCACTGAAATGTGGCCCAGGGGCTGCAAGCTGGCACCGAGCAGGGCGCAGGCCCATGTCCTGATTTGGCACCACTTTCTCCCTCCTGTCCTTCACTTGTTTCCAAACCAAGAAAGACTTTCTCTCCTGGCTCCTCTCCCATCCACACTCGCTGCTTGGACAATGCCCTGCCCTGGGCAGCCCTCTTTGCTCCTGCCCCATCTCCAGCAGAGCCCTTTGAAGAGTGGACTGGCCAGTCTGTGCACCCCGGCCTCTCCAGGGAAGGGTCTGCAGTGGCCGCTGGAGCCCCGCTGGGGTCAGAGCTCAGCACTTCCCAAGCAGACTGGCGCTGAGCCGGGGCTGGCTAGGAGACTTCCTCCCTGTAACCACAGCCAGCGCTTGATAAACTAGGTTCTGAAACAAGTCTTGCAAAAGGCTTTCTGGCAAACTTCCAAAAGGCCCTAACCTCCCTACCATTCCTGGGAGGCTACTCATGCCTCCATCCAGTGGGTCCAATCCCCAGAGCCCTTTTCCGTTGTAACCCGTTAACCTTGAGTCTATAGACAGACACACACACACACACTCAGAGCCACATGCACACACACAGTGGGAGGGACATACAGGACAGTGTGGGCTTTCAGTGCCTGTGCGTGCTAAGTTGCTTCAGTTGTGTCTGACTCTTTTGTGACCCCACCAGGCTCCTCTGCCCATGGGATTCTCCAGACAAGAATACTGGAGTGGGTTGCCATGCCCTCCTCCAGGGGATCTTCCCGACCCAGGGATCGAACCCAGATCTCTTGCATCTCCTGCACTAGCAGGTGGACCCTGCACTGGCGCCACCTGGGAAGCCTAGCAGACACTAAATCTAAAATTAGGGCGTTTTAGTACCAGGACTTGCAGCATCCACCTGCCTCTCATTCTGAGACCAAGCCATATGAATGGATGTGTGCTGAGTGACGGTGAGGATGGGGTAGGGGCTGCATGGAGTTGGGGGAGGGGATCATCAAGGGAGAACCAAGGCAAACCCTCACCTCCAGTGCCTCGACTGTTGGTGGGGGGGGGCGGCTAACCTTTGGAAATCCCGTTCCGGCCTCAGGGCTTTCACCAACTGACCCAGCACGGCAGGCAGCCGAAGGGAAGCTAAANGGTCTCAACTTCTAAGGCCAGACTCTTTGCCCACTAATAGCCAAAATGGGGTACCCTTCACTGCCCCACTGTGTCTACACATGCACTTCTCCCTATCACTGTGTGTGATTGTAGACTAGGGTAGGATCAAACTCTGATGATGTAAAGAGGATGGCAATCTGATTCTTTACCTGGTCAATTTCACCCCTATGTGGTACAGGCTCAGGGTGAGTTGCTGTTTACCTGTCTATAAGTTTGCCATGTTTTTCTCTTGTTTCCTAGATCCCAGGCTGATTCTGGCAAAGCGATGCTTCAGCATAAAAGCTGTCATTTACTGAATTACTCAGTAGCCCCCAACCCAGTGACTTTTATTAATAAAAGTCCTTCCTGAGTGACAGCAATGAGAATCTTGATGTAAAAGGTGTGACTGCTTAAAGCCAGTGCTACTCAGGACCCTTCTAAGAGCCCTTTCATCACTTGAGCCTCAGGACCCAGAACTGTTGCACCCAGCAAAAGCCTGGGCCATCTGCATAGGTGGCCAGACTGCCTCTGGAGAAATATTGCTCCAGGGCCTTGGAGCTTTCAAGTTTACTTTAGAGAACTCTCCACTCAGACAAACCCAGACCTAATAACTTGTGAGATTTGAGAACAACAAAGATAATGTATGGAGATTTGCAGAGGTAAAACGAGTTCAGCAAGTGCTTACCTCTTTAGAGGAAGAAATGGCCATGTTCTTGGGAAATCTAATTTGTTCAATAACAAATCGCCCCAGAAAAATGACAAACCATGCTCAAAATGTCACAAGACTTGTCGTGCAATATTCCAGTGCTGAATTGTTTATTCAATAATATTGACTGTCACCTAGAGGTTACAGCCCAAAGGAAAATATCAAATTATGTGACATTTTATCTGTATGTGTAAGTCAAGCTCAAAGGAAAATTGTATTAAAGCAAAACCAAAAGTCTTTGAATGTCTTTCTAGACCCTTGGAGAATGCAAATCACTTCTCATATTCAGATTAGCATTCTCAGGTGACTTTTTTTAGGTCTATGTCCATGTTGATGCCAGAGGTGATGTCACAATCACTCCATTCAAAGGCTTGCCTAGTCTTGGGTTGGGAGAAGAATTTAGGTTCCAGTGCCAGGTGTGAATGACAAGTGCCAGGTCATATTAAGTCTCTAGTCAAGTGGAAGCTACATTCAAAGTCTGACCACTGCCCTCCACCAAAGGAATAGGAACTCTATTGATAGATAAAGAACCTGGCACAGGGAGTATAATTTAGTGGGGCCCAAACCTATATGAGAAATATTGTTAAAGAGTCATTTGTACATTGTTCAAGGATAAGGTGAGAAAGACCCAGAGGTGCATTTTTATAGCTCTGTCCTCATTTCTTTCAACAGCATAAAAGTCAAACATGAAATGAGTAAGGTGTGGGTATCAAGATTGCCAGGAGAAATATCAATAACCTCAGATATGCAGATGACACCACCCTTATGGCAGAAAGTGAAGAGGAANAGAGTTTTTTTTTTCCAACTGAGGCAATGAGGAGAAAGAAACCACCTCTGGCCTTAAGATCTCTTAACCTTAAGAGACAAGAGACTTTGGGGTGCAAGGAGTTGGGATTGACTCTTCTTGGCATGTGGATGAGGAAGGTGGGGATGGGTGTTGGTCATGGAAGACTTAACAGAAAAGAATCTTACAGAGTGCCTTTAGGATGGACGTGGTGTTAAAAAAAATTGCATTTCAGATATAAGAATTTAAGATGCAGTGTTGAAGGGGAATTTAGAGTTTAACTCTCTAGCTGCAACTTTTTAAACTAAATAAAGAGAAGATGTCTTTGCAGGTTGTGACCAGCTCAGTATCACACAGGTAGTGATGGAGCCAGGATGGAAATAACTGAGAAGCTGCCCCGTACCATCCACATCTCAAGGGCTGTACTTGCAGCATCTTCCTTAGCCTCCAGCTCAGTCTTCCTTTCCAAAGAAGGTATCTTAAGATCCAGAGAAGTGACATGATTTGTCTAACTAAACTGAATTGTCTATTAAATGGCAGAGCGCACTAAAGCCCTGAGGCCTGCATTATGCAATATTCCCCAGGTTTTAGAAATCCCAGAGCTAGTTTTCTTTCCATCCTCCTACATTGCCTTACAACAATTTATAAAAGATCACATTTAAACCAGGTACTTTCTTGTAAAGTCAATTAAAACTCCTGGAAAGAAATTAGAATTAAACACATAATTGTGCCTTTAGGCCTAGCATTCTTCCAGCCTCAACAGGATGTACTATTCATAAATCCTGTGAATGATACAAGCATATTCATATAGATATTGAAATTAAATCACCATTCCTATTGTCATTGCGATAGTCACAGATAATGGATAAGATTTATTTCCCTTTCAAATATCACAGGGAGAAAAATCTAATGAAAATGATTGTTATACACTGATGTCCAGAGGGGTTGTGATACTAAGATGATTTAGTCCCATGAATATTTCCAAATTTATTGAAAATGCATATTGATGGTCTTAGAGTTCATGTATATGTGCAATTTATATAGAGAATAACCTTGAATTTTTGTTTAGTTGCTCAGTCATATCTGACTCTTTGTGACCCCACGGACTGTAGCTCGCCAGGATCCTCTGTCCGTGATATTTCCCAGGCAAGAAAACTTGAGTGGGTTGCCATTTCCTTCTCCAGGGGATCTTCCTGAGCCAGGGATCAAACTCATGTCTCCTGCTAGAAAATCTCCTGGAAAATCCCATGGATGGAGGAGCCTGGTAAGCTGCAGTCCATGGGGTTGCTAAGAGTCAGACACTACTGAACTACTTCGCTTTCACTTTTCACTTTCATGCATTAGAGAAGGAAATGGCAACCCACTCCAGTGTTCTTGCCTGGGGGATCCCAGGGACGGGGGAGCCTGGTGGGCTGCTGTCTATGGGGTCGCACAGAGTCAGACAAGACTGAAGTAACTTAGCAGCAGCAACACCACCATGTCCTGAGAGCGTTCATGTGCTAGTCCACGGGATCGGGGGAGAGCTGCTATGTTTATCAAAGGCTTGGGAAAATACATGGGAACTGGGAAAATACATGGGAACGAGCTACAGAGAACTTCTGACCCTTAGTTATCTGTCTCAGTGACTCTCAGTAAATCTTCCTTAAGCATCTTCAGTGACTGGCTTAGCAACTGAGACCCTGTAAGGTCTATCAATCAAGGCCATCTGAGCATCTACCAAACATGGGTCACTTCAAAGACATCTGCATTATTGGAATCTGCAGCCAAGGGAATCTGAGCAAACTCCAGGCGATGATAAAGGGCAGGGGAGTCTGGTGTGCTACAGTCCATGGGGTCACAAAGAGTCAGACATGACTAAGCAACTGAACAACAGCCAAGCAAAGAAAACAGCAAAAAAAAAAAGAAAGAAAGAAAGAAAGAAAACAAGTTCCTTTACTGATCTACTTGAAGCCTCCTTTTCTGGACTTCATTTCCTGGAGATTAACCTCTTTCACTCAAAGGCAGCCCTGATCCAGGAAATGACTATATCTTCCAGGGTAAAAAACAACTTTGCCTGAGGGTTAAGGGATTATCTAAGAGACATTCAGAGGCATCCATTATATTATTCTATAGGGATACAACGCAAAACACCCATATTAACATAGAAGATTCCCGCAGCTAGGAACACCCGGGCTTTCACTGCAGTGAGTCAGATTTTTTCCACAGCTGTACATCATTCAGGGAAATCAGAAACTGGAGAGTCCACGTGATTCTCCTCGAGCACTGCTTAAGACTTTCAGGTCATAGAATTGGTCCTACAGCACAGTGTTAATTACTCAATCATGTCCAACTTTTTGTGACCCCATGGGCTGTAGCCCGCCAGGCTCCTCTGTCCCTGGGATTTTTCAGGCAAGAATACTGGAGTGGGTTGCCATTCCTTTCTCCAGGGGATCTTCCTGACCCAGGGATCAAACCCAGGTCTCCTGCACTACAAGCAGATTCTTTACCATCTGAGCCACCGAACTGGTATAGAAAGTGTAGGTGTGTTATTCAGCTAAAAAATACACAACTGATTTTCATTCCTGGCTTATAGACATTAACCTTACTTCACAGCTGTTCCCTACCACGAGCCAATCCCTTACCTGAGTTACAAAAGATTTTCCCGACCTTTGTGTGGTCTAGTTACTTCATTTATGGTTTCTTTTCTTGTCAAAGATTTTAAATAGTCTACAGTCTTTTTCCGAAGAATTGATGCTTTTGAGCTGTGGTGTTGGAGAAGACTCTTGAGAGTCCCTTGGACTGCAAGGAGATCCAACCAGTCCATTCTGAAGGAGATCAGCCCTGGCATTTCTTTGGAGGGANGCCCATGGAGGAGGGAATGACAGCGCACCCCAGTATTCCTGCGTGGGAAATCCCATGGACAGAGGAGCCTGCTGGGCTACAGTCCATGGGGTCTCAAGGAGTCAGATATGACTGAAGTGACTAACACTTTGGCTTCTATCTCAATGCTTTCCAAGGATTCACACAACACCCAGCGTATACACTGTGCCACCCCAGCCTCACCCAACTCCTCCTCTTGGCTAGCCTTGGTCTTTTATTCTCCCATAGACACATGATCAAGNGACAGAGCATGTCTCGCTGGATGTGAGTCTGAGTGAACTCTGGGAGATGGTGATGAACAGGGAGGCCTGGCGTGCTGTGATTCACGGGGTCGCAGAGAGTCAGACACGACTGAGCGACTGAACTGAACAGTCTCTTAAAAGATAGCTTCTGATTTCCGGCTATGCACAATAAAGTCTTCCTTGCTGTTGGATTGAAGTTTTATGGCATTTCTTATATCATTTTAAAGATTTTGTTAATGCCAGTTATATCTGTTGTACCTCTGGCTTGAATTTTTATCTACGCTAAGTTGGGAGGCCAACGTTTATCTTCTAGAAAGATAGCTCTTTACATCAGCACCTGTTTATAAGACAAACCGTTCCTCCCACTGGGTTAAACGTTTTCGTAAAGTAATTCTCACTCACCAGTGTTTCCTGTTGTTCCTCTGTCCCGCGGGCTTTGTCTCTGTTATGACCCTGGCACCATCTTGTTCTGATGGAGGTGGCTCTACTCCGGGTGCTGCTGCATGGTCTGGGGTGGCCCCCTCATGCCTGCTCAGATCTCCTGCAGGAGAACCCAGCAGGTCAGCGCAGAGGAGCTGGAGAGCTGCTTGGGGCTCAGTGTGGGGGCCAGGAAGCCCCCAGCCAGGGACTGAGCTGGTGTGGCAGAAGCGCAGGGGCCTGGTCACTTCTACCCAGAGTGGGGTGCCCCCAGCTGTGGAAGCTTTGCTCCATCCCAAGCTCTCCACTCTCAGGTTGTCTGGGACGTGTGTCAGGCCTGCTTGGTGTCTGCCCTTGCAGCTTCCCTTCCACAGAGGTCAAGTCTCATCAGGGCCTGAGGGCGTCTTCCCTTTTAGAGGCATTCTTTATCCCCACCCCTACAACCCCCACCAAATTAACTCTTTCCTGCCCTTCCCTAGTGGCCTGCAATACAGGAGACCTGGTTTGGGTCCCTGGGTCAGGAAGATCCCATGGAGGAGGGAATGGCAGCGCACCCCAGTATTCCTGCGTGGGAAATACCATGGACAGAGGAGCCTGCTGGGCTACAGTCCATGGGGTCTCAAAGAGTCAGATATGACTGAAGTGACTAACACTTTGGGTTCTATCTCAGTGCTTTCCAAGGATTCACACTTAACACCCAACGTACACACTGTGCCACCCCAGCCTCACCCAACTCCTCCTCTTGGCTAGCCTTGGTCTTTTATTCTCCCATAGACACATGATCAAGATACTACAGAATCTTCTCCATCAAAGAAAAAAAAAATCTGGGATTATAAATAGAAGCACATTAAACTTAGATACCAATTTTGGGGAAATTGACACAATCTGTAATTCTATATTTAACTGTGTATTTGCTTTCTGTTTACATCTCCCTCTAAACTGTAAATTCCATGAGGACAGGTATTGTTTTGTGTGTTTGTTTACCTCTCTGTACCTAACACACATCCCAGTGCCAGTTCATAACAGATATGTGATATAGATATTTGGTGAATAAATGAAATAACCGACATTCAATTCTCCCCATTTTAAAAGCTAAACAAAGACACTTATGGCAGGGGGCTTCCCTGGTGGTCCAGTGGTTAAGACTTCACCTTTCAATGCACACTTGATCCTTGGTCAGGGAACTAAGATCTCACACGTGTCATAGCCAAAAATATCAACACATTGAACAAAAGCAATATTGTAGCATATTCAATAAACACTTAAAAAAGAAAAGACATTTAAG
>SJYW01053832.1:413627-440370 GCA_006410735.1 Raphicerus campestris
AAGCTGGTTTTAGAAAAGGCAGAGGAACCAGAGATCAAATTGTCAACATATGCTGGATCATCAAAAAAGCAAGAGAGTTCCAGAAAAATATCTACTGCTTTATTGACTATGCCAAAGCCTCTGATTGTGTGGACCACAGCACACTGTGGAAAATTCTTGAAGAGATAGGAATACCAGACCACCTGACCTGCCTCTTGAGAAACCTATATGCAGGTCAAGAAGCAACAGTTAGAACTGGACATGGAACAACAGACTGGTTCCAAATAGGAAAAGGAGTACTTCAAAGCTGTATATTGTCACTCTGCTTATTTAACTTATATGCAGAGTACATCATGAGAAACGCTGGACTGGAAGAAGCACAAGCTGGAATCAAGATTGCTGGGAGAAATATCAATAACCTCAGATATGCAGATGACACCACCCTTATGGCAGAAAGTGAAGAAGAACTAAAGAGCCTCTTGATGAAAGTGAGAGAGGAGAGTGAAAACTTGGCTTAAAGCTCAACATTCAGAAAACTAAGGTCATGGCATCTTATCCCCCCATTTCACGGCAAATAGATGGGGAAACAGTGGAAACAGTGGCTGCCTTTATTTTGGGGGGCTCCAAAATCACTGCAGATGGTGATTGCAGCCATGAAATTAAAAGACGCTTGTTCCTTGGAAGAAAAGTTATGACCAACCTAGGTAGCATGTTAAAAAGCAGAGACATTGCTTTGCCAACAAAGGTCCATGTAATCAAAGCTAAGGTTTTTCTAGTAGTCACATATGGATGTGAGAGTTGGACTATAAAGAAAGCTGAGTGCTGAAGAATTGATGCTTTTGAACTGCGGTGTTGAAGAAGACCCTTGAGAGTCCCTTGGACTACAAGGAGATCCAACCAGTCCATTCTAAAGGAAATCAGTCCTGAATAGTCATTGGAACGACTGATGCTGAAGCTGAAACTCCAGTACTTTGGCCATCTGATTCGAAGAACTGAGTCATTTGAAAAGACCCCAATGCTGAGAAAGATTGAAGGCAGGAGGAGAAGGGGACGACAGAGGATGAGATGGTTGGATGGCATCACCAAGTCAATGGACATGAGTTTGGGTAAACTCTAGGAGTTGGTAATGGACAGGGAGGCCTGGTGTGCTGCAGTCCATGGGGTCACAAAGAGTCAGACACGACTGAGTGACTGAACTGAACTGATATGTGGAATCTAAAAAGTAATAGAAACAAATGTATTTATAAAATGGCAATAGACTCAGACATAGATAACAAGCAAACATATGGTAACCAAAGGGGAAAGGAGATGGGCAGGGATAAATTAGGAGTATGGAATTAACAGGGCTTCCCAGGCAGCACTGGTGGGAAAGGACTTGCCTGCCAATGCAGGAGACGTAAGAGACACAGACTGGATGCCTGGGTCAGCAATGTCCCCTGGAGGAGGGCAGGGCAGCTCACCCCAGTATTCTTGCCTGGAGAATCTTCATGGACTGGATTCCTGGATTCCTTCTAGAGAAGCCTGGCAGGCTACAGTCCATGGGGTCACAAAGAGTCAATCATGACTGAATCAACTTGGCACACAAGCACACGTGGGATTAACACATACACACTGCTGTATATAAAACAGATAAAGAACAAGGATTTACTGTATAGCACAGGGAACTATATGTATTACCTTGTAATAAGCTATAATTGAAAAAGAATTTGAAAAAGAATATATATGTGTGTGTGTGTGTGTGTGTGTGTGTGTGTGTGTGACTGAATCACTTTGCTGCGTACCTGAAGCTAACACAGTACTGTAAATCAACTACAGTTCAGTTAAATAAATAATAAAAGACCAAAAAAAAAAAGCCAGAAGCTGCCTCATGAGGCCCAAGTGCTACATCGGTTTATGGTAATTAGAGGAATGCCAATTGGACCCTTCTTGGTGCGCCTGCCGAAGCCAGTGCCAGACACCCGAGGCTCTCCAAGAACCCACGAGAAATGAGAGCATAAAGGGGTGCTTCCAGGCACTCACCAGGGCTCCTGAAAATGCTCGGCCGAGGAGGTCTCCTCAGAGCCGAGAGGCTGAGCTAGCGGCCGGGCTCCGCGCCCGTGGGGTCTTGAGCGAGTCACTTAACCTTGGCGTCACCATCTGGCAGGTGAGAGGTGACACTTGCCCGGTGCCTCCCTGCTGGGCGACACTGGTGTGCAGAGACGGCTCTGTACCGCTGACCTCATCCACACGTGGCCTCTTTCCAAGGGGTTTGAGACAGTTTAAGCCAAATGACGGCGTGAACAGGTGAATAAGACAGACGTAAAATGAAGGATGTGAATAGTGAACCGTACAAGCTTAACCCATTTATCATGAGTGACCGAAATTTAGCAGAAAAGTGAAATTCTACCAATGTATCTTAAGCACCTCTCAATGTACTAGAAAGATCATGGCCTTTGGACTCAGATTTAGTTCCAATATTCATACCTACATGACTCTAGGCAAGTGACTATAAGAAGACAAAAAATGTGAAGCTGGTGGAGGATTAAATGTGTCGAAAACACGCAAAAGCACCTAGATCAATGCCCAACACATAGGCGTGTCCTCTTGGAGGTCGATTTCTTTTGCCTTCTTTTCTTCTTCTTTTCATGTTTTTCTATGTATTTAACATGGAAATAGTTCATATTTGAATAATAGGTTAGAGAGAACTCTCTAGGATTGAGAAAGAGCTTGAGATTATGAAGGGAGAGACTTGTCCTGCAGGGAAGGCAGAAATTTTCAAGATGGGAATGACTCAGCTAACTTATCCAAAGTCAGTGGTTGAGTCCTTCACATTCTCTGCATCTCCATTTTGTTATCTGGGTATGGAATTATTACGATGGGTTCTCTGATACCTGAGAGCTCCCAAGTGTTTGTGGGTGCAGAACAGGGAATGCTGGGGGGATGTTTTTTCCACGTTGAAGTGGGAAGACCCAGGGCAGAGCCATTATTAAGAGGGCAAGGGGCACAGCTCCACACAGACATGCAGCTTTGCAACATCAGGACCCCTGGGCTATCCAGGGGGCACTAGAATCTGCTGTTCCTCTGTTCCTGAAGCAGGCATTGGGACAGCAGAGTGTGTGTGTGTGTGTGTGTGTGTGTGTGCTTAGTCATGTCTGACTCTGTGACCCCACAGACTGCAGCAGTGTGTGTGTGTGTGTGTGTGTGTGTGTGCGTGCGCACGCACGCACGGGCGCATGCTTAGTCATGTCTGACTCTTTGTGAGCCCACAGACTGTAGCCCACCAGGCTCCTCTGTCCATGGGATTTTCCAGGCAAGAATACTGGAGTGGGTTGTCACGCCCTTCCCCAGGGGATCTTTCCGACCCAGGGATCAAACCTGCATCTCTTTCGTCTCCTGCATTGGCAGGCAGATTCTTTACCACTGTGCCAACTGGGAAGACCCTTGGAACAGCAGATGTCTGCACATTTTCCACTAACCAATTAAAAAAGAAAGATGACAAATGCAATTTTTTCTTGCTCTCTTAGGTCATGTGGGTATATGCAGGCAGGCAAAGAGACAACCAGGAAAATTCCAGGCACCTGGCTGGTATCAGGGACACACAGCAGCAGGGAGCAGCCCATGCCACCTCTCCCCAGGGAGAATCAAACCTGCCTCACCCACCTCACTGATATACAATAGAATATTACTCAGCCATACAAAGGAATGAAATTGGGTTCGTTGTAGAGATGTGGGTGGACCTCGAGTCTGTCATACAGAGTGAAGCATGTCAGGAAAAGAAAAAGAAATACCATGTATTAACACATATATGTGGAATCTAGGAAAAAAATGGTACAGATGAACCTATTTGCAGGGCAGGAATAGAGATGAAGATGCAGAAAAGAGAAACGTGGACGTGGCAGGGAAGGGGAGGGTGGGACGGAGTGGGAGGGTGTCACTGACATATATACACACTGCGTGAGACAGCTGGGAGCCGGCGATACAGCGCAGGGAGCACAGCGCAGTACTCTGTGAGGACCAGATGGGGGCGAGGGAGGCCCCCGAGGGAGGGGATGTTGCTGCTAAGTCACTTCAGTCTGTCCAACTCTGTGCGACCCCATAGACAGCAGCCCACCAGGCTCCACCGTCCCTGGGATTCTCCAGGTAAGGACACTGGAGTGGGTTGCCATTTCCTTCTCCAATGCATGAAAGTGAAGTCGCTCAGTCGTGTCTGACTCTTCGCGATCCCATGGACTGCAGCCTACCAGGCTCCTCCATCCATGGGATTTTCTAGGTAAGAGTACTGGAGTGGGTGCCATTGCTTATATCTGTACACATATAACTGATGCAGAAACTAACACAACTTTGTAAAGCAATTACACTCCAATTGAAAAAAAAAAAAGACCATAAGTTTAGGGTTGGTTTGTTGGTACATTCAAATGAAACCAGTGGGCTTTGTGGTTTAGGCTGTCTGTCTTTAAATTCTATCTAAAGGGGACAAAAGAACATTAAAAATCTCCTTTAGATGTTAAAGGAAAATTCCTTTTTGTTTTTAAATGCACACTTAATAGCTATTTACTATGAGCCAGGCATGCTATTCTAATGACAAGTATTAACTCACTTAATCTGCAAAATTACCCTGTGAAGCACGGTGATAACCATCACTGTTTAACAGATGAGGAATGAGGCAGGGAGAGGGTAAGCAGTGTGCCCACAGTCACCCAGCAGTGAGGGGTGGACCCAGGAGCATGACCTCAGGACCCGGCCCCAGAGCTGCCCCAGTATCTCCCATCACGCCACCCTCCAGAAGACCTAAGTTTGGGTCAGTGCACAGGAAGGTAAGCAGGCCTCTCCTAGTCCAGGGTGGGCTGAGCTGCCTGATGGTCCCGGTATAGCTCTGTCTGTCTTACTGGAGAGGGGAATCCCACAGACCCCATCAGACTCCCCGGGTTGACTCCAAGTGGCCCAGCTTTAGAAGGGAAGCTTCCCCAGAAAGAATCTGAGAACCCAAGCAGACGGTCCCCACGAGCTCAAGGACACTGTCTCCAGCCATGGGCCCTGAGTTCCCACATAACCTGAGAGCACAGCCCTGTAACCTGAGATCTTAGAGGTAGACCACCTCTCCCCCTTGGTTTTCTATTACCTCTGAGATGGGCCCAGACTCAGACACAGGGCCTAGGGCCTGAGGGGCTTCCTCCCTCACCTGAGCAAGTGAAGGGAGCCCCACGGATACCGGTAAACAGGTCTACGTGATTGCCAGAACTTCGTAACTGGACAGCCTTCCCTTTCCCCTGATAGAGATAAATGTTGATAACTCAATGATGATGAAAACATTGTAAAGTGCCAAGCGCAGCATGTTTAGTTACAAAAGCCAGGAATAATTGCTTCTGCCTTGCTGCTAAGAAAACCAGTTGTTGAGTCCAGGATAATTCTAGTAACGAATTGGCATTCAGGTATTAATTGTTTAGGATGTAATGACCACTACAACCCAAACTAATGAGAACAGAAGGCAGTTTCCAATTTGAATCTCAGAAATGAAATAGACCTTGCCAGGCTGGTTGGTGCAGAAAAAGAGAATGGAAGGGCTTTTTTTTTTTAAAAAAAAAAAAAAAAAAGAAAGAAAACCTCACTACTGATTAGGCGAAAAATCAGAAAGCATTTTGCGAGAACAGCTTCTGAGAAGACTAGCCAAAAGTCTGTGTGGATGCCTCAGGAAAACTCTTGACTGATTATTAAAAGCCTGGCTGAGCTCCTTCCTGAAGCCCTGAGCAAGTTCAGGGCAGCAAGGCAGGGGTGAGTCACCACCATGTGGGGGAAGAGGGAGCGGGCGCCTGGCCCAGAGACAGGCCCATCACTGGTGCTTCAACTTGACCTTCAGCGGGTCTCTTCGCAATCTGTCCCTTTCTGCAAATCTTGGGATGGACTGTGGTACTTACCCCGCCGAACTCAATGGCTTAGGTGAGGATCAAACAAGAAAATACCCGGCAAAGTGTTTTTTGATCTTTAAATCACAATGTGGGTGGACAGTATTACTGGGATGAANGTCTGTCTTTAAATTCTATCTAAAGGGGACAAAAGAACATTAAAAATCTCCTTTAGATGTTAAAGGAAAATTCCTTTTTGTTTTTAAATGCACACTTAATAGCTATTTACTATGAGCCAGGCATGCTATTCTAATGACAAGTATTAACTCACTTAATCTGCAAAATTACCCTGTGAAGCACGGTGATAACCATCACTGTTTAACAGATGAGGAATGAGGCAGGGAGAGGGTAAGCAGTGTGCCCACAGTCACCCAGCAGTGAGGGGTGGACCCAGGAGCATGACCTCAGGACCCGGCCCCAGAGCTGCCCCAGTATCTCCCATCACGCCACCCTCCAGAAGACCTAAGTTTGGGTCAGTGCACAGGAAGGTAAGCAGGCCTCTCCTAGTCCAGGGTGGGCTGAGCTGCCTGATGGTCCCGGTATAGCTCTGTCTGTCTTACTGGAGAGGGGAATCCCACAGACCCCATCAGACTCCCCGGGTTGACTCCAAGTGGCCCAGCTTTAGAAGGGAAGCTTCCCCAGAAAGAATCTGAGAACCCAAGCAGACGGTCCCCACGAGCTCAAGGACACTGTCTCCAGCCATGGGCCCTGAGTTCCCACATAACCTGAGAGCACAGCCCTGTAACCTGAGATCTTAGAGGTAGACCACCTCTCCCCCTTGGTTTTCTATTACCTCTGAGATGGGCCCAGACTCAGACACAGGGCCTAGGGCCTGAGGGGCTTCCTCCCTCACCTGAGCAAGTGAAGGGAGCCCCACGGATACCGGTAAACAGGTCTACGTGATTGCCAGAACTTCGTAACTGGACAGCCTTCCCTTTCCCCTGATAGAGATAAATGTTGATAACTCAATGATGATGAAAACATTGTAAAGTGCCAAGCGCAGCATGTTTAGTTACAAAAGCCAGGAATAATTGCTTCTGCCTTGCTGCTAAGAAAACCAGTTGTTGAGTCCAGGATAATTCTAGTAACGAATTGGCATTCAGGTATTAATTGTTTAGGATGTAATGACCACTACAACCCAAACTAATGAGAACAGAAGGCAGTTTCCAATTTGAATCTCAGAAATGAAATAGACCTTGCCAGGCTGGTTGGTGCAGAAAAAGAGAATGGAAGGGCTTTTTTTTTTTTAAAAAAAAAAAAAAAAAGAAAGAAAACCTCACTACTGATTAGGCGAAAAATCAGAAAGCATTTTGCGAGAACAGCTTCTGAGAAGACTAGCCAAAAGTCTGTGTGGATGCCTCAGGAAAACTCTTGACTGATTATTAAAAGCCTGGCTGAGCTCCTTCCTGAAGCCCTGAGCAAGTTCAGGGCAGCAAGGCAGGGGTGAGTCACCACCATGTGGGGGAAGAGGGAGCGGGCGCCTGGCCCGGAGACAGGCCCATCCCTGGTGCTTCAACTTGACCTTCAGCGGGTCTCTTCGCAATCTGTCCCTTCCTGCAAATCTTGGGATGGACTGTGGTACTTACCCCGCCAAACTCAATGGCTTAGGTGAGGATCAAACAAGAAAATACCCGGCAAAGTGTTTTTTGATCTTTAAATCACAATGTGGGTGGACAGTATTACTGGGATGAATTAGCCCCGTCCTCATCCTTTTATTTGTCTGCTTAGCCCTCTTTGTTTTATAAAGGACTCAAGGTAACCTACCTATTTTGTCCTAATTTCTTGCAGAGCTATTAGCACCCTGTAGAATCATGGTCATTACAGGCAATGTTCAGTTCCAGAAAAAGACCCAGGATGGTTTGCTGGACCCACTGGTCAAGAGCCTGAGGGCCCTGGTGGGAGTGGAACCCTTGGCAGGTCTTCAGAGCCTCGAACGCACTCCCTACTCCCTCCTTCATCTCTAGCTCATGATTCATCATCCACAGCCCTTAGGTCTGTCTGAAATAATGTGAAGTATTTATTTCTTTATGTATCTATGGTATCCCTGCCTTATCATTAGAATGTAAACCCCTTGAGAGAGAGACTTTTTCTGCCTTATCCATTGCTGCTGTGCTGTGCTTAGTCCCTCACTCAGTCATGTCCAACTCTTTGTGACCCCACGGACTGTAGCCTGCTAGGCTCCTCTGTCCATGAGGATTCTCCAGGCAAGAATAAAAGAGTGGGTTGTCATGCCCTCCTCCAAGGGATGATCCCAACCCAGGGATCGAACCCAGGTCTTCCGCACTGCAAGTAGATTCTTTGCTGTCTGAGCCACCAGCGAAGCCCGAGAATACTGGAGTGGGTAGCTATCCCCCAGGAATCAAATCACGGTCTCCTGCATTGCAAGCAGATTCTTTACCAGCTGAGCTACCAGGGAAGCCTTTGTCCACAGTGCCTGCTATCAATATCCATTTCAGGGACTTCCCTGGTGGTCCAGTGGCTGCAAACCCAACTATTCAGAGTGAATTTGAGAATGACAAGAACTGTCTCTTGATTGAGACAAATGGCCTTAATTTTGTAGAACCACCCTGGGACTAGACAAAAGGGCATTTTAAGCTCTGAGTTCCGCAGGTCCCACCTGGCCCTCCCCAGGCTGTGTCCAGACCTGTGGGGGTGAGGGATTCGCAGTCCCAAATGAACGCTCCTCCCAGAAGCTCCTATCTTCCCTTCCAGGCCTCTCTCTGGACGTCCAGAGCTGGTCTCTCACAGATCTGCCTTTCCAAAGATGCCCCATGCCACCAGCGTGCTTGAGGGTAGGCTGGGCAGCCGGTCAAGGCTTCCTTTTTGCGAACAGAACTTAGGTGGACCTGCTGGGGTGGCCACATACATACATCAGATATGGGATGGAGCCAGAAATAGGAGAAGAGCAGGCAGGCTGCCCAGCCTAGTCACAGCTGACACTCTACTGCCATGTTTCAGGATTCCAAGGAGGCTGGGTACTCTAAATCCAAGCCTGGTGTTATGAAAAGTTTTACTTATGAAGATGGGGGACAGGGAGTACTCTAACAGGCTTAGCCGCAACTCTGAAACATCTAGTCAAATGACTGGGACTTCCGTGGTGGTCCAGTGGTTAAGAATCCACCTTGAAATGCAGGGGATCCGGGTTTGATCCCTGGTTGGAGAACTAGATGCCACATGCTGCAGGGCAACTAAGCCTGCACGCTGAAACTACTGAGCCCAAGATGCAACTAGCCCCAACACAGCCAAAAACGAAAGGTCTGTGGGCCTCTCCTTGACCCTTGCCCAGGGTCTCCCTGATATCAAGGATAGGCCTGTGCCTCATCGAAACAGGAAGGAAGTCCTTACCACCCGGACATGGGCATCATGAAGTGCGGGGCTCATGACTTGGACACAGCCTCTAGAAATACAAGGTACTTTTTACTCTGGGGATTTTACATATAATTGAACACATGTGACCCTGAGTTGGGAAGATCCTCTGGAGGAGGGCATGGCAACCCACTCTAGAAATCTTGCCTGGGAGAGGAGCCCATGGACAGAGGAGCCTAGAGGGCTATAGTCCATAGGGTTGCAGAGAGTCAGACATGACTGAAGTGGCTTAGCATGAACACACATGATACATATGGATTTTATTAGCAGGGCCGAGGGACAGAAGCACCTCTTGTCTTGTTTGAGGAACAAATGCAGGCAAAGAAACCAGCAAGACTGTTTTGCCTCCAACTAATTTATGTCAGAGGAGGAATTACTGGGAGGGGTGGGGGGTACTGACAGAAGCTTCCAGAATGCTGGAAGTGTTCCACATCCTGATTAGAGTGGTAGTTACTGGGTCATGCGCATATTAACATTCTCCAAGCTTTGCATTTGAGATGAATGTACTTCACACAGGAGCAGTTGGGGAGTCAGGCAGCCTGGGGCTGGCTGGCTCCATGCCCTCAGGCAATTTACTTATCCTCTTAAATCTGAGTTTACTGGGGCTTCCCTGGTGGCTTAGATGGTAAAGCGTCTGCCTACAATGCAGGAGACCCGGGTTCAATCCCTGGGTTGGGAAGATTCCCTGGAGAAGGAAATGGTAACCCACTCCAGTATTCTTGCCTGGAAAATCCCTTGGATGGAAGAGCCTGGTAGGCTACAGTCCATGGGGTAGCAAAGAGCTGGACACGACTGAGTGATTTTCTTTTTTTCCCTGGTAGTCCAGAGGTTAAGACTGTATGCCCTCACTGCAGGGGGCATGGGTTCCATCCCTGGTTGGGGAACTAAGATCCTGCTTGTTATGCAGCCAAAAAGAGGAAAAGAAAATTTATTGACTAAAAATCAAAATAAGGCATATCAACTTTAAAAAAATTAAATGGGAAAAGTAACACATACAAAAATAAAAAACCTTAATTTACTCACTGCGTAGTGGGTCAGGTCAACTCCTTACCTCACGACACTGTGGGGGAGGGTGGAGGTGCACCTCAAGAGCGCTTCATCGCTGGTGGTTATCAAATTATATCAGCTACATTAACTGCTTGTGCACCAGCTATGTCAGCTGGTGCTTATTAAAATGCTTAAAACTTTAAACAGATTTGTTGAAGGTATGTTTTTTCTAAATGCAACAAAATGAGTTATTTCTGTCCAAAACTCTCCTTCGTCTAACTAGTCTGTCAGTACCACTCATTTTCACTGACTGAGTTCTTGGAAACCACACTTGGGGCTAGGTGCCAACTCTTCTGCCTGGCAAGCAGGTTGCCCCTTGGCCATCAGGCATCCGGGACACGACTGGAGTTCAATCCTCAGGGAAACTAGAGCCCACTATGGAAACGGGCTTATTGACAAAGACCTTTATTGCTCTCGTGGTGGAATTCATCCTGGCCCGAAAGAGGCCTGGTCCTGGCTGCATTTCATTCCTTATGGTAATGTCTCAGCTCTGATCTAATTCCACTTGGAAGCTCAGAGGAGGTAGAGAGGAGATTCTGACTGTTTTATATTAAGTCAGCCACGCGAGGACAGCAACTGGAGTCTCACAAAATATCAGCTAAGCCTTCTTTGTTATGTGTGTGTGGTCAGTCACTAAGTCGTGTCTGACTCTGTGATCCCATGGACTGTAGCCCACCAGGCTCCTCTGTCCCTGGAATTCCCCAGGCAAGAGTACTGGAGTGGGTTGCCATTTCCTTCTTCAGGGGGATCTCCCCAGCCCAGAGACTGAACCCACGTCTCCTCCACTGGCATGTGGATTCTTTACCACTGAGCCACCAGAGAAGCCACTTCTTTGTAATACTGCTGTTAAATTCTGCTCTTCCCTAAATTCAACTTCTAAAGGAGAAGTAGGCTTCTCCTAGAGTTCTAGAAGCTTCCAGAACAGTGCCTATACATCATCAAAACTTTACCAGGTGATGCCAAGGACAAGGGACCATCCCAGGTGCCATGGAGGAAATAAAGAGGGTCTCGACCCTCAAAGAGCTTACCTGGCATCACACTCCTAAATGACGAACCAGGAAAGTGAACTTCATCATTGAAGATGGACACGGGTGCAGTCAACTGCAGGAGGAGTCAGGCAGACAAGGAACTAGAACGGGGCACTTGAGCAGGCCAGGCGTGGTGGAGCTGCTCCACTAATGTCTCATGACGTCCACCAACAACCAGGTAAAGGAGTTAGGATTATTCTCATTTTACAGATGAGGAAACTGAGGTTCAGAGAAGCTAAGACATGGCCCAAAGTCCAAGTCTGTAAGCGGAGGCAGGACTGGTTACATCACTTTCGAGGCACAGATCAAAGTCAAAATCTAGAACCCTAAGTTAAAAAATTAAGAATTTCTATTTTTTCCATTTTATTATTGGAGTGTAGCTGCTTTACCATGTTCTGTTAGTTTCTGANAGCAAAGAGCTGGACACGACTGAGTGATTTTCTTTTTTTCCCTGGTAGTCCAGAGGTTAAGACTGTATGCCCTCACTGCAGGGGGCATGGGTTCCATCCCTGGTTGGGGAACTAAGATCCTGCTTGTTATGCAGCCAAAAAGAGGAAAAGAAAATTTATTGACTAAAAATCAAAATAAGGCATATCAACTTTAAAAAAATTAAATGGGAAAAGTAACACATACAAAAATAAAAAACCTTAATTTACTCACTGCGTAGTGGGTCAGGTCAACTCCTTACCTCACGACACTGTGGGGGAGGGTGGAGGTGCACCTCAAGAGCGCTTCATCGCTGGTGGTTATCAAATTATATCAGCTACATTAACTGCTTGTGCACCAGCTATGTCAGCTGGTGCTTATTAAAATGCTTAAAACTTTAAACAGATTTGTTGAAGGTATGTTTTTTCTAAATGCAACAAAATGAGTTATTTCTGTCCAAAACTCTCCTTCGTCTAACTAGTCTGTCAGTACCACTCATTTTCACTGACTGAGTTCTTGGAAACCACACTTGGGGCTAGGTGCCAACTCTTCTGCCTGGCAAGCAGGTTGCCCCTTGGCCATCAGGCATCCGGGACACGACTGGAGTTCAATCCTCAGGGAAACTAGAGCCCACTATGGAAACGGGCTTATTGACAAAGACCTTTATTGCTCTCGTGGTGGAATTCATCCTGGCCCGAAAGAGGCCTGGTCCTGGCTGCATTTCATTCCTTATGGTAATGTCTCAGCTCTGATCTAATTCCACTCGGAAGCTCAGAGGAGGTAGAGAGGAGATTCTGACTGTTTTATATTAAGTCAGCCACGCGAGGACAGCAACTGGAGTCTCACAAAATATCAGCTAAGCCTTCTTTGTTATGTGTGTGTGGTCAGTCACTAAGTCGTGTCTGACTCTGTGATCCCATGGACTGTAGCCCACCAGGCTCCTCTGTCCCTGGAATTCCCCAGGCAAGAGTATTGGAGTGGGTTGCCATTTCCTTCTTCAGGGGGATCTCCCCAGCCCAGAGACTGAACCCACGTCTCCTCCACTGGCATGTGGATTCTTTACCACTGAGCCACCAGAGAAGCCACTTCTTTGTAATACTGCTGTTAAATTCTGCTCTTCCCTAAATTCAACTTCTAAAGGAGAAGTAGGCTTCTCCTAGAGTTCTAGAAGCTTCCAGAACAGTGCCTATACATCATCAAAACTTTACCAGGTGATGCCAAGGACAAGGGACCATCCCAGGTGCCATGGAGGAAATAAAGAGGGTCTCGACCCTCAAAGAGCTTACCTGGCATCACACTCCTAAATGACGAACCAGGAAAGTGAACTTCATCATTGAAGATGGACACGGGTGCAGTCAACTGCAGGAGGAGTCAGGCAGACAAGGAACTAGAACGGGGCACTTGAGCAGGCCAGGCGTGGTGGAGCTGCTCCACTAATGTCTCATGACGTCCACCAACAACCAGGTAAAGGAGTTAGGATTATTCTCATTTTACAGATGAGGAAACTGAGGTTCAGAGAAGCTAAGACATGGCCCAAAGTCCAAGTCTGTAAGCGGAGGCAGGACTGGTTACATCACTTTCGAGGCACAGATCAAAGTCAAAATCTAGAACCCTAAGTTAAAAAATTAAGAATTTCTATTTTTTCCATTTTATTATTGGAGTGTAGCTGCTTTACCATGTTCTGTTAGTTTCTGATGTGCAACAAAGTGAATCAGCGCTAGGTGTACATACAGTCCCTCTCTCCTGTGCCTCCCTCCCACACGAGCAACAGAGATTTATAAGAGGGGGAATTATAGCATTATCTTGTAATAAATTTTAATCAGGCATAGTCTGTAAATAAAAAAATACTGGAGCACTATGTGCTACACCTGAAACCAATATTATATTGTAAATAAACCATACTTTTAAAATAAATATTAATAGAATAAAAAAATTTAACAAGAATTTCACAGCAGTGACAGTAGTGCATTAAATCAAGGCTGAGACCATTTTAAGTGCAGAGCCCTGTGTACCTGGACATTTCTGATGCCCATGAAGCCAGCCTTGAGTGAAGGAGTGGCAAAGAACTGTGGAAGGAAAGAGGGCTTTATCATAGCTGGAAAGACTGATAAAACAAAAAGTTGTATTTAGAGAGGTGGCAATGAGTTGCAAGGGGAATATCACTCTGGTTGCGTGTAGTCAGATCCTAGAGCACCCTACTGGTGCTTTTTTTTTTTTTTTACATTATTTTACTTTACAATACTGTATTGGTTTTGCCATACATCCACATGAATCCACCACGTAGAAATGCAAAGGATCATAAGAGACTGCTATCAGCAATTATATGCCAATAAAATGGACAACGTGGAAGAAATGGACAAATTCTTAGAAAAGTACAAATTTCCTACTGGTGCTTTTTAACCAGAGCAAGATGTAGCCAGGAGCTTAGGTATCTCCTGAGGCCAACGGGACTTAGGTATCTGTCCCAGGAGCAAGCTGCCAGTTCTTGGTTTCATCCTCTGCTGTCTAGTACTTTCCCCAATCCCTCTGAGAATTCTGTGACCTTCTAGATCAGCTCCAGGCCTGGACTAGACATGTCTGTATAGTTCCCTACTCATTAACAAATAACAGAATAATTAAGCATCAGTAAGTAGCCTGACTGGTTTGATCACCTTGCTGTCCAGGGGACTCTCAAACCAGTCAATTGTAAAGGCAATCAGTCCTGAATATTCATTGGAAGGACTGATGCTGAAGCTGAAGCTCTAGTACTTGGGCCACCTGATTCGAACAGCTGACTCACTGAAAAAAAAACCCTGATGCTAGGAAAGATTGAAGGCAGGAGAAGGCAGGTGACAGAGGATGAGATGGTTGGATAGCATCACTGACTCGATGGACATGAGTTTGAGCAGGCTCCAGGAATTGGTGATGGGCAGGGAAGCCTGGTGTGCTACAGCCCATGAGCAACTAAACTGAACTGAAGTAGCTTGAAGAAATATAGGTCTGTTTTTCTCACAAACAAAGCCTAAGAGTAGGTAGTTTGCAGCATTAGTTTTGATCTCTCTGTGATTCTCTTGCCCTTTGTGTCAGGGTGTCACCTCATAGTGGCAATATGCTTGCTGTAGCTCCAGCCATCTTGACTTCATTCATGACAAATAGAAGGAGAAGGGCTGACAGTGCAACTAAAAGGGAAAGCGAAAGCTTTCTCAGAATGCCCCCTCCAAATGGTGGCCCTTGAACTTCATTGACCAGAGCTGGACACACAGCCACCCAGAACGGCCAGGGCATGGAGACAAAGGATAGTGCTTGGCTCAGAGCTGTAAATGGCCATTCAGCTGCTGTGAATTACTATTAACCATGAAGAAAACAAACTGGTATTATATCTTAAGGCTGCTGGTTTCTCCACGGACAAATCTAGTGCCCGGAGTTCAAGCCAGTCCACATGTATGTCTCCCAGAAAGTTTGAGGGAATCTTGAGGCTATGGTTGGCTTGGGTATCAATCTGGGGGTGTCTGTTACTCCAGGACTGTGAGCAGCTAGGCAGACTTTGAAGCCCAGGCATGGCCTGTGGCCCTGTGTCACCTCACCTCTTCCCTTTAGGGGACTTACAACTCACACAGAGGACTGAGGTCTTTCTGANTTTTTTTTTTTTTTACATTATTTTACTTTACAATACTGTATTGGTTTTGCCATACATCCACATGAATCCACCACGTAGAAATGCAAAGGATCATAAGAGACTGCTATCAGCAATTATATGCCAATAAAATGGACAACGTGGAAGAAATGGACAAATTCTTAGAAAAGTACAAATTTCCTACTGGTGCTTTTTAACCAGAGCAAGATGTAGCCAGGAGCTTAGGTATCTCCTGAGGCCAACGGGACTTAGGTATCTGTCCCAGGAGCAAGCTGCCAGTTCTTGGTTTCATCCTCTGCTGTCTAGTACTTTCCCCAATCCCTCTGAGAATTCTGTGACCTTCTAGATCAGCTCCAGGCCTGGACTAGACATGTCTGTATAGTTCCCTACTCATTAACAAATAACAGAATAATTAAGCATCAGTAAGTAGCCTGACTGGTTTGATCACCTTGCAGTCCAGGGGACTCTCAAACCAGTCAATTGTAAAGGCAATCAGTCCTGAATATTCATTGGAAGGACTGATGCTGAAGCTGAAGCTCTAGTACTTGGGCCACCTGATTCGAACAGCTGACTCACTGAAAAAAAAACCCTGATGCTAGGAAAGATTGAAGGCAGGAGAAGGCAGGTGACAGAGGATGAGATGGTTGGATAGCATCACTGACTCGATGGACATGAGTTTGAGCAGGCTCCAGGAATTGGTGATGGGCAGGGAAGCCTGGTGTGCTACAGCCCATGAGCAACTAAACTGAACTGAAGTAGCTTGAAGAAATATAGGTCTGTTTTTCTCACAAACAAAGCCTAAGAGTAGGTAGTTTGCAGCATTAGTTTTGATCTCTCTGTGATTCTCTTGCCCTTTGTGTCAGGGTGTCACCTCATAGTGGCAATATGCTTGCTGTAGCTCCAGCCATCTTGACTTCATTCATGACAAATAGAAGGAGAAGGGCTGACAGTGCAACTAAAAGGGAAAGCGAAAGCTTTCTCAGAATGCCCCCTCCAAATGGTGGCCCTTGAACTTCATTGACCAGAGCTGGACACACAGCCACCCAGAACGGCCAGGGCATGGAGACAAAGGATAGTGCTTGGCTCAGAGCTGTAAATGGCCATTCAGCTGCTGTGAATTACTATTAACCATGAAGAAAACAAACTGGTATTATATCTTAAGGCTGCTGGTTTCTCCACGGACAAATCTAGTGCCCGGAGTTCAAGCCAGTCCACATGTATGTCTCCCAGAAAGTTTGAGGGAATCTTGAGGCTATGGTTGGCTTGGGTATCAATCTGGGGGTGTCTGTTACTCCAGGACTGTGAGCAGCTAGGCAGACTTTGAAGCCCAGGCATGGCCTGTGGCCCTGTGTCACCTCACCTCTTCCCTTTAGGGGACTTACAACTCACACAGAGGACTGAGGTCTTTCTGAGGATGCCTCTCCCTTCCTGTAGGACAGTAAACTCCTGGAAGGCAAATCCATTGTTCCAATTTGAGCAAATGTATTTAAGGATGTCAACGCCTAAGAACTCTGATTTTGCTACAGTCCACTAATGGCTAATAAAGACTGCAACACCGACAGGAGAAAAGTGACAAGAGAAAGCATAGAGTTCCTATAATAACATAACTTGGAGAGCCAAGGAGGTCTTGCAGAGAAGGCAGTTGATTGAGCTATCCATCCATTCATTAAAATATTTATTTAACACATAGAATGTACCAAGCATTGTCCTAGGCTCTGAGGACATATTAATGAATAAGATAAACAGGTTCTTCATCTCATGGGGCTGATCTCAATCTAGTCCAGGGAGGAAGAAAAATAAAATTCAAGTAAATAAACAAATGTACTAACTTGAGCAGTAAGGAGATCAAACCAGTCCATCCTAGAGGAAATCAACCCTGAATATTCACTGGAAGGACTGATGCTGAACTGAAGCTCCAATACTTTAGCCACCTGATATGGAGAGTTGACTCACTGGAAAACACCTTGATGCTGGGAAAAATTGAGGGCAAGAACAGAAGGGGGTGACAGAGGATAAGATGGTAGGATGGCATCATCAACTCAATGAACATGAGTCTGAACAAACTCCAGGAGACAGTGAAGAACAGGGAAGCCTGGTATGCAGAAGTCCATGGGGTCACAGAGTCAGACATGACTTAGGGATGGTGCCATTGCCTCCTCCGAAACAAATAGCATTGAGTTCAAATTTACATGAAGAGAAAGTTTCCAGAATCAGCCCTGCAAGGCTTGGGGGGAAACATCTTTGGGGGAATGGCTAAGATGAAACCAAGAAAGAAAGCTTCAGGGCTGGGGTGTTAGGAGTCTGAGCAAGGAAGGCAGGGACCCCTGAGTGTCCTGGGTTTTGTCTGCATGTGTGGGGAGCCTCTGGAGGAAAGCTGGGTCTTAGAGGATGAGTCCAGGAGTGAGGAGGGAGCAGCAGGGAGGGCCATCCTATTGACAAACCAGGATAATGACAAAGCCCAGAAGCTGTGTGTGGCTGGGGCAGGTGTGACCTGGAGGAAGAAGAAGGTTCTCCAATAACTGTCTCTGCGTGGGGGGCCAGGAGTGGAAAGAGGTGTCTTCAACTCAGGAAAGAGAATGCTGGCAGAAGGCCCTCTAGAAGCATCAAAAATATCCAGAAAAGAAATGTCAAGGATACACACTTGGGAGGGGGCTGGGTGGTGGGAAACTCAGTCTACCTGGGAGTAAGTAGGAAGTAGAAACATGACCTGGTTTTCATCTTCAGATGCTCTGCAGGGTCTACCTGGTACTTCACCTGTGACAGATGTGCACTGATGGTAGTGGAATGAATGGACAGGTGATGAGAGGCTCAGAAGATCCAGAAAGGGAAAGTCATTGCAGCAACAGAAAGGCTGCCTAAGTCACTTACTGTTCACCAAGGTGTTTCATAAAAGACACTGACTTTTTCTTTCCCCCTCTACCATTACCTTCCCAGGTGGCGCTAGTGATAAAGAACCTGCCTGACAATGCAGGAGACCTCAGAGACTAGGGTTCGATGCCTGGGTTGGGAAGATCCCCTGGAGGAGGGCGTGGTAACCCACTCCAGTAGTCTTGCCTGGAGAATCCCATGGACAGAGGGGCCTGGTGGGCTACAGTCCATGGGGTTGCACAGAGTCGGACATAACTGAAGTGATTTAGCACGCACACACCATTACCTTCAGTAGGAAAGTGAACTGGGAGAAGCGAGTCAGCTAGAGCACTAATTTACAAAGGTGTGAAAAGGTCAGTTCAGATTTAGCACTGAGCACATCACTGTGACTTGGCTGGGAGCGAGGCTCCTGGCTTTGGTGAAATTGGTTCCCCTTCCTGTGTTTAATGATGAGCAGTGTGATGGGAGGCTGTTATGGAGGCTACAATCCCTTCTCTGCCTTTCTCCATCATCTTCCTTCCCATTTATTAATGTGATGCTCCTAGAGTTGAGATAATGATTTAAAAGCTCTAATTTTGTTACATTCTGAAGCCTGTCTGCCATCAAGGCTGATTGTAATGAGATTTGGGAAGGAGCTGGGCTCTTAGCTGGGGTCAATTCATCTCTGGGAGAAAGTGCTACCATCAAAACGCCCAGGAATTATTAGCACTTAGACGACAGCTGAAGAGACCTATTAATGCGAGCTGCCTGGGGAGTCCTGAAGTGTGAGACGCAATTATATTTCTTATTTATTTCTCCTGGCTTCATCTTTAAGGGTGAAGAATAGATGGGTAGGCAAGATCTTATGAAATCCCTAAATATTTAGTGATGCTATCCTAGCGCCCAGCCAGGTACCGCATACTGGCACTCAAGGACGTGAGCACGCCTGCACAGGGTAAGTCTCCCAATTTCTCAGCCCAGCCCTACAGACACGAGAGGACAGGCTGTTTTCTATTTTTTTTTTTTTTTTTTTAGTGAGGAATCTGAGGCTCAGAGAGAATAAGTCCTTTTCTCTAATAAGTGGTAGAGCAGGATTTAAAGCTGGATTTTCCAGTTCCAGTGTACTATTTTTATAAATCCATGACCCCACTTTGTTTACATTCCAGGCTCTGTGTGATGTAGTCTAGGGGTTCAGAGAGATTTTATCAAGTGTTTTCCAACCCTGCCTGCATGGTAGACTCAGCTAACAACCTTTAAAAGAAGGGGGAAAAAATGCCCAAACCTGGGCACTACCCCCAGAGATTCTGCTTTAATTAGATGAGATCAGGCCCAGAACCTTTGACCATACAGAGATGGGACAAAAGGAAGATGTGGGAAGGACAATGCGTGGCGGGGGCTGCGGTCACTGTTACTCTCTTTATTAACAACAACGCTTTAGTGACTGCAAGAAGGGCCAGGTGCCCTGCCTGCTCCTGGGCCTTATCATACTCAATCCCACTGACAACCCTCGGGGGTGGAGAACATAATTGACATGTTCAGGGAACTTAATATAGCACAGTGAGATGAATTAAGGGCTTGGAACTAATAGGAATTGACTTCAAAACCAAGTTCTGCCGGTTTCTATTTGTGTGATTTTGAACAAGTCACTTAAACCTCTTTAAGTCAAATTTGCCTGGTTCGTAAAATGGGATGTAAAAATTGCCCTAAGTTACAGCGAATGGAGATGAAACGGAAGAAAATCTGCCTTTGAACTTTGCAGGGTCTACTATGTAGGCTGGCAAAACAATGTCGTGATGACATTACAGACGGATAGACTGAGGCTCAGAGCAGGAAGCAAAACACCCAAGGTGACAGGTGGGGCGGATACACTCCTGATACAAACCAGTGTCACCCACCCCTCTCCCCCTCCTCACTGTGGGTCGATGGGATTAAACCACCATTTAATCCCATTTTCATGGTATCTGCTTGTGCGGAAGGCATGTGCATCTGAGGACCTCTTGTCTTAAGGGTAGGGAAGGATAATGTGTGTGGAGGGGAGCAGGAAAAGCTTCTTGGTGTCTTTGGATAGTACAAATTGTTTTTCGGTTGCTAAGTCATGTCTGACTCTCTGTGATCCCATGGACTGCAGCACACCAGGCTTCCTTGTCCTTCACTATCTCTCTGAGTTTGCTCAAACTCATGTTCACTGAGTTGGTGATGTCATCCAACCATTTCATCCTCTGTTGCTCCCTTCTCCTCCCTCCTTCAATCTTTCCCAGCATCAGGGTCTTTCCCCGTGAGCCAGCTCCTCGCATCAGGTGGCCAAAGTTTTGGAGCTTCAACTTCAGCATCAGTTCTTCCAATGACTATTCAGGGCTGATTCCCTTTAGGATGGACTCGTTGGATCTCCTTTCAGTCCAAGGGACTCTCAAGAGTCTTCTCCAGCACCATAATTTGAAAATCGTCACTCAGCCTTCTTTATGGTCCAACTCTCACATCTGTACATGACTATTAGAAAAACCACTTTTGCTGGCAAAGTGATGTCTCTGCTTTTGAATACGTTATCTAGGTTTGTCATAGCTTTTCTTCCAAGGAGTAAGCATCTTTTAATTTCATGGATAGTAAAAGACTGAGGCTAGAGTCTTGCCAGTGCTTGCGGGGATCACAGAACAGATCAAGCTCTCTAGAACTGAGAGTTAACATTTAGGTAATTGGAGTATTTTAAAGCTGAAGGCATATCAACCGTAGGTTTCACAAAAGAAAAAAAAAATTGGAAAAACTCCAGAGGTAGAACATGAGACTTAAGGTTTCTAAAGTAGTGGCTATAAAAAGACTCACCTCAGAAACTGGGGCAGACTTGCCTTGCCTCTAGTGGTTCTGAGGATCAGCTAAAATAGTAGACCAGTACTTTACAGACTTGGAAGCAGTGCTTCTTAGCACTGGCTGTCTATCACAATCACCTAGGGAGCCTTCACAAGCCTCCAGAAGTAGGAGGGCCACCCCAATTAAGCCACCCTGATTAAGTCAACAGGCAGGAGTGGGTAGGGCAGTAAAAGCTCCCCAGACAAATCATCTGAGCAGAGAGAAACCGCCACTCGGAAGCTTCATGCAAATATGAGTTGTGATTCTGTTATTATACAAGTAGACCTAACACTATTATGGAATATGGTGCCCACCNATTTAAAGCTGGATTTTCCAGTTCCAGTGTACTATTTTTATAAATCCATGACCCCACTTTGTTTACATTCCAGGCTCTGTGTAATGTAGTCTAGGGGTCCAGAGAGATTTTATCAAGTGTTTTCCAACCCTGCCTGCATGGTAGACTCAGCTAACAACCTTTAAAAGAAGGGGGAAAAAATGCCCAAACCTGGGCACTACCCCCAGAGATTCTGCTTTAATTAGATGAGATCAGGCCCAGAACCTTTGACCATACAGAGATGGGACAAAAGGAAGATGTGGGAAGGACAATGCGTGGCGGGGGCTGCGGTCACTGTTACTCTCTTTATTAACAACAACGCTTTAGTGACTGCAAGAAGGGCCAGGTGCCCTGCCTGCTCCTGGGCCTTATCATACTCAATCCCACTGACAACCCTCGGGGGTGGAGAACATAATTGACATGTTCAGGGAACTTAATATAGCACAGTGAGATGAATTAAGGGCTTGGAACTAATAGGAATTGACTTCAAAACCAAGTTCTGCCGGTTTCTATTTGTGTGATTTTGAACAAGTCACTTAAACCTCTTTAAGTCAAATTTGCCTGGTTCGTAAAATGGGATGTAAAAATTGCCCTAAGTTACAGCGAATGGAGATGAAACGGAAGAAAATCTGCCTTTGAACTTTGCAGGGTCTACTATGTAGGCTGGCAAAACAATGTCGTGATGACATTACAGACGGATAGACTGAGGCTCAGAGCAGGAAGCAAAACACCCAAGGTGACAGGTGGGGCGGATACACTCCTGATACAAACCAGTGTCACCCACCCCTCTCCCCCTCCTCACTGTGGGTCGATGGGATTAAACCACCATTTAATCCCATTTTCATGGTATCTGCTTGTGCGGAAGGCATGTGCATCTGAGGACCTCTTGTCTTAAGGGTAGGGAAGGATAATGTGTGTGGAGGGGAGCAGGAAAAGCTTCTTGGTGTCTTTGGATAGTACAAATTGTTTTTCGGTTGCTAAGTCATGTCTGACTCTCTGTGATCCCATGGACTGCAGCACACCAGGCTTCCTTGTCCTTCACTATCTCTCTGAGTTTGCTCAAACTCATGTTCACTGAGTTGGTGATGTCATCCAACCATTTCATCCTCTGTTGCTCCCTTCTCCTCCCTCCTTCAATCTTTCCCAGCATCAGGGTCTTTCCCCGTGAGCCAGCTCCTCGCATCAGGTGGCCAAAGTTTTGGAGCTTCAACTTCAGCATCAGTTCTTCCAATGACTATTCAGGACTGATTCCCTTTAGGATGGACTCGTTGGATCTCCTTTCAGTCCAAGGGACTCTCAAGAGTCTTCTCCAGCACCATAATTTGAAAATCGTCACTCAGCCTTCTTTATGGTCCAACTCTCACATCTGTACATGACTATTAGAAAAACCACTTTTGCTGGCAAAGTGATGTCTCTGCTTTTGAATACGTTATCTAGGTTTGTCATAGCTTTTCTTCCAAGGAGTAAGCATCTTTTAATTTCATGGATAGTAAAAGACTGAGGCTAGAGTCTTGCCAGTGCTTGCGGGGATCACAGAACAGATCAAGCTCTCTAGAACTGAGAGTTAACATTTAGGTAATTGGAGTATTTTAAAGCTGAAGGCATATCAACCGTAGGTTTCACAAAAGAAAAAAAAAATTGGAAAAACTCCAGAGGTAGAACATGAGACTTAAGGTTTCTAAAGTAGTGGCTATAAAAAGACTCACCTCAGAAACTGGGGCAGACTTGCCTTGCCTCTAGTGGTTCTGAGGATCAGCTAAAATAGTAGACCAGTACTTTACAGACTTGGAAGCAGTGCTTCTTAGCACTGGCTGTCTATCACAATCACCTAGGGAGCCTTCACAAGCCTCCAGAAGTAGGAGGGCCACCCCAATTAAGCCACCCTGATTAAGTCAACAGGCAGGAGTGGGTAGGGCAGTAAAAGCTCCCCAGACAAATCATCTGAGCAGAGAGAAACCGCCACTCGGAAGCTTCATGCAAATATGAGTTGTGATTTTGTTATTATACAAGTAGACCTAACACTATTATGGAATATGGTGCCCACCTTCAACTGAGGCTCAGAGAAGAGCTAATAGCTTGAAGCTACAGCAGCAGGGCTTCTTTGGTGGCTCAGTGGTAAAAAATCCACTTGCTAAGGCAGGAGATGAGGGTTTAAGCCCTGGGTCAGGAAGACCCCCTGGAAGAAGAAACGGCAGCCCAGTCCAGTATTCTTGCCTGGGGAACGCCATGGACAGAGGAGCCTGGTGGGCTACAGTCCACAGGGTCACAAAGAGTCGGACACAAGTCAATGACTAAACATCAACAGCAGAAAGGACCAGTTAAACCAAAGGAGAAGCTGTCTGCCTTGAGGATTAAAAGAATCCCTCAGGCTTCTCTCTTCTAGGGCAACCCGAGCACAGATGTCCATGAGGACCAGGTGACCCTCAGCCTGCATTTGTTATTTAATAAAGGAAATAAACAGAACTGCACAGAGGTAATATTTAAGGCTGGAATAGAGGCCATGGGGACAGGAGGTGGAGCTGGAGAGCACAGTCTTTCAGACCAGCTCATCTTGTTTCAGAGTAAGGATGACTGTCCATCCGCCATGTCTGTGCACACTCCGCTTTCACACAACAAATATTTGTCAACTGTACTGAGGATACTAACTCTTCTAAAAATAACATTTTCCTGATTGTATGAAAAATACACGTTCGTTTGCAAAATTTGGCAATAAAAATATTAAACATTTAAATGGCCCATATCTTACATCCTAGAGGCAATTCTTATATATATTAATTAATAAATTTTGCTTCTCCCCCCATTCTCTTTCTGTGTGCACACTTGATAAGGAAAACTTCAGCTCACTTCGTTAATCACTCTTGAGTAATAATTCAGATTTAAAGCTTAGATCAGAAAAGATTCAAGTTCAAATGCAGTTTAGTTACAAAACAAACCCATTTAACTCAGGGTGTTTCCATGTGATCCAATATGCTGCTTCCTATACAGGCATGCCTTGTTTTAGTATGCTGCACAGATATTGTATTGTTTACAAATGGAAGGTTTGAAGCTTTGTGGCAACCCGGAATTATCAGAGGATGGTTAGTACTTTTTCAGCAATAAATTATTTTTAAATTAAGGTATGTACATTGCTTTTTTAGACATAATGCTAATGTGCACTTAATAGACTACAGTATAGTATAAACTTTTATATGCACTGGGAAATTTAAAACTGTGTGTGACTTGCTTTATTGCAATATTCTCTTTATCACGCCTGCCTGGAACTGAACTTGCAGTCTCTCTGAGGCCTGCTTACACTTTGAAAAAGTAATGAGTGATTACCAGGGTAATATATTTTAAAAACCTCTGGGCTTCCCAGGTGGTGTTACTGGCAAAGAACCCATCTACCAATGCAGGAGACTTAAGAGACGTGAGTTTGATCCCTGGGTTGGGAAGATCCCCTGGAGGAGGGCATGGCAACCCACTCCAGTATTCTTGCCTTGAGAATCCCATGGACAGAGGAACCTGGTAGGCTACAGTCCATAGGGTTGCAAAGAGTCACACACGACTGAAGCGACTTAGCACAAATGCACATATTCTCCTCTAAGAAATTTACAACAGAGTTGAAAAACAAGTCCCCAGATCACATTCCAAAAAGACTGCAATTTTTCTGCCCATGGTTCCCCAACTACAGGAGCAGGATAATAGACAGATCTGAGCCGAGACCTCAGTGTCTTCAAAAAGTAGTGAGTAGCTGGAAGGCTCTTAGGACTAACCCCGGGGAATCTGGACTGGCAACTCCAGGACCTGGACTGCTCCGAGATGCCTTGGGTCCCACACGTCCCCTGAAGCTGGGGACAGGTGCTCCAAGAGCAGAAGCATGTAGTCCCAGCAAAGAGCACACAGGTAGGATGCATTCCCTGTAACTGCTGCTGACGGCCCCCATAAATCACTCTGCCCCCTCCCCAGGCCCTCAGCCCGGCATCCTGAAGGGTGGTGCTGAAAGATAAGAACCAGGCATCAATCTGGCACGTGAAGAAGAACCTCCGGGCATCTCACAGGGCACATTTGTCCTGCTATCTCTTCCTACCCAGCTTGCTGAGCTGCAAATCCTCCCCTTCATTGCCTTTCTGCCCCACTTCATTGATTATCAACTGAATCATCACAAACAGGTATTTCCTGGGGGCCCTATCTAGGTGATGATAAAATTAAGAGGGCTACGGAGCCACTAAAATAATGCGTGCTTGTAATTTGCATCTTTGTGTCACTAATTAGAGGGCTTCCCTGGTGAATCCGCCTGCCAATGCAGGAGAAGCGAGTTCGATCTCTGGGCCAGGAAAATCCCCTGGAGGAGGGCAAGGCAACCCAATCCAGTATTCTTGCATGGAGAATCCCCATGGACAGAGGAGCCTAGAGGGCTATAATCCATGGGGTCACAAAGCGGCAGGATATGACTGAGCGACTGAACACGTATGCACGCATCTGTGTACAAGGCACAGAGGGGAACACACAGGAGGAGCCACAGAGCCTGGCTGGGAGAGTTTGGGGAGAAGAAGACTTTCCAGGAAGACAGAATGTGTGGTGCAAAGGCCCAGGGGGCAGGGGTGGGCCCCCCAGGAAACAGGATCGGCAGCAGCATGTTAGGAGGAAGCCCCACAGCTGCCTATTCCCCGATGAGGCTGCTCCAAGGACCCCAGGATCTGGGAGAGGAGAAGAAAGAGAAGCCTCAGGGAACCCAGAGACTCTCACAGAAGCGGCCCTGGTGGAGAGTCTGTTCTCCCCAGGTTACTCAGGGAAGGAGGTGAGAAGCAGGGAAGTGGCTCCCCAGAAGGACTTAAGAATCACTAGGCACCATCGCCACTGAGCAGACCTGCCCCTAATATCTGTGGGCCTGGGGCAGGTGGAAGCCCACATCCCACACCTCTATGCTTTGAAGAGAGCAGCCCCACGAGCCTTCAGCATCTCAGTGGGGCGAGGCAAGAGAAGGTGAGGGGGCGCTCCGTGACTGCTCACAGCAAGGGTAATTAGAGGGTTTACCCAGAGGGCTGCTGTCCTGGGGCTTTTGTTGATATTTACATCCGGATGAATGATATTCCTGCGGGGCTTTTATGACTCAGCTGTTCTAATTTATAACAACACTTTAAAAAATAGACACATACATACACATAATTTCCCACTCCACATGTTAGTGGAAATACGGGGCTCCCTTCTTTCTGCTGGGGTATGAACACCAGATAAGCCTCAGTTCATTGTCTTTATGCCAGTCTGGTTTGGTCACCCGGATCCTGAAATAAAGAGGCTGGTAGAACCAGGGGCCAGCAGGTTGCCAGACCGCAGGGCACCCTTCCTGTGGCCTTTCTTTCCCCTGGAGCAGAGTGAGGGGGGTGGAGCAGAGTGAGGGGGCGGG
>SJYW01053832.1:447910-457924 GCA_006410735.1 Raphicerus campestris
CAGAGTGACGGGGTGGGGCAGAGTGATGGCCTGGTGCAGAATAGACACAAACCAGAGGGGGCTTCCCAGGTGATGTAGTGGTAAAGAACCTGCCTGCCAGTGCAGGAAACATAAGAGACTCGGGTTTGATTCCTGGGTCGGGAAGTTCCAATGGAGAAAGGATAGGTACCCACTGCAGTATTCTCGGGTTTCCCTGGTGGCTCAGATGGCAAAGAATCCGCCTGCAATGTGGGAGACCTGGGCTCAATCCCTGGGTTGGGACGATCCCGTGGAAGAGGACATGGCAACCCACTGCAGTATTCTGGCCTGGGGAATCCCACAGACAGAAAAGCCTGGCGGGCTACGGTCCATGACTGAAGCAACCTAGCACACACAGAGGGGGGCTTCAGCCGCAGTCCTCCGTCTCAAAGCAGGTCTAGCTGCCTGGGCTTCTCTCCTGCCTCCAACCTCCCCTGTGAACCTGAGCGATGCAGCTACGTTTCTCTGTGCCTCAGTTTCCTCATCTCTAGAACAGGGTTGATGATGATTCCTCACCTGTGGCTTTGTTGTGAGAATGAAATGAGAGGATGCGTATGGCGTGCTTCATGCGAAGCCTGGCTCTGGGAAAGAATTCTCTAAGTAGTACCTGCCCTCATTCTTGTTATGAGGCTGCCATATCACCTTAACTGCCGCTGTCAGCTGTGTGACAGATGAAGAAACTGATTCCCAGGAAGTTAACTGACTTGTCTAGACTCTAGAGACTCAGCGGGTGAGGGGCAGGCATGGAATTCAGGACTGTAATTTTTGTTCCTACTAAGCCCTCTGGGACCATACTGTGAGCACTTGTGATCAACAGAAAAAAGCCAGAAAGCATGATGTTTCCTGGTAGATAAGATGTAACACTTCCAAATGAACCTAAAAATAATGATATTTTATCATTATAAAAATACACCACATGTATTAATCAGGGTTCTCCAGAGAACAGAACCAATCAGCTCCGTTCAGCTGCTCAGTCATGTCTGACTCTTTGCAACCCATGGACTGCAGCACAGGCTTCCCTGTCCATCACCAAACTCATCTCCATCGAGTCAGTGATGCCATCCACCCATCTCATCCTCTGCCTTCCCCTTCTCCTGTCTTCAGTCTTTCCTAGCATCGGGGTCTTTTTCAGTGAGTCAGTTCTTCACATCTGGTGACCAAAGTATTGGAGTTTCAGCTTCAGCATCAGTCCTTCCAGTGAACATTCAGGACAGATTTCCTTTAGGACTGACTGGTTGGATCTCCTTGCAGAACCAACAGGATCTACCTATCTATGTATCTATATACCTATACATATACATGGGCTTCCCAGGTGGCGCTAGTGGTAAAGAACCTGCCTGCCAAGGCAGGAGATGCAAGAGACACAGGCTCGATCCCCGGGTCAGGAAGATCCCTTGGAGGAGGACACGGCAACCCACTCCAGTATTCTTGCCTGGAGAATCCCATGGACAGAGGAGCCTGGACTGTATGGGCTACAGTCCATAGGGCCACAAAGAGTAGGATGCGAGTGAGCAGCCTAGCACACACACATGCATACATATACATACACACACTCTTGTCCCCAATATGTACCACAGAAAAGTATGGCAGCAAGAAGGCTGTGAGGCAGGTTCCCAGGGATTCTATGTCATGATAATGATCATTATAATCATGTACTATTAGCCACCCACTGCTCCAGAATGACTGTGAAGAGTAATGGGATGTGGTTAACAAAGTCCTTGAGGAATACTTCAGCAGGCACTGTTTTTAACCTCTTTTAGGTGAAAAAAAAAAAAAGGATAAACTAGGAATGGGACCATCACTCTGCCCTGTCCAAGCTGTGTAAATGGGCTCGGGGTTGTCCGTCCTCTCTTCCGGGGCGTTATTGTTGTTCAGTTGCTCAGTCATGTCCGACTCTTCACAGCCCCTTGGGCTGCAGCATGCCAGGCTTCCCGGTCCTCCACTATCTCCCAGAATTTGCCCAAACTCATGTCCATTGAATAAATGATCCTGGGGTGTAGGTGAGGACAAAAAGAGATCCTGAAAGTGAACACCCTGGGAAAACTAGCGAGCTTGGGACCCAACTTCAAGCCTGGCCTGCATGATCAACCTCAGGTCACGCTTCTGCAGCGAGCAGCTTGGGAGCCCACTGGCAGCTCCTCCTCAAAGTCCTTGGTCTGCTCAATGTGACCCGCTTGCTTCTTCTCCATCTCCACCTGTGCTGGAAGCTGTGCTCTGGTTGAGTGGCTCTGAGCTAAAAAGAATGCACAGCGTGAGCCTGGCTCCTGTTCCCTGAATGTGTCCCTGGCATCCATGCCCAGATGATCCATCTCTCCCAGGAGATCTAGCCCTTCCCAGGTGAGCTGTCCCTCTCCAAATAATCTAACTCTCCCAAATTGACAGCTGAGGAATCTCTGAAAGTCCAGACAAAGCTTTCCCATAGGACCCCAATGCAGAGCCATCCTCACAGCAGGACCAGGTTAGACATTCCCTGGTTCCCCAGAGACAGAAGCACCTTTCCTTTGCAAGACCTCCCCCTAAATGACCTCCAAGTCCTATGTAAGTAGAGGCTGATAGACATGAGAAACGGAAGTTAAACTAAGAGCAGCAAGCTCCAGGATTGGACGGCCCTGGGAACCCTTGGAAGGAGAAATTGGAGCAGGTGACAACAGAAGTAGTTATTTCCTGTCTGCAAGGAACTTCAGGACAGGAAGTATACCAGGACCACAGTTTCATAGCCCTAAGATCCTGATAGTGGTTTCCTGAAATTAAAAAAGAAAAGTCACCCATAGGAGGTGTCATTTAGAAGGCTCTAAAAATACTTCCAGAACATCAGAACAAATATGTCCTATAAACAAAGCACAATTACAGAGTTTTCAAAATCTAGTTAGGCTGAAAATGTTAGTTTCTCTCCTGTTCATTGCCTCCCTCCTGGCCAGAGTACCAGCTACCACCACCCTTCACCCCCTCCAATTAGTCCTGTCTTTAAGTTACAAAAACCTTCACCACAACCACCATCACTATCATCATCACCACTATCAATACTGACTTTTCTTAAAATCACCGTATGACAGAATTCTCTTACTGTCTTGGTTTTACATAGGAAGCTCAGAGAGGTTGTACAGCAGGTGAACAGCTAAACCAGGACTCAAATCCATGTCTCCAAAATTCATGCTCTTAACTTCCTCCCCTATTTTACTGCCCCTGAGCATAATGGAATAGCTCCCCACCATATTCCTGTGGAAGCCAAGCAGAAAGATACAGACAAGGGAGCTGTGGGTTTTCTTTCTTTCCGACTCTGTGCCTGGTTTCCAGAGAGTCTATTCTAGGCTCATTCAGGCTGTACTTGCAGACCCTCACCCTAAAGGCAAGGAACCAGGGAGCCCAGGGAAGTTTGTAAAGTTTGTTGCTTCACATCTCCAGAGATGCCTGTAAGTGAATCAGTAGTGACAACTCACAGTCAAATTTTAGCAGAAGAATCTGTTCAGAATAATCATTTTGGAAGAGCATGAACTCTAGATTTCTGTCATCCACATGAGTAGGGCAGCATATAGTTCTCTAACTGTTGGCCTCCGACTCTGAGCCTAGACGTGAGAAATCGATGGGCTCCATGCAAACGCTGGGCTAAAATTCCAGTCCTTCATGGGTTGCAGTACTTTTCTATTTTCTGACAGCGATTTGCTCTGATCCCAGGACACATCAATACCCTGTGTCTAAGCCCCCAAATACCAGCCACTGGAAGCAGAGTTTGAAAAATGCCTCCTGGATTTTAAGTATCCAGAGTGGTTTGCGGCAGCAGTACATCAGCCCGACAACACATGCACGAGCCGAGATATATGTGCGATTCTGGTGCAAACCATTCCTCATGCACGCCCTGAGTGGAAGCAGTCTCCTCTCCTGTGCAAAACAGAAGTGCATCCATCCATTCAGCCAGCTAGCCACTGCGGAGCGTCCCTAGTGGACATGGGACATGGCTGAAGCTGGTTGTCTCTTTCTTTCGTTGAAAGGAGGGTGTTGAGTTGAGCAACCAGAGGGGCTGGCATCTCTACCAGCCATCCTTGTAGAGTCTGGTTTCCTGGGAGGTCCAGAACGGTGGCTGTGGCCACTGTGATCCAAGCTGATGGCTTTTTAGCCACCCTTGCTGAATTACGCCTTCAGTTTGTCACCCCAGGACTTTGCAGTGGTTTAGGAACTGTGGGTGCTGTAGGTCAGGACTGGCTCCAACAGGGGGCTCATGGCTAAGTGACTGCCCTGAACCTAGCTGCTGAAAGGGGTTCTAAATGGAAGTGGGTTTTTTTCTATTTATGTTTTGTTTCATTTCTCTCCCTTTCTCCTTCTCTCCCTGCTACATACATTTTTTGAAAAATAGCATTTATTTTTCTAATGATAAAACCAGCACATGCTCTGTAAGGATGCTTATAAAATATAGAAAACCAGCAAGAGAAAAAAAATTGCCTATAATCAATCCCACTCAGTGATAACCACAATTCTGGTATTTGTGCTTCCAGTAAAATGTTAATGCAATATGTTTGACTGTATTTTTACAAGAAGAGCATTAAATAGCATTATGCATATATGGTCTTACCTTGCTTTTTAAAAAATTAATATATTTTAAACATTTTACAAGGTCAGTATGAAGGTAGGACTCCTTCAGGGAAGCCCCTTGGGCACTTTTACGTCCAGTGTCCCCCAACTTGAGTCTCAGCCGGGCTAGAGAACATGGCCCCAAAGGACTGATGCTCTTGGCTGAAACTCTCCTTGCAGTCTTGAAGCAGCTGAACTGCTCACAGTCAGGAGTCATGCCTGGCAAAACCCCTCAGAGACATGGCCCTCAGTCTCTACTAGGCACATCTGATATATCTAGGGCATTTCTTAGAACATTCAGAGATTCTCATTCCACTGATCTGCAGGCACAAAAAACATGTCCAGTACTTGTAATGATTTCCAAACCATAGTCTATAAATTTCCAGGGCAGCCTTAAGTGTGGAATGGAAATTATGGAGTCCATTTAAAGGTCTCGGTTCCATAGAACCCTCAGCATCCCCAATTCCCTCCACCCTCACTCACTCCCAACAACTCAGCCAATTACTTTCAGGCAGCAGCTGCTGAAATTTCAAGGGTTATGTGAGGCAGCCTCGGGATTTATGTCCGCTTCAGGACTCACTGACCCCCATCGACTTCTCTTATGTGTCAGGACCGAGAGCGGATCATCAATATTGTTCCAACAGGGTTGGAAGCCCGCTCATCCCCCGTGTGGACACATGCCACTGAAGGCAGAAACACAGGGCACTGCGGTCTCAGAAGCTTCTTAATCAACTGAGACCTTTGAGATGAGAAATAGGTACAAATTGTAAACATGTCCATAATTTGAGAAGTGTAAGAAATACAACATTCTCTTCTCTGTAACTGAATTTATATCTTGGCTTCCCATTCCATCAAGAGTGGAAACAATCTTAGCCAAGTTGAAGATTCCCCACTTTTGCTCAGAGTTTTGTCTACATTTTGAGGGCCCTAAGAAGTGGTGTTCTTTTTTTCTTTTTCTTTTTTTTTGACCACAAAGCATGGCTTATGGCATCTTAGATCCCTGACCAGGGATTGAGCCGTGCCCCCTGCAGGGGCTTCTAACCACTGGACTGCCATGGAATTCCCTGACATAATGTTCTGATCAAAGTTTAGCAATCAGCTCTCTAGGGTAAAAAGTATATATATATACACACACATACATAAGTTTACTATAAACTTTATTGATATAAACTACCTGTGACCAGTCTAAAAAATAGTAATATACATAATATTCTTAATCTTAAATTCCATATAGCCACACAGAATGCCTTCGTAGGTCTTGCTGGACTCTTGTACCCACAGCCAACCTATAGTTACAATTTGATCATCACTTGACAAGATCAGGTTATCATGATAAGTCACCAATGAGCTGATGAATGTGTGTGATTTCCCTGTGAGTGTTGGTCGAGAGTTTCATGTTAACAAGATAAAAGTGAGCCAGCAAAAGTGCATGTCAGAGTATCACTCACACTTCAGTATGTGAATGACCCCTTGGCTTAATCGGATAACAATTTTAGAACACACTAAAAGAGTGTTTCCTCCATTTTTTGCACTATTTAACACAAACGAACAGCTCTATAACCAATCATTTTAAAATGTAATTGGCCTTATTAACATTTTCTTGGGAAGGAAAGGATGGGACAAACTGAGAGAGTGGCATTAACATATATACAGTATCATGTATAAAATAGCCAGCTAATGGGAAGCTGCTGTACAGCCCCGGGAGCTCAGCTCGAGGTTCTGTGATGACCCAGTGGGGTGGGAGGGAGGCCCAAGAGAGTGAGGATATATGGATACACAGAGCTGGTTTATGTTATTGTACAGCAGGAACTAACACCACTAAAGCCATTACACTCTAATTTAAAAACAAAAACATGTTCTCCATTATTTTCTTCAATCTCCTCTAGACAATCAAAAAATTTGAAAAATCAAAACAGAGAATCAAACCCTGATTTCCAGTACTTGAGAATTTCCTAAATACCCCTACCACATGTCTTGATTTGTCTATACATGCTGTCTTCTCCAGGTCCATAGCTCTCAGCTCACTCCTGTGCCTCTATGGATGAACGCAGATGCAGAGTCTAAAACTCAGGGGATTTCCCTGGTGGTCCAGTGGTTAAGAATCCACCTGCCAATGCAGGGGCCATGGGTTTAATTCCTGGTGAGGGAATTAAGATCCTACATGCCAGTGCAACTAAGCCTGCCCTTCATAATGAGACAGTCTGTGCACCACCAACAAAGAGGCCACACGCCGCCAGATAGATGAATAACTCATTAGAAGAGTCGGGAGATCCTTATCTCTAACTTTCTGCTCTACTGAATCCACTAAAGCAATCCATATGTGTTTGGGTCATGTGGTTATTGTACATTTAACACTCTGAGGAGCAGCCAGAATGTTTTCCAAAGTAGCTGTACCATTCTACATTTCCACCCACAGTGTATGAGGATTCCAATTTCTCCACATCCTCATGAATTCTTGTTACCTTTTTTTTTTTTTTTAATTTTAGCCATCTTAGGGGGTGTGAAGAGGTATCTCATTGTGGTTTGGAACTGAATTTCTGTAAAAGCTCATGACATTAAACATCTTTTTACATGCTTGTTGGCTACATATCTTCTTTTGAGAAATGCATCTTCAAAAGAAAGTGAAAGTCAGTCATGACTGACTCTTTGCCACCCTATACAGTCCATGGAATTCTCTTTGCAACTCTATATGGTCCATGGAATTCTCCAGGCCAGGATACTAGAGTGGGTAGCCTTTCCCTTTTCCAGGGGATCTTCCTAGGGATCAAACCCAGGCCTCCTGCATTGCAGATGGATTCTTTACCAGCTGAGCCACAAGGGATGCCCTTCAAAGCCTTAAACCATTTCTTAGTTGGATTACTTGTCTTCTTGTTAAGTTGCAAGAGTTCTTTACATATTCTGGATACAAGCCCCCTATTGGATATATGATTTGTAGATAGTGTCTCTCATTTTTTTGCTTTATCAAATATCTTTAAAACATCAAGGAATATAATTATGTGATTCCTTTTGATCTACTTATATGATAAATCATATTAATGGCTTTCTAATATTGAATCCGTCTTGCATCTCTGGTATGAACCCAATCTTAGCCAAGGGATATTATTCTTTCAATATGCTGCTGCCATACTCTAGTTGTATCATTTTATTACAATTTTACATCAGTATTCATAAGTGAGATTAGTCTAAGCTCTCTTTTTATCTTGTCTTCATTAAATTTTATAATTAGTATTTTGGTGGGCTTTTTAAAAAGAATCAGATTTCTTTTTGGACTGCTTAACCACTTAAATATGCTGAGGATCATCTGTTTGGTAAAGATTTGGTGGCAGTCGTGTATGGAGCCATCTGGGCCTGGGGGTTATATCTTGGGAGGGTGTGAGAGAGGAACAGNTAAAAAGAATCAGATTTCTTTTTGGACTGCTTAACCACTTAAATATGCTGAGGATCATCTGTTTGGTAAAGATTTGGTGGCAGTCGTGTATGGAGCCATCTGGGCCTGGGGGTTATATCTTGGGAGGGTGTGAGAGAGGAACAGCAGCTTTCTCGACTGCTTTTCAGATTTGCCATCTCTGAGGTTTACTTGTGTGAACTCATCTCTTCCAGGGAAAGTACACATGCACCGCTCAGTCATGTCCGACTCTCTGTGACCCCCATGGACTGTAGCCTGCCAGGCTCTTCTGTCCATGGGATTTCCCAGGCAGAATACTGGAGTGTGCTGCCATTTCCTCCTCCAGGGAATCTTCCTGACCCAGGGATCAAACCTGAGTCTCCTGCTTGGCAGGCAGATTCTTAACCACGAGCCACCTGGAACTCCCCTATATTTGCATTCAGTTCAGTTCAGTGCAGTCGCTCAGTCGTGTCTGACTCTTTGCAACCTCATGAATCGCAGCACACCAGGCCTCCATGTCCATCACNCTGAGCACTGAAGAAATGATGCTTTTGAACTGTGGTGTTGGAGAAGACTCTTGAGAGTCCCTTGGACTGCAAGGAAATCAAACATGTCAATCCTAAAGGAAATCGATCCTAAACATTCATTGGAAGGACTGATGCTGACGCTGAAACTCCAATACTTTGGCCACCTGATGCGAAGAACTGAATCATTTAAAAATACCCTGATGCTGGGAAAGATTGAAGGTGGGAAGAGAAGGGGATGACAGAGAATGAGATGGTTGGATGGCATCACCAACTTGAGGGACATGAGTTTGAATAAACGCTGGGAGTTGGTGATGGACAGGGAGGCCTGGCAGGCTGTAGTCCATGGGGTCGCAAAGAGTCGGAAACAACTGAGTGACTGAAATGTACCAAACCGAACATACCTATCATTGACCCAAGCAAGTCAGAGTTGTATAAAGCAGTCCCCACTTTCAAACTACTTAGGAGAGTACATTACTGTTGCTCACACTCTAGTGGGCAAGCTTTCTGGTGCAAGGCTGCTTCAACCCAGAACTCCTGGTTCTGCCTTCTTTTCCTGGTTTCAATGCAAACAACTGGGACAGCAGGTATGCTCAGTCATGTCCGACTCTTTGGGACCCTATGGATTGTCACCCACCAGGATGCTCTGTCCATGGGATTTTCCAGGCAAGAATACTACAGTGGGTTGCCATGCCCTCTTCCAGGGGATCTTCTCAACCCAGGGATCGAACCTGTGTCTCTTGCATCTCCTTCATTGCAGGTGGATTCTTTACCCACTGCACCACCTGGGACAGCACATGCTGAATGCACAGCTAGAGCCAGCGTGGCGCTTGCGTGAGGCTCACCGAGGCCACTGCTCTCTGTTTTAAAATAGCGTATCCTCCCAGAGCATCCCCACTCCCTCTCCTGAAACACGAATGGTGGCACCCAAAGTGACCCCTCAGTCTAGTGTATGAATATTTGGCTGAGAATTACCCTAATAATCCTGAAGATTTTCCCACCCTCCTTCTAGCTCAAGGACCATAATCCAAGAGGCAAAAGTTCCTCAACAGTTCCTGCCCTGGCTCATCCCACTTTGCTCTGTAAACTCACCACCCGTGTCATTGGGCCATGGGAAAAAAACTATACTCCTGTCATCCTGCCACTTCATTGAACCTTAAACTCTTTGTTTTTTAAAACCCATCTTCTGGTTGATTCTTTTACATGATAGCCCAATTTCCATTTAAAGCCTCTCCCCTTCCTGCTACCCGTCTCTTCCAGAGTCAGCATAAACTGGCAGGATCTCCACCAAAGCTCAGCCTCTCTGACACTTGCTGTCTAAATGTCATCAATGGGGTGACAAGTGCACCTGACCTTCCCTATATTCAGGATTACATGAGACACTAAGTATGAAAACACTTTTAAAATGCTAAAGTGATGGTTCGAGGTGATAGTTCTTCACTGATGAGACAGCAAAGCAATGAGTAATGTAATATGTTATTAAATATCTGTTGAGCCTCTGCTGGGTGAAAAGCTCTACACACA
>SJYW01053832.1:459514-511278 GCA_006410735.1 Raphicerus campestris
AGGCCACTGCTCTCTGTTTTAAAATAGCGCATCCTCCCAGAGCATCCCCACTCCCTCTCCTGAAACACGAATGGTGGCACCCAAAGTGACCCCTCAGTCTAGTGTATGAATATTTGGCTGAGAATTACCCTAATAATCCTGAAGATTTTCCCACCCTCCTTCTAGCTCAAGGACCATAATCCAAGAGGCAAAAGTTCCTCAACAGTTCCTGCCCTGGCTCATCCCACTTTGCTCTGTAAACTCACCACCTGTGTCATTGGGCCATGGGAAAAAAACTATACTCCTGTCATCCTGCCACTTCATTGAACCTTAAACGCTTTGTTTTTTAAAACCCATCTTCTGGTTGATTCTTTTACATGATAGCCCAATTTCCATTTAAAGCCTCTCCCCTTCCTGCTACCCGTCTCTTCCAGAGTCAGCATAAACTGGCAGAATCTCCACCAAAGCTCAGCCTCTCTGACACTTGCTGTCTAAATGTCATCAATGGGGTGACAAGTGCACCTGACCTTCCCTATATTCAGGATTACATGAGACACTAAGTATGAAAACACTTTTAAAATGCTAAAGTGATGGTTCGAGGTGATAGTTCTTCACTGATGAGACAGCAAAGCAATGAGTAATGTAACATGTTATTAAATATCTGTTGAGCCTCTGCTGGGTGAAAAGCTCTACACACACAATTTATTTTCATCGTGATTTCCAGTCCCTCATAGTAGAAAGCACGGCACATTCAGTCTACCCTGTGTATCCGGATCATGTACCCAGGGTACAGAACCAATCCAAAGTGAACCCCCATGCCACCCCTCCCAAGCCCCAACCTACTTTCAAAGCTCTTGGTAATGCTGTCACACCTTTATTTCTCGTTATTCTACTGAGGCCTCACCCACCCATGAAAAGACTAGCTCCTCACCGAGCTCAAGCTGTTCCCTGGCCTCCAGGAGTTCTCTCTTCCCACCTCTCCACCACCCAGCTCTCATCTCTCGTTTCTGGCCCATTTTAAGGGTCACCTCCTGCACAAGGCTTTTCCTACAACTCAAGCTATTTGATCCTGCAGGGAAGGCANTTGCATCTCCTTCATTGCAGGTGGATTCTTTACCCACTGCACCACCTGGGACAGCACATGCTGAATGCACAGCTAGAGCTAATGTGGCGCTTGCGTGAGGCTCACCAAGGCCACTGCTCTCTGTTTTAAAATAGCGCATCCTCCCAGAGCATCCCCACTCCCTCTCCTGAAACACGAATGGTGGCACCCAAAGTGACCCCTCAGTCTAGTGTATGAATATTTGGCTGAGAATTACCCTAATAATCCTGAAGATTTTCCCACCCTCCTTCTAGCTCAAGGACCATAATCCAAGAGGCAAAAGTTCCTCAACAGTTCCTGCCCTGGCTCATCCCACTTTGCTCTGTAAACTCACCACCTGTGTCATTGGGCCATGGGAAAAAAACTATACTCCTGTCATCCTGCCACTTCATTGAACCTTAAACGCTTTGTTTTTTAAAACCCATCTTCTGGTTGATTCTTTTACATGATAGCCCAATTTCCATTTAAAGCCTCTCCCCTTCCTGCTACCCGTCTCTTCCAGAGTCAGCATAAACTGGCAGAATCTCCACCAAAGCTCAGCCTCTCTGACACTTGCTGTCTAAATGTCATCAATGGGGTGACAAGTGCACCTGACCTTCCCTATATTCAGGATTACATGAGACACTAAGTATGAAAACACTTTTAAAATGCTAAAGTGATGGTTCGAGGTGATAGTTCTTCACTGATGAGACAGCAAAGCAATGAGTAATGTAACATGTTATTAAATATCTGTTGAGCCTCTGCTGGGTGAAAAGCTCTACACACACAATTTATTTTCATCGTGATTTCCAGTCCCTCATAGTAGAAAGCACGGCACATTCAGTCTACCCTGTGTATCCGGATCATGTACCCAGGGTACAGAACCAATCCAAAGTGAACCCCCATGCCACCCCTCCCAAGCCCCAACCTACTTTCAAAGCTCTTGGTAATGCTGTCACACCTTTATTTCTCGTTATTCTACTGAGGCCTCACCCACCCATGAAAAGACTAGCTCCTCACCGAGCTCAAGCTGTTCCCTGGCCTCCAGGAGTTCTCTCTTCCCACCTCTCCACCACCCAGCTCTCATCTCTCGTTTCTGGCCCATTTTAAGGGTCACCTCCTGCACAAGGCTTTTCCTACAACTCAAGCTATTTGATCCTGCAGGGAAGGCAGCCTGCATCACTCCACACTCTCATATCGTAGAAACACATGGCTTCACATATGGCTTGTGCTGGCAAACCCCCTGATGGCTGAAACAGCAACATCTCTGTCTATGTCCCATTCAACTCATCACACCATGTCCAGCATACCCTAGCTGTTCCAGTTGATAAGGACCCTGGGGGGAAGTGGCCCTGAGCCTACAGGCAGAAGTGGGTACAGGCAGAGTCAGCCCTTCTCATGGGATGGTTGCGGAAGCAAGGCCCGAGTTTCCCCACCCCACCCCCCGCTGTGATCATGGCACTGGGAGAGGTCACCCACAAAGACAACGTTCTACCTCATTACCAATTCAGTCCCCGTGGAAACCCTTGCCAGGCCCTTAATTTCTTGTGTTAAAACAACAAACGAGGTGACCCCAGCACAATCTCTAATAGGTAGCATGGGTCACCAATTATTCATTTTGTGCTGGAGCTTTTCGCATGACGGGCTGAGATGAAAATTTGTCCTCTTCCTGGCAAGAGCCATAAATTAGTTTTATGCTACTGTTAAACCCAGAGGCAACAGGGGGGAAGGGAATGGAGTGGGGGGAGGGTCAGTGAATAAGGCCTGGCTGCTTCCAGGGACGAAGCTACTTCTTGGACTCTGTGGACAAGGACAGAGGGGACAACAGAGGACAAGCAGGTTGGGCCACAAAAGAGAAAGATCCAGAGACTCTGAGACAAGACAGTGAACTCTTGGAGGATCTGAACTGAACCTTAGTTTTCTTTTCATGCCTGTATCTGGCAGGTCTGCTGAATTAAAGATTCAGTCAATGACTGAATACATGCAACTGTGTCTCTCTTAGCCAGAGCTGAACGAAACCAATTATGCCACCTCCATAGGAGTTCTCCATGAGTTCTCTGAGATCACTGGAGCCAATAAAAATGATGGTGTCAATCAGCATATTTTGACATGTATTGTTCCATAAGCTCTCAAATGGGAAAAAAAAAAAGTGCACAAGACCATACACACAATCTGTGCGTGCTCTGTCGCTAAGTCATGTCCAGCTCTTCGAGATCCAGTGAACTTTAGCCTACCAGGCATACATATAATGTTTAGATATCCATGTTTAAAAGGCATTGAAAAAAAGCACCCACCAAAACACTAATAGTGCTACTGACAGGACAGTGGTCTTCTGAGTTTTCTATTTTCTTCTTCATACTGTGCAGAATTTTCTGAAATTTCTTTGATCAGGATACATTTCCTTTTAATCAGAAAAAAAAATCCACCAAAAAAAAAAGATCCATGACCAACCCATAGTTATCTGGGCTAGAAAAAGAGGACAGTGGTGAGCGGTGTAGATCATCTAGAAGATGGGAAAAATCACCCAGGTTTGACTCTGGAATATGTTACATACATTTTTTTCCCCAGAAGATTTATCTTCCTAATTAGGCTTTGCTCTTTACTTAATATTAGGATTACTTCTAAGTCCCTGAGCTCCCCTGCCAACTAATGAGCTGAACTGGATGGCAAGAAAGAGTCAGCTTGGAATAAAATGAAATATGAGCTGCAGATAATCCACAGGCAGATAATTGAGCTTCAGCTGCACACAGAGCAGGCAGGAACCCCTGGGTGGGCTCAGTTCCCCTGCTTGGAAGCCAGATTCCTAAGGATTGAAACCCAGCTTCATTCACTACTGCTAACCCCAAAGTCTTGAGAGACCCTTATCCTTTCTGCTGCTCTAGTTTCCCGGGATGCAAATTGCTAGTGATAACGGTTCCCATGTCCTGGAGCCCAGAGAGGATTCAGTGAGGTGACCTGTGTAAGGCGCTTTGCACAGGTCCTCGGCAGATGTCTAGAGCAATTAAGTGGGGGCACACCCCTGCCTGATTTGCATCCATATAATACTTTCTTCCAAATGGATTTCACTGTTTAAAACACATTCTAACATAACATCTCCTTCACATCTTCCAGTTGAGGGGCAGGTGCCAACTTTCTCATTTTATAGTCATGGAAATGAAGGCCTGGAAAAAAAACAAAAAAAGTTGCTTCTGGTTTTGGAAGGAGTGGAAGAATTGGGAGTACATGGCATTTCTGCAGGAGTCTTAATGGCTACCCGCTCCCCATCACACATGGTGGGCAGAGGGGGTGGGGATGGGGTTTCCACTCTACACCTCAATTCCTTTCTAAGCCCTCACAAAGACATTTAAGTTTCACTTCGAGATCTGTCTGCAAAGATTTGTGACGATTAGCCAGGAAATTACTGTGAACTGCTTGGCCAAGTTCAAGTGCTGTGGATATGCCAAGTTCTGGTAATGGGGAGAAACAGAAGAGACTCGCTCACTCTGACTCTTCATCACGAGGCTGGCACATTGGCAGTGCTAGGATTGAGGACTTGTCATTCCTATGTTTTATGGAAAAAGGCCTTTCTGCCATCATCATCTTATCTCCTTTCTGAAATATTCTTGGATGTTAGATTTGTGGAAGAATTTTTTGGGCGTGGTGGTATAGGGGAAGGGCTGGGGAGGAGGATAAAATCCTTCCAAACCTGGCTTCCTGCAAGGAATTTATACAGAGATTAGACCCTTAGAGTCTACATGGATTCTAGCTCCTTCCTCATCCCCATCCAAGCCACCTTCCTTACCCTCTTCATTTTTCTTCCCCTCAATTCTCTTGGCATGTGCATGCTCAGTAGGTCAGTGGTGTCTGACTCTTTGCGAGCCCATGGAATGTAGCCTGCCAGGCTTCTCTGTCCATGGGATTCTCCAGGCAAGAATACTGGAGTGGGTTGCCATGCCTTCCTCCAGGGAATCTTCCCCACCCAGGGATCAAACCCAAGTCTCTTGCATCTCCTGCATTGCAGGGAGATTCTTTACTGCTTGAGCCATCAAGGAAGCACCCCACCTCCACCACTGGGTCTGACATTAACAGAGGAGAATGCAGAAAGGACAGGGAGGTTTGCCCTCAGCTTCTCTCTTCCCTGGTGGCTCAGATGGTAAAGCGTCTGCCTACAATGTGGGAAACCTGGGTTTGATCCTTGGGTCGGGAAGATTCTCTGGAGAAGGAAATGGCAACCCATTCCAGTACAACTGCCTGGAAAATCCCATGGACGGAGGAGTGTGGTAGACTACAGTCCATGGGGTCGCAAAGAGTCAGACACGACTGAGTGACTTCACTTTCTCTCTACAAGACACCACACAGAGCACACCCCGATCATCCTACAAATCCCTGCCTGACACCTATAAGCACGTGATCCCTTGCTCAGAAAGTCAGCTCTGAGAAGATGGGGACTACATTGCCCTGTATACCTCCCACGGCAATACTAATTGCTTAATATAGATTTGTTGGATGAATGGGTGAGTAAATGAATTCACTATGAGACAACGGCAAGCTCTAGGAATTGGTGATGGACAGGGAAGCCTGATATGTTGCAGCCTATGAGGCTGCAAAGAGTCAGACACAATTTAGCAACTGAACAACAAGAAATGTGACAGCAGAACAGCATGGAAACCAACGGGCCTGCTGGAGAGGGTGATATTTGTTTGTTTATGTTTTACTACTTAAAACTCGGAGGAGGAAGCTGCTTCTAAATTCCGACCATGAAAACCCAATTAAACTAAATAGTGGGAAATTACAGGCAGCTATAAAAAAGTGAAGAATTTATTAATTAAAGCTAAACTGGCTCCTAAAAAATGAATTTAAATACTGTGAAAATAAAGACGATAAACCAACTTCCCTCTCTGTGCTTAAAAATTCCCTCAGTGCTCTGCCTTCCCTTCTCCCCACTCTGCCCCTCCTGGGAAGCAAGTCCATGTTACCAGGTTCAGAGCCTGGTACTGTGGACCCTGCATGACTGACAGATCAAGTCGTTATCCTGCAGAAGAGGGAAGCCTGTTAAAAGGTGCCCTTGAAGTTTGTTAAGGAACCAGAGAGTTAAGAGAAATGTCTGAGACCATTGAGAACCACCTATTTGAGTCCAAGAGATGCCCAGTAGGATCTAAGCTGACAGGAAGAGTGCGTCTAGCCCCTTGCTCCTCAAACTGTAGTCCATGAGCCGGCAGCTTTGAAATCCAGGAATCTCAGTCCCACACACGCCTGCTGAGACAGAGTCTGCTTTCTCCCAAGATGCCCAGGTCATTCGCGTGCATGCTGCGGTGTTTGAGCTAGACAGGTCCAGCCCCCTCTCAGTGGAGTAGGGAAAGGGGAGTTTTTCTGCTGATGGAACTGCCAGGGATGCTATGGGAGGTTCACACAAGTGCAGGGCATGCACTTGCCCTTCTAGAACATCCCCTGAGAGCGAGGGGAATGATGGGGCAATAGAAAGCCAGCCCAGCCCCCTTCCTGGGCTGACCCTAAAGGGGACCCACGCTGCAGGTGCTGTGCAATGTTCAACCAGCGTAGCCTGCAGAGGGCCCAGCTGGAGTCTGGGGCCCCATGATCACCTTCCTCTTAGGAGATGGAGCGTTTGGGACTCTGGGAGAAAGTGAGGGAAATGGGACCAAAACGGGACCAATGTTGAAATGCAGCCATGGTGAATTCTAGAAATAAATACAATTACGGGGACACTTTCAACCGCCTTGAAGTATATCGGACTAATTATCTTAGTGGACACTAATAATCATGTTCCTTAGAGACACGTGGTGACCGTAATAACTCAGAGATGAATATTGGATGAAGGAGTTATTAGAGACTGGCCGGACTGCTCACCCTCCAAGCCCAGCAGGCAGCAATTCTCCTTCCTGCCTTCCCATGTCAGCCCCCTTAAGCCTGAAATTTTTATTAAATATGTACCCAGCGACTGGGAGAGCTTTAGAGTCAATAAAACGCCTGCCCCTACCTTGCTCAAGGGGATTGAGCCTGAGCCGTCAGCAGGGGTGAGGAGGCCCTTGCCCCAGAGAGAGGAGACACTCACACAGCTCTCAGCCCACAGCCGGGGGCGGGTCTCCTCTAGTTCTCGGCCCTGCCCCGGTGTTAGTCTCGGTCCTTAGCCCCTCATCTAGACTCAAAAAAATGCCTTCTGCTCCCAGGACCAAAGGGCTGGCCCTGCCCCATTCCAGGCATGGCGGTGCATCCCTTCAATCCTTTCTTCTAATTTCCAGTCTCCCCGGAAGTGTCAGTCGTGACCCCATCTTCCAGCCCCAAGGGACTCTCACTCGCCGTGGACGCCCAGCGCCTGGCCCTGCTGTAACTCCCATCCTTGTCCTCCAGTCGCCCTAGTTACTAGCATCACAGGCACCCAGATCCACAGAGGAGCAAATGAACATGTGGGAACATTAAAAAAGAAAAGTTATCTGCCTTAAGGACCATACAATATCCCCATTTAACAGTGACCTGGAGACAAGAGCCATCCACACCCATTCCCCCAGTCTCCTTCTTTATTCTTTTTTAATATGGATTAAAAATCTGTATTAAAAATCTTAATGGTAGAGGGTGGGATGATTTGGGAGAATGGCATTGAAACATGTATACTATCATGTAAGAAACGAAGCACCAGTCTATGTTCGATACAGGATACAGGATGCTTGGGGCTGGTGTACGGGGATGATCCAGAGAGATGATTTGGGGTGGGAGGTGGGAGGGGGCCTCAGCATTGGGAGATCGTGTACACCTGTGGCTGATTCATGTCAATGTATGGCAAAACCAATACAGTATTGTAACATAGAATAAAGTAAAAATAAAATTTAAAAATAAATAAATAAAAAATCTTAATGGTAAGATTCTTTTTTTAAAAAAATGTATTAATTGATTTATTTCTGGCTGAGCTGGGTCTTCACTGCTGCACACGGGCTTTCTCTAGTGGCAGCGAGCGGGGGCTACTCTCCAGGTGCGGTGGGTGGGCTTCTCCTGCTGCAGAGCTTGGGCTCCAGGGCGCAGGCTCAGTAGTTGTGGCACACGGGCTTAGCTGCTCTGCAGCATGTGGGATCTTCCTGGACCGGGGATGGAACCCACGTCCCCTGCGTTGGCAGGCAGATTCTTAACCACTGGACTACCAGGGAAGTCCTTCTTTCTTCTTTTCTATTTGTTGCTTGGTTTATGTTTTTTCATGTATAGCATGCAGTGAAGTACACAAATCTCTAGTACATAACCAGACAGATTTTGACAGATACATGCATCCAACGAACCACTAAAGCATTTCCAGCCCCACCCCCTCCCAGAGATTCTCACGTCTCTTCCTAGTCAATGCGCCCCCACACAAACCTCTCACCATAGGTCAACTGTACATGTTTTTGAACTTCATACACATGGGATCATTCAGGATGTACTCTTTTGTGTCTGCTGCTGCTGCTGCTAAGTCGTTTCAGTCGTGTTCAACTCTGTGCAACCCCACAGACGGCAGCCCACTAGGCTCCCCTATCTCTGGGATTCTCCAGGCAAGAACACTGGAGTGGGTTGCCATTTCCTTCTCCAATGCATGAAAGTGAAGTCACTCAGTCGTTTCCAACTCTTAGTGACCCCATGGACTGCAGCCTACCAAGTTTCTCCCATGGGATTTTCCAAGCAAGAGTACTGGAGTGGGTTGCCATTGCCTTCTATGTCTAGCTTCTGTTAACCAAGATGCTTCTGAAATGGACCCTTGGGTGTAGCAGCCTTTCATTGTCTTGTGACAGCTAGATAGCATCCTAGTTTATACAGCAGTGTATCCACTGAAAGCACACTTAGTGGTTTTTAGATTTCTAGCTACTGTGAATTAATCCTTCTATAAATATCCGTATGTATGTTTGCTGACCTTACTTTGCTCACTTCTGTCAGGGGCTCAATGTAACCAAAAGGAGTCTGAGATTTACTCAACTGGTTGGCTCACAAAGTAGCCTACCTGTTTCACTGAGGCTGGCAGAAGACACAACACTCCTGGGTCAGAGATGACAGGCAATTTCTCACCCACAGCAACAGCAGCAGCCAGAATATTTGCATTTTTGCACCAGTTCCTTGAGACTCAATCCCCAAAGAGTAATTAACACAGAGAAGGCCACATGACACCCACTCACAGTAGGGTGCATTACAAATGCTCGGGGAATTCTAATTTTTTAAAAAAATAATAATTTTTTTTTAATTTGGCTGTGCCAGGACTTTGCTGTGGCACATGGGATCTCTGATTATTGCAGCATGCAGGATCTTTAGTTGCGGCATGTGGGATCTAATTCCCTGACCAGGGATCAAACCCAGGTCCCCTGCATTGGGAGCAGAGAGTCTTACTGGACCACCAGGAAGTATTCCCAACCAATTTTTTATAATGGACAGTAAGTATGCTTGCCCTTAGTTCTAGAGGGAGAAACAATATCTGAGTTCCAGAGAACGTGAAAGTCACTCTGTGGTGTCTGACTCTTTGTGACCCCATATGCTATACAGCCCATGGAATTCTCCAGGCCAGAATACTGGAGTGGGTAGCCTTTCCCTTCTCCAGAGGATCTTCCCAACCCAGGGATCAAACCCAGGTCTCCCACATTGCAGGTGGATTCTTTACCAACGGAGCTATCAGGGAAGCCCCATCTGAGTCCCAAGGCTGTAAGCAAATCTGTCTTTTGCTCCAGAGGGAAGCAGTATCTCTTTGTCTCAAGGCTGTTCAGTGTACAAACATCCTTGAAAACATAGTCTGAAACAAAGGACACTGACTGCATGGCTTGCCAGGTGTACAGAAATGCAAGAGTTCAACAGAGAAGTGGTTCCCAACAGATGAATGCTGAGGGGTCGAGGTGCTGAGTCAAAGCAGCCTGCTTGTATTTAGCTGTAGCAGATACGGCCTCAAAAGTGGCCCAACGTGACTGTGAATTTATACTCCCATTAGCAGTGTCTGAGGTTTTACCCACTCCACTTCCTTGCCCACACATGGTATTGTTGATCTGTTTCATTTAAGCCATCCCAGCGTGGCCATGCCTTTGTTTATTCAGGAACTCTTCCACATACCAGATGCTTAGAGGTCATTTAAAATGATGGTTCAGATCAACATGAATATTACTGCCTTTACCAAATTTTCATTTGTCAACTATATATTAATAGCCGTATACCAGGTAAGCCATGGGTAGTGCAGGCATGAGGCTCCAGGAAGCAGACACACAGAGCAATCTTCTCTCAGGAAACATATTTTAAAGACGTAGAAAGGGACTTCCTTGGCAGTCCAGTAGTTAAGATTCCACGCTTCCAATGTAGGGGTTGTGGGTTTGATCCCTGGTCGAGGGACTAAGATCCCACATGCCTCGTGGTGCAGCAAAAAAAAAAAGACATAGAAAGGGAGGAAGAGGCTCTCTCAAGCAGGGAGAGCCTGTCTCAGGGGAGGGCACTGCCTTACGTAATGCCACTTAGGCCCGGCCACCATGGGTGAGAGGCCCTAGGAGAAATGCTCGATCAACGGAAGAGAAAGGGATGAGCTTCTAAGAAGCTGGGGGGACCAAGGCACACCTGCTCATAGAATTGTCTGAACTCTCCAGCAGCTTTGCACTGCCCAAAATGCTAGTAGATGGTGACGTGCAGTCGCTCAGTCATGTCCGACTCTTTGTAAACCCATGGACTGCAGCATGCCAGGCTTCTCTGTCCTTCCCCATCTCCCAGAGTCTACTGAAACTCATGTACATCGAGTCGGTGATGCCATCCAACTATCTCATCTTCTGTCGCGCCCCCCCTTCTCCTACCCTCAATCTTTCCCAGCATCATGGTCTTTTCCAATGAGTCAGCTCTTCATATCAGGTGGCCAAAGTACTGGAGCTTCAGCTCCAATTCATCAGGCCTTCTAATGAATATTCAGGGTGGCTTTCCTTTAGGATTGACTGGTTTGATCTCCTAACTGTCCAAGTAGATGATGATAATAAAGATAATAACAATCAGTTATTGAGTACCTCCTATGTTTCAGGCACTCAACTAGACTCTTTACATGTATTAAGTTACTCCGTACATTGCAGCCAGCATTCACTGGCTAGTGACGAGATGAAAATATTTTGTAAGAGGCTTTCTACGAACGCAAACACTGGACTGGAGTGAGAGCTGTCAGGGAGGTTTGAGGGGGCTCTGGAAAGGTTTTGGTGTTTTTATGATTCCATCCAATTCAGTTATGAGTCTAGAAATTATGTAGAGTGAATTTCCTTAGCTTACATATTTAGCAGCTAGCTATTCAATAACCATGATAATAATAGTAATGATGGCAATAATGATAATAATATCTTCTTACTCTGGCTTAGGTACTATACAATGTGTTGGGTTGGCCAGAAAATTCACTTGGATTTTTCTGTAACAGCTTATGGATAAACTCAAACGAACTTTTTGGCCAACTCAATATTTTGTATTTCATTCAGTCCTTACTCCAACCTTATGAGATATTACAATTCCCATCTTATAAAGGAAGAAACAAGAATGGAGAGGTTAATTAATGAGCCCACGGTTTCAGAGCTTTTAATAGCAAAGCCAGGATTCATACCTCTGTGGGTCTGCCTTCAAAAATGTTTTCTTTTTCCCTGCAGCACTGTCTTTCCATCCACCCTTGGTCAAATGACACGCTTCCTATTTTAGGGGCAGGCTTATCGGAAGGCCCAATTTGCTAAAAATGATTATTGGGAATTAAGTGTGCTGTTGGAAGATGGATTTTCTTTTTTTTGTATGTGAAATGACCTGGTTCTCTGCTCTAGATTTATGCAGCTCTGGTGTTAGCCCAGGGATACTGAGCTGACAATCATTCTGGGAAAGACTAGGCTACATCCACGTCTGGCTGTAGACGTTTCCTGACAGTGAGGCTGTTCCCTGTCCCAGTCATCCTAAAGCAAGCCTCAGGGAGGAAACCAGAATTTTGAGCAGAGGTCCTAAGCAGACAGAGAGGAAACCCTTGCTTCTATCATCTTGGACCTGGAAGATTTAGAGGAATGCAGATGTGTAGGCATGAATTCCTCAGTGTTGGGAGATTTGGAGACGGACTGGGAGCCAGGATGAGATGGGCCTGAAAGCCATCATTGTTGCTGTTTAGTCGCTCAGTTGTGTCCGACTCTTTTGTGATCCCACAGACGGTACACACCACTCCCCCAGGCTCCTCTGTCCATGTGATTTCCCAGGCAAGAATACTGGAGTAGGTTGCCATTTCTTTCTCCAGGTGATCTTCCCGACCCAGATGGAAAAGTTTAAGACCCAAAGGAATGTAACCATTCATTCAAAATCAAAACCAAACCAAAAAAAAAAAAAAAAAAAAACAAAACAGTTATTGAGCTCTTTAAGGTACCTGATAATGTTCTAGAGATACAATAGCGAAGACAGCCAAATTCCTAGTCCCAAGAAACTTACACTGCAGTAGGGAAGACTGACAGTATACAAAAAGTGTATGACCTACATATACTATTCTATATAGTTGGATAGAACTGAAAAATACTAGGAAGTGAACTAAAGCAGAGTAAGGGGATTGAGAGGGTTTCTTTAACAGTTAAGTGAAGGACAGCCTCAGAATAGAGGCAGTTGTGAATGAGATGTGAATGAAGTGTGACAGTGAGCCACGTGGGTATGTGGGATTGTTTCAAGTAAGGGGAATAGACAGTGCAAAAACCCTGGGGCAAGTGTGTGGACAGCATGTTCAAAAAAACAGAAAGAGGTCAATGTGCTTAGGCTGAGTAGCAAATAGGATGCAGAGAAAAAAAAAGATGATGCAGAGAATGTGGGGTTTTGTCCTTTGAAGTACAGTTGCTTTACAATGTGTTAATTTCAGGTTTACAGCAAAGTGATTCAGTTATGCATATAAGAATATATATATATTCTTTTTCACATTCTTTTCCATTGTAGGTTATTGAGAGTATTGAATATAGTTCCTGCGCTATACAGCAGGTCCTGGCTGTTTATCTATTTTATATACAGTAGTGTGTATCTGTTAATCCCAAATTCCCAGTTTATACCTCCTTCTCTCTTTCCTTTTTGGTAACCATAAGTTTGTCTTCTATGTCTGTGAGTCTATTTCTGTTTTATAAATAAGTTCATTCTATCACTTTTTTAGGTTGCATATATATGTGATATCATATATTTGTCTGACTTCCCTTGGTATGGTAATATCTGGTTCCATCTATGTTGTTGCAGACGGCATTATTTCATTTTTTATGACTGATATTCCCTTATATATTTAATGTTTACATATATATATATATATATACACATATACACACACACTACATCTTTTTTATCCACTCATCTGTCTATAGACATTTAAGTTGCTTCTATGTCACGGCTATTGTAAACAGTGATGCTATGAACATTGGGCTACAGGTGTGTTTTTGAATTAGAGTTTTCATCTTTTCTGGGTATATGCCCTGGAGCAAGATTGCTGAATCCTATGGTAGCTCTGTTTTTAGTTTTTAAAGGAATCTCCATACTGTTTCCATAGTGGCTGCACCAATTTAAATTCTAACAATGTAGGAGGCTCCCTTTTGTCCACACCCTCTCCAGCATTTATTATTTGTAGACTTTTTTGATGATGGCCATTCTGACCAATGTGATTTCACTGTTTGATTTGCATTTCTCTAAGAATTCATGAGGCTGAACATTTTTGTATGTGCTTACTGGCCACCTATACGTCTTCTAGAGTATGTTGGTTCTTAATGGCACACATAGGAGTTTGTGTTTCATCCTGACAGTGATGGAAGACCATGAAAAGATTTTGTGATAAAAGTTACAGTCTGTATGAGGCCAAGAATGAATGCAGGAAGACTTGTGTATTCATTTCTTAGGGCTGCCATGCAAATTACCACAAATTTGGTGGCTCAAAATACTAGAACTTTATTTTCAATGGTTCCAGAGGCCCAAATGCTAGAATCAAGTTGTCAACAGGCCCATGCTCCCTCTGCAGGCTGTAGGAGAGAATCCTTCCTTGCCTCTTCCGGTTCTGATGCTCCAGCTGTTCCCTGGCTTGTGGCAGCGCCACTCCAGCCTCCGCCTCCATCTTCACACGGCTTTCTCCTCTGTGTCTGTGTCTTCTTCTTTCTGTCTCTTCCAAGAACACTTATCACTGGATTTAGGGCCTCTCTGGATAATGCAGGGTGATCTCCTCTTGAAATCCTTCATTTCTTTAGATCTGCAAAGACCCTTTTCTCACAGAAAGTCACATTTACAGTTCCAGGGGTTAGGAATGTAGACCTATCTTTTGGGGGTCACCTTTCAACTCAATACAACTAGTTAGGAGGCTGCCACGTTTGCCCAGAAAGGCAGTGAGGCTGACTTGCCTTAGGTTGGCGGCAGCCATATGGTGAGTGGCTGGACTGTATTAGGGTGAGAGCTGAATGGGGAAGAGTCACTCATTCAGCATTTCCAGGAATATTTCTTGGGTACCAACCATGTTCCAAGCTCTGCCAGCACTGAGGATACAGCAGGGAAGAAAAGACGCAATGTTCAGGGATCTGAGTTCACATCACAGTCCCGCAGCAAAGCTGGAGGTTCCGTGTATCCTGTGTCACAAAGGAACACAGGGCAGACAGACCTGTGCTGGTCAGCACAGAACACTGGAAGGAGGAATACAGCTTAGCCAGGCCATAGCGTGCACTGTAGGTGGGCAATGGGGAGGCTAGCGAGTCCAGCTGGAGAGAGCTGAACTTATGGAATGTCTGGTCAAGATGTCTTTAAAGAACCACACAAACAAGGGTGGCATGAAGTCTTGGGGCAGCCTGGCCATCAACATGTCTCAGACCACCTAGGACTAACTGCCACCCACGCACAGCCTGCCAAAGTTGAGTGCTGCTCAAGTTTGCTGAGCAGGGTGCTGCTGAAGTTTGCTTTGACATGTGTAACTGTTTTTAGCAACCCACCTCCTCCCTTAAGGTGACAGCCCTGATCCTACCTATAGCAACACCAGGCACACGAACAAAACCGTTGCCCACAACCTGAGGTTGTTCAGACTGGCTGAGATTGTGTTCCTAGCATGCTAAGCCCTGCCCTTGAGTCACCCTGGGGTCCTGAAGTCATCCCATGCAGATACTTAGAGTCTTTAGGTAATTAAATCTTAACCTATCAACGGCTCCCTAGAGGCCCTGGGATTCACTTGCTGGCTGCAGATATAAAAATCTGATGACTCCAAAAGTTGCTTTTAAGGAAAGGTCTTTCATCTATAAGACTCATAAAACTCATCAGTATGCTCAAAACCCCACGGATGAAAGGCGCAGTCGGGAAAGAAATAGCGACCCCTCCGCCACTGGTGCAGATTCCTCCGCTGCGCGGTTTGACCGCAGACCCGCCCCTAACGTTCTAGGGGCTGGAGGCCAAAGAGCCGGCGGACGCCCACACGATGCCTGTCTGGTTACCTCGAAGCCAAAGATCAAGGGAAGTGACTCTTAGAATATGTCGTACCCTCCTGCTTTAATAATTAGCCCTTCGAGATGATCCGGAGACTGCAGTCACCGGCCAGCAGCCTGTCTCACTTTCTTCTTACTGAGGCTTCGTCTTGCACTGCGATGAGTCCCAAGACAGAGGCAAGTGGACACCCCCGGCCCACCCATCCAAGCTCCAACTAGTCCTCCACTGGCCACACCTCACGTCTGCCATTGCCCGCCTTCTGGGTACTGGATCCTAGAAATAGCTCAGGCTCCTGGAAGCTGAGTCAAGAGTCCTTGGGTAGGGAATTCTAGGACCTCTGTTATTTGCAGTGCGGGCTAGAAGGGCCAGTTCAGGGTGAGGGGGCACAACCCAGTAGGCCCTCATCTTAGCTGGGGGCGGGCTGTAATCTTGGGTTGAAGTGCTTCCTGGTGATTGTTGACAAGAAAACGAATGAGGCAGTATGGGGGCATCCAGCCTTCTGTTAGGTCACTGGTCCTAGTGGGTCCAGATCAGTCTAACAGGTGGGTGATGGTCCAGCAGACCATCCTTCCCAGATGGTAAGAAATCATCTGCTATGAATAAAGAGGATGCTGAGACTCGGGGAGTAATCGCTGTAAAAAGTAAAAGCAAAAGAGAGTGCCTAAGTGGCAGGAGAAATTGCTTCTTCAACACTGTTATTGTACTTCCTGTAATGGCAGCTGGACACAAACCAGTGCCTGGACGTGAATCAGGTCCCAGTGTCCCGTCACTGTCGAGTTCTGGGGCAGGAACCACCAGGAGACCAAACTGATGAGCCCACAGCTATCAACTCATGCTCACCCATGTGCACACACATGCACACCCACGTATTTCTACAGGAAGGAAGGGTAGAGGACAGAGCCTCTGACCAAAAGTCAGTGGCCTTTGCATGGATACGCTCCAGGACACGGCTCCAGATACGAACCACTCATTCATCCATTCACTCAAGCAGCAAATACTCACTGAGAGTCTGCAGATGCCAGTCACTGCACAGTGTTGGCTTTGCCCATCACCAGACCAGGCAGGGAGCAAAGTCAACACAATCCCTACCCTCTTTGACTTCCAAGCTACCCAAAGAGAGAAAGCCACCCACCCTGTGATTTTTCCCAATGAGTTGAAATAAATGCAGTAGTGAACTGTATAGATAGATCTTAACTGCTGCTTGACTTCGCAGGTCAAGGAGGGAGGGAGCATCTCTGTCTTACTAGGGCAGATGGTCTCAAAGACACAAGACCAGTTGGGACCATGGTCGACACCTGCTGGGTGGCCATGGGCCAGGATCTAGGAACTCAAGAAAGGCCCAGGGTGCTTGGGGACTGAGTTATATTTTTGCTCTCACAGTGTTGTCCACATATTTCTTCCCAGCCTCTCACACAGCCAGGGTCTGGATTTATAAGACAATCAGCTTGGTCAGGAGATTTTTGAGACCATAGGAACAGTACCTGTATAGACATCTGTATGGATACTTTTCACCCCTTTTCACCCACAGACCTTGGTTTTTAAAATCAATCCACCCAAATTTTTATCTTCCTCTTTTCACAGTAATAACTCGTTTCCCTCTTCTCTAATTAGTTATGGCATATATGGGGCTTCCTGGGTGGTACTAGTAGTAAAGAACCTATCTGCCGATGTAAGAGATGCAAGTTCAGTCCCTGGGTTGGGAAGATCCCCTGGAGAAGAGCATGGCAACTCCAGGATCCTTGCTTGGAGAATCCCATGGACAGTGGACTGTGGTCTNTGCCGATGTAAGAGATGCAAGTTCAGTCCCTGGGTTGGGAAGATCCCCTGGAGAAGAGCATGGCAACTCCAGGATCCTTGCTTGGAGAATCCCATGGACAGAGGACTGTGGTCTGTGGAACTGCAGAGAATCAGACATGACTGAAGTGACTTAGCATGCACTCACACATGGCATATATAGCTCAGGACTCAAGTTTCTGTGTCTTTGCTAACCAATATCTCCTTGCTCAATTTACGTAATTTTGACTGCCAGTAAGACAAGTTTGTATGTATGCAGTGATCTAACAAGAAAAAGACTGATATTCTTGGAGATGGCATCAGACCATGGGAAGTCCTTGACTCAGTGGCTAGATTTAGAAATAGTTATGGAACAAACTCCTGGGTTCATCCTTAAAGTACGGAATTATTCTGAAATGTTTTATACAATCTTAGTACATCTATTATGCTGATTAACAAACTACTAATTTCACCAATGGAAACCTCTGTGGAAATGTTAATTAGCAGCATCTGGTGTGGATCAGAAATATGGATACTAAGCGAGGCAATTGTAGTCATTATCTCTGAAGTGTGGCCTTTCAGATAAAATGTTAGGTGATCACCTCGAAGTATGAATTCCTGATTAGGGAATTGACAGCCCCTGGAGTGTAGGTTAAAAATGTACACATTTCTATCACAATCTCTCAACTGAAGCATTTTAAAGAAAATTACAGACATTATCATGCTGCCCACATGAAAATCTCATTCATTCAGTGCTCTAAGTATAAGAGTCTGGGGAAAAGCAGCATAAGACACATTTTTGAAGGAAGACAGTCTAGTGGAAATAAAAGCCCCATCGTTGTTTTCTATCTCAGCGAAACTTATTTCTTGACTTTTTGGTGGAAGCTTTTCCAGAGTCCTCCTGGGTTTTGTGTGCCCATTGCTCACTCGTGTTAGGTTTTGAGAGGGAGGGAGGCGAGAAAATGGAATGGGAAACACTAAACCTTCAGCCTTGACCATCCTTCCCAGAAACAGAGGGAATTTTTAAACACTTACAGAGTGGGACCTGGAGCAGATACAATTACTCTTCCGTCTTTGCAGACCTGATGCCCGGCTAGGTTCTGGCCACAACTGACTGTTTTCCAACGTTCTGGTTGTTGTTGCTGTTCAGTCTCGAGGTCATGTCCGACTCTCTGTGACCCGATAGACTGCAGCCCACCAGGCTTCTCTGTCCTCCACTATCTTCCGGAGTTTGCTCAAATTCATGTTCACTGAGTTGGCGATACTACCTAGCCATCTCATCCTCTGCCACCCCCTCCTCCTTTTGCTTACACTCTTTCCCAGCATCGGGGTCTTTTCTAACGTTCTGATACCCGCCCTGAAATATAACTCCTCCCCATCTTCTCTCCTGTGTGTGAAAAACATCGATAGCATTGCTGAAAGTACTGAAAGCTTCACTTCATTAACTCTCATAAATAAGGACATGAGCAAACTCAAAACCCATGACTGTCATTTGAAATTGGATGCAAAACCCACCTTCAGCTGAAATGCCTCCATTAGCATGGCACTGTTCCTGGCATCAGGCAGAAGGACAGAACAGTCCTCCAAATGAGCTCACAGATCAGAGGGAGCAGAGGCTGGAGAAAGGGTCACGTGGTATTTCCAGAGGCAGGTTTCCTCTTTGGACACCAGGATTTGGAGGGATAGCCATGACCAACCATGGGAGTGTGGCTGATGAAATTAAGGAAGATGTCTTTAAATTCAATTACACCCTCAGTGGAAATGGTCTCACTAATGCTTGCAGAGAGAATTATACCCAGTCCATAAAGCCTAACATTTCTAAACCCAATTTTTCGAGTTATTCTAAAGGTTAATTCAAGATCTCTCTTCCAAATGGCAAGTTAAGGACAGCCAATGGAAGGAAGGCCTCCTCGGACTGACTGAGGGGTTTATCAGCCTGGAAGAGTTCATTAGTTTTAATTAGTGTAATCACTAATGTTGCATTAACAGTTTAGTGAAGGAAAGTAATTACTCACACATCCACTGTATGAGATGGGAAGATTAGAATTCATTTTCCAAAACGATTAGCATTTTGCCAATTAAAAGAATCCCTTCTCCCAGCCAGCAGCCCTGTGACCTCGCTCACCCCGAAGATTGTGTATATAAATGAAACATATTTTGCATTAGGAGAAGGAGCAGGAAGAAATGAAGGATTAAGGCTGTGTTTATTCGCAACACCTTCCCAGGGCACAACAAGCAAGCACAGGGGGCTCTGTGAGTTTACGACATATTTGCATAGTCATTCACTCTGGAATACACTGCTGGCAGGTTTGTTACCCTGCAGCAAGTAAACAATGGAAAGGCCAGGGAAAGATGAGGCCAGAAGGAAGGAAGGGAAGAGTCTGACAGGGACTTGTCCAGGAGGTGGACAAGTGCCAGGACTCCACTGTGGCCCCATCTTGAGTGCGAGCTCTACTGCTGGGCTTGGGGCATCACACTGCCCGAGGGGGCTCCCTAAAGCCCTTGGGCCCTCCTACCGATTGCCCCTAGGGCTGGGTGCCACTTCCGTGCCCACTCTTTGGCAACATGGTCCAACAGCTCTCCAGCCCTGCTCCTTGCCATCTCTGCCGGATCCCCTAGCAACAGCCACTTGGAACTTCTCATTTCTTAGACATCCCATGTTCTTTCAGATCCAGCTCCTTGGAACCTGTTACTCACAAACATTTTGCCCGTTTTGTTAGAGCATCGCCCTTCCTGCTTCACCGAGGGTAGACAGCACTTCACACNTGGATACTAAGCGAGGCAATTGTAGTCATTATCTCTGAAGTGTGGCCTTTCAGATAAAATGTTAGGTGATCACCTCGAAGTATGAATTCCTGATTAGGGAATTGACAGCCCCTGGAGTGTAGGTTAAAAATGTACACATTTCTATCACAATCTCTCAACTGAAGCATTTTAAAGAAAATTACAGACATTATCATGCTGCCCACATGAAAATCTCATTCATTCAGTGCTCTAAGTATAAGAGTCTGGGGAAAAGCAGCATAAGACACATTTTTGAAGGAAGACAGTCTAGTGGAAATAAAAGCCCCATCGTTGTTTTCTATCTCAGCGAAACTTATTTCTTGACTTTTTGGTGGAAGCTTTTCCAGAGTCCTCCTGGGTTTTGTGTGCCCATTGCTCACTCGTGTTAGGTTTTGAGAGGGAGGGAGGCGAGAAAATGGAATGGGAAACACTAAACCTTCAGCCTTGACCATCCTTCCCAGAAACAGAGGGAATTTTTAAACACTTACAGAGTGGGACCTGGAGCAGATACAATTACTCTTCCGTCTTTGCAGACCTGATGCCCGGCTAGGTTCTGGCCACAACTGACTGTTTTCCAACGTTCTGGTTGTTGTTGCTGTTCAGTCTCGAGGTCATGTCCGACTCTCTGTGACCCGATAGACTGCAGCCCACCAGGCTTCTCTGTCCTCCACTATCTTCCGGAGTTTGCTCAAATTCATGTTCACTGAGTTGGCGATACTACCTAGCCATCTCATCCTCTGCCACCCCCTCCTCCTTTTGCTTACACTCTTTCCCAGCATCGGGGTCTTTTCTAACGTTCTGATACCCGCCCTGAAATATAACTCCTCCCCATCTTCTCTCCTGTGTGTGAAAAACATCGATAGCATTGCTGAAAGTACTGAAAGCTTCACTTCATTAACTCTCATAAATAAGGACATGAGCAAACTCAAAACCCATGACTGTCATTTGAAATTGGATGCAAAACCCACCTTCAGCTGAAATGCCTCCATTAGCATGGCACTGTTCCTGGCATCAGGCAGAAGGACAGAACAGTCCTCCAAATGAGCTCACAGATCAGAGGGAGCAGAGGCTGGAGAAAGGGTCACGTGGTATTTCCAGAGGCAGGTTTCCTCTTTGGACACCAGGATTTGGAGGGATAGCCATGACCAACCATGGGAGTGTGGCTGATGAAATTAAGGAAGATGTCTTTAAATTCAATTACACCCTCAGTGGAAATGGTCTCACTAATGCTTGCAGAGAGAATTATACCCAGTCCATAAAGCCTAACATTTCTAAACCCAATTTTTCGAGTTATTCTAAAGGTTAATTCAAGATCTCTCTTCCAAATGGCAAGTTAAGGACAGCCAATGGAAGGAAGGCCTCCTCGGACTGACTGAGGGGTTTATCAGCCTGGAAGAGTTCATTAGTTTTAATTAGTGTAATCACTAATGTTGCATTAACAGTTTAGTGAAGGAAAGTAATTACTCACACATCCACTGTATGAGATGGGAAGATTAGAATTCATTTTCCAAAACGATTAGCATTTTGCCAATTAAAAGAATCCCTTCTCCCAGCCAGCAGCCCTGTGACCTCGCTCACCCCGAAGATTGTGTATATAAATGAAACATATTTTGCATTAGGAGAAGGAGCAGGAAGAAATGAAGGATTAAGGCTGTGTTTATTCGCAACACCTTCCCAGGGCACAACAAGCAAGCACAGGGGGCTCTGTGAGTTTACGACATATTTGCATAGTCATTCACTCTGGAATACACTGCTGGCAGGTTTGTTACCCTGCAGCAAGTAAACAATGGAAAGGCCAGGGAAAGATGAGGCCAGAAGGAAGGAAGGGAAGAGTCTGACAGGGACTTGTCCAGGAGGTGGACAAGTGCCAGGACTCCACTGTGGCCCCATCTTGAGTGCGAGCTCTACTGCTGGGCTTGGGGCATCACACTGCCCGAGGGGGCTCCCTAAAGCCCTTGGGCCCTCCTACCGATTGCCCCTAGGGCTGGGTGCCACTTCCGTGCCCACTCTTTGGCAACATGGTCCAACAGCTCTCCAGCCCTGCTCCTTGCCATCTCTGCCGGATCCCCTAGCAACAGCCACTTGGAACTTCTCATTTCTTAGACATCCCATGTTCTTTCAGATCCAGCTCCTTGGAACCTGTTACTCACAAACATTTTGCCCGTTTTGTTAGAGCATCGCCCTTCCTGCTTCACCGAGGGTAGACAGCACTTCACACTGACCAGAACAGCTACCGCCCCCACTTTGCACGCTCAGAGTCCCTCCCGGCATCCTGCATCCTTGCACTGTGTTGTTACACTAATCACAGTGAGATGGGAGCAGGGATCGTACCCTGTTCAATATTCTCAGCCCGTGCCCAGGTGGTGCACGTGTCAGCTGGTGTATACATTTTCATCAGACGGCTTAATGATTGTGGACAGGTATCAGCCCTCCCTACCCCTACCCCCTCATCAGCCTTATCAAAGCCCAGCTGAGGAAGCCTAGTGTGGTAGGATCAAGGAACATCACAAAGGGAACTGAGAATCTGCATGCAGGTGGACATTCCCTCTTCACAAGCACATGTCCAAGGGGAGCTGACCCTGGCTGAGTGCATCTCCCGGGCTTCCTTCTAACTGCATTCATCCAATAGGAGGCACCAGCAGGAGGCTGGAGGGAGGGAAGAAAGGGAGGCCATGGTGTTTCTTCCTAACTCCCTCCTTACTTTGATTTTCTATCAATACTGCATGTGTGCTTGCTGAGCCGCTTCAGTCATGTCCAACTCTTTGTAACCCTGTGGACAGTAGCACACCAGGCTCCTCTGTCCATGAGATTCTCCAGGCAATAATACTGGAGTGGGTGGCCATGCCCTCCTCCAGGGGACCTTCCCAACCCGGGGATCGAATCTGCGTCTCTTAACGTGTCCCTGTGTCGGCAGCTGGGTTCTTTACCACTAGTGCCACCTAGGAAGCCTGGTAGTGAGGCCCTGGTACGTTATTCTTTAACAATGAGTCTAAAGCAGGACAGAAGTGTGCCTGGTAGAGCCAAGTCCCAGGAGTCGCAGCCGAGACTCCCACCGTGGGGATCACAGTCCAGCTGCACACAGTCAGCTCTGCATTCCATGGTTGTTTTACAACCCAGAAGGGCACCCCAGATAGTACCAATCCCTGGCAGCACTGGAAGGACAAATCGGTATTTACCGAAATTTTGTTCTAAAAATAACACTAATGATAAAATGGGGGGGGGGGAGCGGAATCCATTGACCTCCAGTCCCTGCACAAAAATAGCAACAATATCAAAAAGAACAGAAAAATTGATTTCTTTGTTACTTATGACCATCATAATGCATGCTATTTGAAGGGGGAAATTGCCTGTTTGAATATCATATTAAAGAATCAGAAAGGCATAAATATTGCATTTTCTTGGACTGAGTTTTCAGAATCTCAACCATCCAAGACATCCACCATGGCCCTCATTTTTTTTTTAAGGTTTTTTTTTGTAATATACTAATACATTTGGAAAGTCTCTTCTTGCAGGAGGAATCTTTTGAAGGAGGTTCTGTTTCCAACTGGGTAAATTTACATTCTCTCCTAAAATGACATGCAGATGTACAGATGTTTCAGCATCTAAATTTGGCAAAACATGCAAAATAATGAATTTGGTTTCATTAACCCATTTGTCGAAACAGATAATAACAAGTGTTGACAAGGACATGAGGAAATCGGAACCCNACATTCTCTCCTAAAATGACATGCAGATGTACAGATGTTTCAGCATCTAAATTTGGCAAAACATGCAAAATAATGAATTTGGTTTCATTAACCCATTTGTCGAAACAGATAATAACAAGTGTTGACAAGGATATGAGGAAATCGGAACCCTCTTACTTGGCTGATGGGGATGTAAAATGTGCTGCCATTTCAGAAAACACTGTGGTGGTTCTCTCTCTCTCTCTCTCTTTTTTTTTTCCCATGAAATAAAGCTTTTGTCTACCTGTATCGGTTGGAGAGGGAAAGGGCAACCCACTCCAGTATTGTTGCCTGAAAATCCCAAGGGCACAGGAGACTGGTGGGCTACAGTACATGGGGTCTCAAAGAGTCAGACACGAGTGAGCAACTGCACGTCATCACCTGTATTGGAGAATTTGCTTTCCACACTCTGAACCTGGGGATTGGGGGGGGGGGGTGGCAGTGCGTGGTCCTCAGCCAGAGAGACTGATCTCGCAGCCACGAACCCACTAAGGCTCTCCTCCATCTCTTACAGTATGTGTCCAGCCGACACGCTGTCACTCAGAGCGCCCCGGAGCCCAGCAGCTACCCGCCTCCGCACGCCCCCCACCACCACTGCCACCACCACTGCCCCCGCCAGCCGCGTCACCGCCTCTGCCACCATGCCCGGCCCCACCACCTGCACCACCAGGAGGCGGGGCCGCCCGCCGCGCAGGTGATGCCCTGCCTGTGCCCCTTGTTCTCCTGCCAGTGGGAGGGCCACCTGGAGGTGGTGGTGCCCCACCTGCGGCAGATGCACAGGGTGGACATCCTCCACGGGGCCGACATTGTCTTCCTGGCCACGGACATGCACCTCCCGGCGCCGGCCGACTGGCTCATCATCCACTCCTGCTTCGGCCACCACTTCCTGCTGGTGCTCAGGAAACAGGAGAGGCACGCAGGGCACCCCCAGTTCTTCGCCACCATGATGCTGATCGGGACCCCCACCCAGGCTGACAGCTTCACCTATCGCCTGGAGCTCAACAGAAACCACCGCTGTCTCAAGTGGGAGGCCACGCCCCGGTCTGTGCTGGAGTGCGTGGACTCGGTCATCACCAACGGGGACTGCCTCGTCATCAGCACCTCGCTGGCCCAGCACTTCTCCGACAACGGCAGCCTGGCCATCGGGATCGCCATCTCCGCGGCCACGGAGATCTGCTCCCCAGAGGCTGAGATGTGACACAGAGGCCACCAGACACTCACATGCGGCCACCCCGCCACTGAGAAACTCTGCCTGGGCCCTCAGATCTCCGCGTGCCAGGACTCTGGGCTCCTTTCTATTCTTCTCCCTCCTCCCCTCCTTCCTTTCTGTTTTTTTTGTCTCAGGTACTTTGTGGTATTTGGTATCTGTCTGCCACGGGCGTTATATTATGTAAACATCCTGTGATTCAATACCTTGGTGTGACATTTGTCCTGATTTGCTGGTGTAGTTTTACAGAACGCTTCTTAATCGGATTCCATCAGAATGGTGATTGTGCATCACCCGCAGTTCCCTTCTCTCCTGCTTCTCAAACGAGCAGCAGTCACTGAGGTCACGGGGCAGACTCTTGGGGTTGAAAGAAGTCTGAGTGTTCACATCATTTCCCCCTCCTCCTTTCAGTCTGTTTCAGACTGAGCTAACTCCGAAGGGTGTGGAGACAGATTATGGAAGGGGACCTGGCCAGCTCAGGGGTGTGTATTGCAGACCAGCTAGACACAACTCTGCCCCGAGGTTTCCCAGGAACCTCGGGGGCCACGCTGCTTAGACACGAGACTGTGTCTCCTCCAGGGTGCGAGGCTGGAGGTACCATCGTGCCACGTGTCCTCTGGGTTGATCCTGAGGTCCAGGGGAGCAGGCAAGAGCTTGAACCCTCTTTTGGCAGGCTGCTGTGAGCTTGCCCTCAGCCCAGGCCATTTTTTTCCTGCTCTGAAATCAAAGGCCTCAAGGGTTTGGTGCTTTCTAGAAAACCTCTTTGCCCTTCGTTGAGCAAGTCATAGAAAAGAATGGGCAAGACACAGGGGAAGAGAAGCAGCCAAAAAAAGCAAAAGATAAAATTAAATCTCCTACCTCTGGGAGGGCATTCTCCCCGGAGAGAGCTTTATTATCAAGTTATCAAATCCATCAGTGTTTTCCCTCGGGGTAGAGTGCTTTTGTATCCAGCAAAGATTCCTCTATGCTCTCGACAGTTCATAACCAGAACCATGACTCAGCAGCAGACACAACGAACTCGGAGGGTGCACCTGGTCCTCTGGCCCGGAGGCCTGGCCCCCATCACTTAGACACCTGGGAGGGTCCTCTTTCCTTTCCTTTCTTCTAAAATGCCCCGGTGGAAAAAATAAAATAAAATAAAATAAAATGCCCCGGTGGTCCAGTGGTTAAGACGCTGCACTTCCAATGCTGGAAGCATGGGTTCGATTCCTGGTCAGGAAACCAAGATTCCCACAAGCCACATGATGCAGCTGAAAAAATAAATACATAAAATATCCCAAGGGCCCCATTCAGCACACAGATGCTATCACTCGCCAGTCTGCATCCACCACTCTGCTGCAGGGTGAATGAAGAGGCCACAGAAATCCACACCATCCGCAGGTGCAATGGCTTTCTCTTAATTCGGCTGTCAGCACAATATGCCAGCGTCTTGTTGTGGAAGTCTCTCGGGTTTTTGAAGAAAGTAAGCGCGTTTAGTCAACGTCGTCTCTTCTAATGGAAGCTGAACACCTGTAAGTCTTCCCAGGAGGTCCTCTCCTACCTCCTTTGGTCATTTTTGTTCTCTTCTTGGCCACTCTCCATCTGCACCAGAAGCATGGAACCCCCGAGCCCCACATGATGCTCACTAGTGGACCTTTCGCCAACCAGATGTTGCTCTCAGCCCCATACCCTCACCTTGGCCATCTCGGCTGGGTCCTGGCAGGCCTCCCACTGAGGACTTAGTTTCAGGCAGCCTGCTCTGGCTGGGCATCAGCCATCTTTTCTCAGCCAAAAATAACTGATCCTGAAACACAACAGCAACCTTCCCCCAACAATCCTGTGGTCACTTGTGCTGTCGACCTCCAGCTCCAGCTCCAAAAGGGCAATGCCAGTCCACAGAGGAGTGCAGCCCCCTCTACTTACAGAGTAGCCGCTGGGGCCCGGGAGCTGGAGTTTTATTCTCTAAGAGCCCGAAGGAGGCTAATAAACATCATGTTACTGATGGAGGCAGACGCCAGCTCTGCAGCCCCAAGAAAGAGTTGTGGGTTCCTTTCTCTCAGCACCATCACAGCATCCTACAAGGCACCAGCATCTCCCGCCAAGAACAGAACAAGCCGAGACTGGTTGGCTCATGTGGGGAGAGAGTGGCTCCTTCCTTTACCCCTAGGCCCTTCCCCAGAACCTAAGACCCTCCCCACTTGGCTGTAAGTCTGTTGCCTCCGGAAGCTGCATTCCTTCTCTGGTTCCTCGTCCACCACTTTGAAACATTTGTGTAGCATCACAGGTGCCCAAGATAAACAAACCAAACCTCAGCGAGAGTCTAATTACTGTCCACAGGACCTTAGGGCTCCTGCAGACATCATCTCTGCCTTTCTGTAGTGCCAAGTTACGTGAGCCAAACTGAAAATAGCGTTAGGTTATTATTAGTGCATACAAGACTGTATTATGAATAAGTGAGCCCAGACAGGAACTGATATTTTTGGTTCCCAGAAACGGTTTAAAGGGTAGAGATGTGTTATTGTCATCCATCTACGATGGTCCCAAGAAGGCCTTTGTCTCGATAGCCATGCGTTCAGAATGCAAGAAAAAGGAGCAAACAAAAACCAGTGAGCAGGGACAGAATATGGTACCAACACATGTGCTGTGCTGAGCTTTATCATCACAAAGTTGCTCCCTCATTTGATTCTTGGGTAAATTCTCATCAGCATCTTTAATATGCTAAAAAAACATAGAAGTTCAAAGACATGAAATGACCTTCCCAAGGTCACAACCATGACTTGAACCTGGCCCACTAACTACAGACTTGGTGTTCTTACAATAGGAAGATGAACCTCAGAGAGTCAGCATGTTCCCACCGCATCTGTGGACTGTGGGCCCCAGGGTCCACTGGCTCTTAGTTCCAGGACCTGGGGGAGCAGGGAGACAGAGTGTGAAGTGGCTTTGATTTTAGAGGCATCTCAGCTCAAAGAACTGGTCGACCTGGAAGTGTTAGGAGGGACATGGCAGCGAGGCGGAACCAAAGAGTGGGGTCCTCAGTAGCCTCAGGCCCCACTCCGTATCCCATCACCCACTGCAGGCTCCTCATTTTTAGAATCCCAGGAGTCAGCTCAATGTAGAGCCCTGGGATCTGACTGCCACTTGCGCACCTTGGTGCAAACTTATTACCCACTGTCTAAACAGTACAGTCAGCCCTCTATATCTTCAGGGTCTGTGTCAGGATAAGCCCTCTCACCCCCCACCAACCTGCAGATATCATAATCAATGGATGTTCAAGTCCCTCATATAAAATGGCTCAGTACAGTCAAGTCAGAACCCATAGATGTGGGGGGCCAGTTTTATTTGCATTTTAAAGTAGGCCTAGGAAGACAGCAGCCCTTCACAGCAAGAAATGAGTTACCAGCATGTGATCTTCAAGCAGGAAGTGTGGTGAGAAAGACATCCCAGCCTAGAGGCTGAGTTTACATAAATGGTCCATGTACAATGGAGTCAGACCATGCCAGGAAGATTGTCTTAATTATCTTTCTCTGCATGAACTTGCATCTAGGGCAGATCCCATCACCACCTGTGGAGACTGTGGACCTTTTAGAACTGATCAGCTTAATCACGATGGTATGCATGGCTACCACTAATTGAGGGTTTATTATGTAACTTAGTGGGCTAAGTACTTTGAGCATATTACCTTATTTAATCTCCATTACAACTGTATGAGAGCTTCTCAGGTGGCACTATGGTAAAGAACCTGCCTGCCAATGCAGAAGATGTAAGAGATGCCAGTTTAATCCCTGGGTCAGGAAGATACCCCGGAGAAGGAAATGGCAGCCCGCTCCAGTATTCTTGTCTGGAGAATCCCATGGACAGAGGAGCCTAGCATGCTACAGTCCATAGGGTCACAAAGGGTCAGACATGACTGAAGCAACTTAGCACGCACACACACAACCTTATAAAGCAGATACTATTATTTCACCCATGAGAAACCTAAGCAAAGAGGGGTTAGACACTGTTTAAGGTCACAGAGCTAGCAAATGGTACAGCGGGGACTGGAATTCAGTGTGTCTTGCCGCAAAGTCCTGGCTTCAACCAATACCAACTATGTCATTTCTAGGAATTTATGGACCCATGGCTCAGAAGGGCCAGGCATAAAGTCCGAATGGCATGGAGGCCTTTTAGTACTTTAATATTAAACGCACCCTTTCATTTCTCCCTTTCCTCCATCTTTTCCCAGACCAAGACACAGTGGTATGTTAGAGCTGTCTTGTGTAACAGTTGTTAAATTTTTTAGGCATTTTACAAACTGTTAAGCATAGCCATGATTAAAAATTAAATTACATAAATTTACAGTTATGTTCTATTAAAACAAAAGTAATAAATACTCAAAACTCATCACTTCCTAATTATTTCGCTGCTCTTATTTTCCATGCCCTTGAGATTACTTACCTTGATCACATACGTATGGTGAACATGGTATATAATGATGTGCTACCATCCCCACGTTTGGTGATCTCATGGGAACAGCTTAAAACCGGCTGTGGTGGCAGTGTTCACATCATGGGAACTGGCAGTGCTATAGTGTTTCCCACTTGAAGAACTGATCATTAAACATTTACCAGGATTATCACTGCATGGACAGTTCTGATGCATACATCAGGATGGGGAAAGGGGATTTTGGAAGGAGAAATAAGATCCCAGAGGCCACAGTGACAGGACAGAAACGAGAGCCAAGCCAGCCAATAGCCAATTATTGGGAAGGCGCAAATAGTTTTGGAGAAGGGAGTCTGAGGCTTTAAAGCAGCTTCCAGGGCATTCCATTCCCTATTCCAGATCCTTCCCTATTGTAGTTAGTGTGGAAAGTTCTATCTGATGACTTTCATGGAAAAATTATGCCTCATCAAACCAACCTGTTGGCAATCCCAGTCCAAAAGAGAAGACCAAACTCTACAAAAGTACAGTCTCTCGTTGCTTGTTCTCATTGGTCATCTCTCTTACTCCATATGTAGACCAAAGCCTAAAGAAATATTTCACTTTGCAACAAGAGATTGGAAATACCCACCATCTGAGAATGACACAGTGGGCAGTGACTATAACATGGCATAACATGTGTGAATGCAAAAACAGGACCCTCATCCTCGAAGCTGAGGGACTGAGAGGGAACAGGTCAGGGGATGTTACATGAAGAATGGAGCCCAGTGCTAATCTAGCTGAATCTGGCTACTTCACTGCAACCCAACAAGGACCCCATTCACAATTCACAGTCTACCCAGGCCAGCACGCTTTTCACATTAAGGCCTGGTTCCCACTAGGATAAAAGTCACAGTGAAACTCCAGGCTGAGTACCTGGTAAGAGGTAGAATCGCCAAGGCCAATAGTGAATCAGTGACTCTGATCCCAGTGGCTTCAGTGTAAGGGAAAGAAGTGAGGCTTGTTGAAGCTTCCACTTGGATGCAGTTTCTGGTGGAAGGGGAAGGGAGCATGGTTGAGACATCAGAGAATTACGCTTTGATTAAAGTTCAGCTACGAACAGCATCAAGAGCAGAGTTTCCTAGTAGATTGTTAGACCTTCAGATGATCTGTTCTGAAGATTTCCTTAAGAACTGCTGAGCTCTCCATTGTGTTAACCTGGAGAACAGCCAGCCAAGAAATACTTCACTGTTACAAGATCCAAACAATCTGTTGTAGATAAGCATTGATTTTCCCCCCAAATCAGATTACTACATAGGTTACCTACATGGCTTAGAGTTTGCCTTTTCTAAGATAGTATAGTATATAGAATACTATACTATAAACATTCCTCTCCCCTTTTTAACCTCTTTTTGGGGTACTGAGATGAGAGAGACAGAAAGGAAATCAAGGATCATTTTACTTGACCTAAATTGATGTCTATGTAATTTTTTAGGCTTTCTTATGATGTTAGAAGAAGCAGGCTTAGAATATCACTTTATCTCTACCCTGTTTCCCATAAAAAATGTCATTAAAGTGCATTTGATATTGTTTCCTTGAACCCTTCAGAGTTGCTTGTTGTTATTGTTTGTTGCTGGAGTTTTTTTCCTCCCCACAGGGTTCTGTGCGACTTCAGGGAATAGAAATGAAATGCTGTATGGGAAAGTGCAATTATCAGAAATTCACCAGCTGCCACATTTGACCTATGTTTCATTATCTTTCTCCCCGTTTCATTTTTTGGCCTCCATTTCAAAGTCATAGTTGGATGAAAGGAGGAACATATTTCTGAAGGTGATTAAAAGCCCTGATGTGCCCCCAGGACTACTTCAGCCTCTGGTGCCGCCTTGAGAAGAGGGACCACAGCCTTCCCCAAAGGCCATCACTGCCCAGCCCCTTCCTCCCAGCGCCCCTTATCTGAGCTCTCCCCTGCCTCTGTCTGACAGCAGGGTCCCTGAAATTTACTTCTGGGCCTATCAGATCAGTTGTCAAGGGAGCCTTCATGGTTTAATTCTTTAATTTCAGGCCACTGTTAGTTACTCACAAGATCAGAATTGAGCAAGAATTTTAATCCTATTGCCTGTCAATTCATCTTAGCCTCCATCTTCTTCCTTATGTCCTTCTTCCCAGAACCTGCTTCCTGCTCTCACAGAGGCTTATAGAGAGTGCCTTAAATTGAGCTGAGTGATCAAAACTGGCCACAGGATCAGCATGAATATTCATGAACCAGGTTAGTTGTTAAGCCACAGCCTCTCTTGCAACAGTTCTACACCCTATGGTGTCCCAAATACTTCCCCTTGCCCTAAAATATGCTAAAGATGCACAATAGGGTTGCTGAGTGCCAGAGAGAGACTCCACTGGAAGAAGGGGACACTCACCCATCCAGAAATTCAGCCAGGGAGGGAGGTCCAGCCCTGAACCCTCCCTGGGATGCAGAGCTTTAGTTCCCAAACTTCACTGTGCTTAAGAATGTGCATAAGAATGATCAGCAGGGCTTCCTTGGCAGGCCAGGGGTATAGATTCCACCTGCCATGCACAGAACACGGGTTTGATTTGTGGTCCGTGAAGCTCCCACATGCTGCCGAACAACTAAGCCAGCGTGCCACAGTTACTGAAACTTTCACGCTTGGAGCCCATGCTCCACAAAAGAGAAGCCACAGCAATGATAAGCCCACGAACTGCAACTAGAGAGAAGCCCCCGATCGCTGCAATTAGAGAAAAGCCTGACCAGCAACGAAGAGCTGACAGAGTCAAAAATAAGTAAATTAAGTGTGTGTGTGTGTGTGTGTGTGTGTGTGTATACACATAAAGAGTGATCAACAGAACTTGATTTCTAAGATCCAGAAACCAGAGATTCTCATTCAGGAGACTCAGAGTGGAATCCAGGATTCTGATTTTAACACTCTTTCCCCCACGGGATCCTGCAAGGGTTATGTGACAGATGGCTGGATTCTCAAATCCAGAGCTGAGTACACTGGTGGTAACAGGGGCCACAGAAAACAAAGGAGCAGATAAAACCTCCTGAAGAGGCAAGCCGGTCCTTCTTCAAGAGGGAGGAAGGCAGGAAAGAAGGTAACGGGAAGGGACCGGTTACATTCAGATGAAGGAGCAGGGAACAAACGGAGTCCGGAGTCCAGAGAGGAGAGGAGTCAGGCGGGGGTTCCCTGGAGCAGCAGTGGAGGGAACTCTGATCTCCTGTCCATTGGAAGCAGAGGTGGGTGGCAGGCACAGGAGAGGGAGAGAAGAGAGCTGGGCAGGCAGGACGCTGGAGGCCACCAGCCGTGATGCCGGAGCCGTGACCAGGGCTGGTAGATGGAAGCCAGCACGGAAGGGTCCCTAGTGCCGCGTGTCACACGGTGACAACTCCGGCAGCCTGGTGCGGATGAAGGGACTGTGTAAATCTTCCCCATGAGCACATAAGGGGCTCATCCTATAAACCCCTGCCAGGTTGGGATGGTAATTCATATTTAAATCTCTGCCCCTAGCCCTGACAGGGAGTTACCTCTCAAATCCCCAGGGAGGCATTTATTTAGCCTGCAAATCTCCCCAGGACGCATGAGCAGGTGTCACTGTTCCAGAGCATCCATGGGGGATGTGAATTATCAGGCCACTTTCAGCAGCGGCTCAGAACTAAGCCCCACATAAGTCTTGCCTGTGGGGCGAGAGGAAAGGAAATCACTGAACTAGTTTCTTATTAGCCTAGAGGTAGACAAGGTATACTCTGTATACCCTCTGCAAGGGGGCCCAGGAAAAAGCATCTATTAAGGATCAAAGCTGGGGACACGGATTATCACCCATCCAGGAGGTAATTCCATCTTCCCCTCTCTCTGCCTCTTCCTAGGTTCTGTATCAACTTTTGTTAACACACGGAGATAGACATTTCTTGATTTCTATATCTGACTTGACCCACAATCCTGGCAATTACGGATTTAAAAAACAAAACACAATCAACAGGAAATCAAGCACCTCAATACATCGAAATGTTAGAGAACTGTTGAGTGAAACTGGCCGCCTTGGCTGGGTGTGAAAATAGACTGCTTGCCTGAGTTGTCTGACAACAGGAGGTCCTGATAAAGAATGCGATGCTACAGCCAAAACTCACCAGAGAATTGGAGAAGGGTCAAAGGGAGGAGGGAGGAGTCGGTACATCCTACCAACCTCCCAGAAGCTCTCACACTGGAATCCACCTTAGCTGAGAAGGACTCTGATTCAGACCACATATGGGCAACAAGCAAGATGATTTGCCAGAAACGACCCAGAAGCCAACTGCATTTCCATAAACCCCAAGGCTGTGAGCCATGTGACAGCTGGGTTCCCTTGCCCTACTGCTCTCCACCGGGGCGCCCCTTCCCAATAAAGTCTTTTGCTTTGTGTCTCCTCTGATCATTCATTTCTGAGTGTTTGATCCCACCCTCAGGCCCTGGAAGGGGGTCCCCCTTCCTGCAATGGAAACGCTTCCAGATCATTCAAAAGCCAAGCCCACCACCTACCTGGTGGTCCTGCTTCTTGCAAACAATGACAGAAGATCGAGGCAGCCAGCAAAACTCAGGAAAGTTCTGCTGAAAGTCTAGGTCCACCCTCTAGACATTCAGATCTACATCTTCACCAGCCCAGGAGCGAAGCTCTGTGAAAAAGGAGAATCAGGAAAACCATTATCTCTGGGTCTGCTTTAGTGCTATGGCCACACCCCGAGGGCAAGGCTCGGTTGGGGAATGGGCTCTAGAGGGGAGAGTGCTGAGAGTAGGACCACTTAGTAAAATAAAAGTATTAGGGTATTTGCTAAATCTGGCAAACCTAAGAGGAACGAGTCCATAAAGTGTGTTTATTCTTTCATGGGTGCAGGTTACTAGCCACAGCAAGCCCTCACTGGCAGTGTTTCCCTTTGCTCATTCTGCCACTAAGCTGGGGAGCCACGTGTATGGCCAGCTCTCTGGCTTGCAGGGCTGGTGGGGCTGTATTCCCTAGGCTCTGCTCCTGCATCCACCGTGGGCTGCCCTCTGGGTGGGCACTGGTGGGGCTGGAACTCGCCTCCATTGTTTAACAAAGCCTGGGGTGTCTTGAGAGCCCAGAGTCTTGAGGCAACTGGGCTCACGGAAGCCAAGGCAATTTAGAAACAGTCCCAAGTCTTCAGGTAGCCATCAAGAAGAGCACTTCAGGACAGGATGTATGAGAGCCTACAGCAAGAGCAACAAAATAGTAGAGAATGTCTACATGTGTTGGGCTTACTGGAGGATACAAAGGGAAGAACAGTTTGGTCCCTGCCCTCAGGAACCTCGTAGTGAGCTCAAGGAGACAAAATAAATACATTTACACGTGCATCAAGCAACTGTCTAATGGCCCAGAAGTCCCTAAGCAGCAGCTCAGTGGCATTTGGTTAGTTTGGATGACATGCATCCGTAGTTCTGGTCAGAAGAAGACAATGAGCCCAGATGGACTTCTTTCTTTGGCTGCATTGGGTCTCAGTTGCCACATGCAGGATCTTACATTGCAGAGCATGGCCTTCTCTCTAGCTGCCGCGGGCTGACTGAGTTGCCCCAAGGCAGGTGGGAGCTTAGTTCTCCGAGGAGGGATCAAAACCTGTGTCCCTATCATTGGAAGGCAGATTCCTAACCACTGGACCAGGGAAGTTCCTAGACAATGTATTATTTACAGCAAGAAGAATATTTGAGTCCGGGTTTCCTGAGCCCCTCCTCTAGTGGCTCAGATGGTAAAGCATCTGCCTGCAATGCAGGAGACCTGGGTTCACTTCCTGGGTCAGGAAGATCCCCTGGAGAAGGAAGTAGCAATCCACTCCAGTACTCTTGCCTGGAAAATTCCACAGACAGAGGGGTCTGGTGGGCTACAGTCCACGGGTTTGCAAAGAGTCGGACACAACTTAGTGTCTTCACTTTCACTTTCCTGAGCCCCAGTTCCAATAGGATGAACAGGTGCTGCCTGAGCACAGAGTTGGGGAGCATTAGGGAAAGGCACCCTGAGATTGGGAGACTCTGATTTTAGGAAGTCTGCCCATCTTCCTTTCTGGAGAGATTATTTTTATTACCTTGTGTGTTTCAGTCATGTCTGACTCTTTGCAAGCCCAAGGACTGTAGCCTCCAGCCAGCTGCTTCTGTCCATGGGATTCTCCAGGCAAGAATATTGGAAGGGGTTCCCATTTCCTTCTCCAGGGGATATTCCTGACCCAGGGACTGAACCTGAGTCTCCCGCATTGCAGAAAGATTCTTCACCATTTGAGCCACCAGGGAATCCGTATTACCCTGGAATATAAGCAAATCTCTCTGAGGAGGGAATACTTCTATTTTTACTACCCAGGAACGTAAATAAATTTGTTCTAGAAGGCGTCATTGTCTCCACATTTACATTAACATTCCTCAAAAGACAGTTCTAGAGCAAATTGGCTCTTCATGCCTAGATATATAGAAACATGAGCAATTCATGGACCATCCTCTCTCAACAGCCTTGAAGAATAAAGAGCTAGCGAAATGATGAAGACTTTAACTGACATGACTTGAGGAGGAACTTGATGGAACCTATTATGATTAAAAATGCTTCAGGGAGAAATAACTTGGCGTTGTCCCTGAAGAACTTGTAAATAATGTCCAAGATTCCAGCCCATTCTATCTGCTAGGACAAGAGCCAGATAGTAAATTCTAGAGATTTTCCAGACCACATGCTCTCTAAGGCAACTATTTAGTTCTGCCACTGTGGTGTGAAAGCAGCCTTGGACCACACCTGAATGGATGAGCATGGCTATCCTCCAATAAAACTCGATTTATAAAAACAGGCAGCAGACTGGGCTTGTCCGATGGGATGTAGTTCATCCACTTCGGCACTGGAATGCACAGCAATTCACTTTAACATAGATGCAATGGGATGATCAAAGGGATGGGTCACTGACCATCAGAAATGGCAGAAGGGATTCATTCCACAGGAAGAGGGTGGGATGAAGCAGCACTGAATAGGGGCTTCCTTGGTGGTCCAGCGATTAAGAATCTACCTTCCAACACAGGGGACATGTGTTCGATCCCTGTTTGGGGAACTAAGATCCCACATGCCGTGGGGCGACTAAGCCTGTGAGCTGCAACTAGTGAGTCTGTGTTATCACGAGGAGCCCGCACGCCACAATGAAAACCCAGTGCAGTTGAAAAATAAATAAGCAAGCACTGAATGATGAAGAGAGTCACAGAGGAGGAATCTAGAGTAGGTAATTCCTAGGGTCCTTTATCACTCTAAGATTCCATAATTGTTTAGGGACTTGGTAGAGTAACTATAAACTCTACAGGTGTTTTGAGCTTTCTTCCAGATGTCGGGTCCTATTAGAATCTTAATCTACACATTCACCTTAAAATTCTACAAGAGCTAGAGATTCTAGAAGGTCACAGAAAGCCTTACTCATGTTAGTTCTTAGGTTCTCTGAAATAAATGATAAGGGAGACTTTGCATCTGATGGGCAGTGACCCAACAATGAGAAGGAATGCACTGATGGGGAATCCTTCACGTAACCTCACTGAGGCAGAAGACAATCAAAATACAAGGGTTCTGTCTTGAGAAGTCCAGTTCATCATAAGAAATAAGGACTTTGGAATATGATACTGTGTGTGTGTATGCTCAGTCACGTCATCCTCTTTGCAACCCTATGGACTGTGGCCCACCAGGCTCCTCTCTCTACGGAATTTTCCAGGCAAGAACACTGAACTGGGTTGCCATTTCCTCCTTCAAGGGACCCTTCCAGACCCAGGAATCACACCCCTGTCTCTTTCATCTCAGGTTCCCTGATAGCTCAGTTTAAGAATCCGCCTGCAATGCAGGAGACCCAGGTTTGATCCCTGGGTTGGGAAGATTCCCCTGGAGAAGGGAAAGTCTACCCACTCCAGTCTTCTGGCCTGGAAAATTCCATGGACTGTATAGTCCATGGGGTCGCAAAGAGGTGGACACGACCGAGCAACTTTCAGTCAGTCACACACTCTTGCGTCTGTTGATTGCAGATGGATTCTTTACCGCTGAGCCACGTGGGAAGCCCGTGTATGTAGTACTGCTCAAATAATTTCTTTCTCAGTGTTTTCAACCGCCCAGGATTTGTTTTAATCAGATATGATAAGATGGTAGACACAAGGACAAATACCTGTGAGTGAAAAGTTTACTATGTAAAAATTTCCAAGAAGGGGTGGTCCCCGCGCTACCCAGAGCCACACACGGAAACATCAGGGCGGAGAGGAGACAAGCGGGGGTGAAGCAACGTGGGCAAAAGCCACTGTTATGCTTTTCCTGAGAAGGGCTGGGTGAGGCGGACCAGGCAGCTGAGGGGTTGAGGACTGGGTGTTTGAATCTCTGCAGCCTCCTCGAGGTTATTGTCCCCTGGGGTGATTTAGGGCAGGTGCCTGATAAAAGGAGGAAGGTCGTGGTTGTTCAGCCGCTCAGTCATGTTGGACTCTCTGCGGCCCCATGGACTGCAGCATCTACCAGAGTTTGCTCAAACGCATGTCCATTGAGTCAGTGATGCCAGCCAACCATCTCATCCTCTGTAGCTCCCTCTCCTCCTGCCCTCAGTCTTTCCCAGTGTCTAGTCCAGTGAGTCAGCTCTTCACATCAAGTGGCCAAAGTATTGCAGACTCAGGATTGGTTGATTTACACTCCAAAGGCGTGCTCTCAGGGAAGTTGTTTACTCTCTTGAGGAACGACTCATCTAACTTTCAGAAGGGGGCTGTCCCTCTCCGGGGTCCTCAAGTCCCCAACATGTCAATCCATCATAAAATAGTGAAAATAAAACTCATGATTAATACACCCAGCCCTTGGAATATTTTGTCCTAAGTGTCTGGACAGAAGAAACTATAGCCTTAAAGAGTTTTAATCCCTTGGAGAAAGTCACGAGAGCTGATAGAGTCGTCATCTCTGTAGAAAATTGTCCCTTCCCGCTTGGGTGGCTGCAGAACAAGCTGTGGAGTAAGGCCCAAAGAGAGGCAAGGGACCAGCAGAGCTGAGAGGCCGATGAGAGGCTGGCAAGACCAGAGCAGTCCAGGAGGAAAAGGGTTCAGCCCGTGTGAATGGCGTCCTCTGGAGCTGAGCAGTGCGCCAGAGCCCAGAGTGCGAACCACCCAGGACACACGGGAATCAGGGAGCATATCGGTAAAGCTTTCTGGCAGTAGCCAATAAATCTACTGTCACTAGTTTAAGCAGAAAAGATACGAGGTAGTGCACAGGAGGGCCAGAGAGTCCTAGAGTCGGGGACAGAGCAGCCAGCGAAAACTACCTGGCTATATATGGCACCAAATTCTCCTGGCAGAAATACCACCGTGTCGACTTCTGCTTCTCAGCACCGTGATGCCAGGGCACTGGAAGCTGGGGTCAGAGACTCAGCCACGGCTGCCTCAAGGGTAGCAGGATACGGCTCCCTAAAATGTGACTGTGGGAGTTCAGGACATAGCGCCCCAAAACATGCCACTTTGACATCTTGATTAAATTGAGCCCTAGGCACTTGGAAAATAGCAAATACATGGAGAAGNCACTGCAACCCAACAAGGACCCCATTCACAATTCACAGTCTACCCAGGCCAGCACGCTTTTCACATTAAGGCCTGGTTCCCACTAGGATAAAAGTCACAGTGAAACTCCAGGCTGAGTACCTGGTAAGAGGTAGAATCGCCAAGGCCAATAGTGAATCAGTGACTCTGATCCCAGTGGCTTCAGTGTAAGGGAAAGAAGTGAGGCTTGTTGAAGCTTCCACTTGGATGCAGTTTCTGGTGGAAGGGGAAGGGAGCATGGTTGAGACATCAGAGAATTACGCTTTGATTAAAGTTCAGCTACGAACAGCATCAAGAGCAGAGTTTCCTAGTAGATTGTTAGACCTTCAGATGATCTGTTCTGAAGATTTCCTTAAGAACTGCTGAGCTCTCCATTGTGTTAACCTGGAGAACAGCCAGCCAAGAAATACTTCACTGTTACAAGATCCAAACAATCTGTTGTAGATAAGCATTGATTTTCCCCCCAAATCAGATTACTACATAGGTTACCTACATGGCTTAGAGTTTGCCTTTTCTAAGATAGTATAGTATATAGAATACTATACTATAAACATTCCTCTCCCCTTTTTAACCTCTTTTTGGGGTACTGAGATGAGAGAGACAGAAAGGAAATCAAGGATCATTTTACTTGACCTAAATTGATGTCTATGTAATTTTTTAGGCTTTCTTATGATGTTAGAAGAAGCAGGCTTAGAATATCACTTTATCTCTACCCTGTTTCCCATAAAAAATGTCATTAAAGTGCATTTGATATTGTTTCCTTGAACCCTTCAGAGTTGCTTGTTGTTATTGTTTGTTGCTGGAGTTTTTTTCCTCCCCACAGGGTTCTGTGCGACTTCAGGGAATAGAAATGAAATGCTGTATGGGAAAGTGCAATTATCAGAAATTCACCAGCTGCCACATTTGACCTATGTTTCATTATCTTTCTCCCCGTTTCATTTTTTGGCCTCCATTTCAAAGTCATAGTTGGATGAAAGGAGGAACGTATTTCTGAAGGTGATTAAAAGCCCTGATGTGCCCCCAGGACTACTTCAGCCTCTGGTGCCGCCTTGAGAAGAGGGACCACAGCCTTCCCCAAAGGCCATCACTGCCCAGCCCCTTCCTCCCAGCGCCCCTTATCTGAGCTCTCCCCTGCCTCTGTCTGACAGCAGGGTCCCTGAAATTTACTTCTGGGCCTATCAGATCAGTTGTCAAGGGAGCCTTCATGGTTTAATTCTTTAATTTCAGGCCACTGTTAGTTACTCACAAGATCAGAATTGAGCAAGAATTTTAATCCTATTGCCTGTCAATTCATCTTAGCCTCCATCTTCTTCCTTATGTCCTTCTTCCCAGAACCTGCTTCCTGCTCTCACAGAGGCTTATAGAGAGTGCCTTAAATTGAGCTGAGTGATCAAAACTGGCCACAGGATCAGCATGAATATTCATGAACCAGGTTAGTTGTTAAGCCACAGCCTCTCTTGCAACAGTTCTACACCCTATGGTGTCCCAAATACTTCCCCTTGCCCTAAAATATGCTAAAGATGCACAATAGGGTTGCTGAGTGCCAGAGAGAGACTCCACTGGAAGAAGGGGACACTCACCCATCCAGAAATTCAGCCAGGGAGGGAGGTCCAGCCCTGAACCCTCCCTGGGATGCAGAGCTTTAGTTCCCAAACTTCACTGTGCTTAAGAATGTGCATAAGAATGATCAGCAGGGCTTCCTTGGCAGGCCAGGGGTATAGATTCCGCCTGCCATGCACAGAACACGGGTTTGATTTGTGGTCCGTGAAGCTCCCACATGCTGCCGAACAACTAAGCCAGCGTGCCACAGTTACTGAAACTTTCACGCTTGGAGCCCATGCTCCACAAAAGAGAAGCCACAGCAATGATAAGCCCACGAACTGCAACTAGAGAGAAGCCCCCGATCGCTGCAATTAGAGAAAAGCCTGACCAGCAACGAAGAGCTGACAGNTTCCTGGGTCAGGAAGATCCCCTGGAGAAGGAAGTAGCAATCCACTCCAGTACTCTTGCCTGGAAAATTCCACAGACAGAGGGGTCTGGTGGGCTACAGTCCACGGGTTTGCAAAGAGTCGGACACAACTTAGTGTCTTCACTTTCACTTTCCTGAGCCCCAGTTCCAATAGGATGAACAGGTGCTGCCTGAGCACAGAGTTGGGGAGCATTAGGGAAAGGCACCCTGAGATTAGGAGACTCTGATTTTAGGAAGTCTGCCCATCTTCCTTTCTGGAGAGATTATTTTTATTACCTTGTGTGTTTCAGTCATGTCTGACTCTTTGCAAGCCCAAGGACTGTAGCCTCCAGCCAGCTGCTTCTGTCCATGGGATTCTCCAGGCAAGAATATTGGAAGGGGTTCCCATTTCCTTCTCCAGGGGATCTTCCTGACCCAGGGACTGAACCTGAGTCTCCCGCATTGCAGAAAGATTCTTCACCATTTGAGCCACCAGGGAATCCGTATTACCCTGGAATATAAGCAAATCTCTCTGAGGAGGGAATACTTCTATTTTTACTACCCAGGAACGTAAATAAATTTGTTCTAGAAGGCGTCATTGTCTCCACATTTACATTAACATTCCTCAAAAGACAGTTCTAGAGCAAATTGGCTCTTCATGCCTAGATATATAGAAACATGAGCAATTCATGGACCATCCTCTCTCAACAGCCTTGAAGAATAAAGAGCTAGCGAAATGATGAAGACTTTAACTGACATGACTTGAGGAGGAACTTGATGGAACCTATTATGATTAAAAATGCTTCAGGGAGAAATAACTTGGCGTTGTCCCTGAAGAACTTGTAAATAATGTCCAAGATTCCAGCCCATTCTATCTGCTAGGACAAGAGCCAGATAGTAAATTCTAGAGATTTTCCAGACCACATGCTCTCTAAGGCAACTATTTAGTTCTGCCACTGTGGTGTGAAAGCAGCCTTGGACCACACCTGAATGGATGAGCATGGCTATCCTCCAATAAAACTCGATTTATAAAAACAGGCAGCAGACTGGGCTTGTCCGATGGGCTGTAGTTCATCAACTTTGGCACTGGAATGCACAGCAATTCACTTTAACATAGGTGCAGTGGGATGATCAAAGGGATGGGTCACTGACCATCAGAAATGGCAGAAGGGATTCATTCCACAGGAAGAGGGTGGGATGAAGCAGCACTGAATAGGGGCTTCTTTGGTGGTCCAGCGATTAAGAATCTACCTTCCAACACAGGGGACATGTGTTCGATCCCTGTTTGGGGAACTAAGATCCCACATGCCGTGGGGCAACTAAGCCTGTGAGCCGCAATTAGTGAGTCTGTGTTATCACGAGGAGCCCGCACGCCACAATGAAAACCCAGTGCAGTTGAAAAATAAATAAGCAAGCACTGAATGATGAAGAGAGTCACAGAGGAGGAATCTAGAGTAGGTAATTCCTAGGGTCCTTTATCACTCTAAGATTCCATAATTGTTTAGGGACTTGGTAGAGTAACTATAAACTCTACAGGTGTTTTGAGCTTTCTTCCAGATGTCGGGTCCTATTAGAATCTTAATCTACACATTCACCTCCAAAATTCTACAAGAGCTAGAGATTCTAGAAGGTCACAGAAAGCCTTACTCATGTTAGTTCTTAGGTTCTCTGAAATAAATGATAAGGGAGACTTTGCATCTGATGGGCAGTGACCCAACAATGAGAAGGAATGCGCTGATGGGGAATCCTTCACGTAACTTCACTGAGGCAGAAGACAATTAAAATACAAGGGTTCTGTCTTGAGAAGTCCAGTTCATCATAAGAAATAAAGACTTTGGAATATGATACTGTGTATGTGTATGCTCAGTCACGTCATCCTCTTTGCAACCCTATGGACTGTGGCCCACCAGGCTCCTCTCTCTACGGAATTTTCCAGGCAAGAACACTGAACTGGGTTGCCATTTCCTCCTTCAAGGGACCCTTCCAGACCCAGGAATCACACCCCTGTCTCTTTCATCTCAGGTTCCCTGATAGCTCAGTTTAAGAATCCGCCTGCAATGCAGGAGACCCAGGTTTGATCCCTGGGTTGGGAAGATTCCCCTGGAGAAGGGAAAGTCTACCCACTCCAGTCTTCTGGCCTGGAAAATTCCATGGACTGTATAGTCCATGGGGTCGCAAAGAGGTGGACACGACCGAGCGACTTTCAGTCAGTCACACACTCTTGCGTCTGTTGATTGCAGATGGATTCTTTACCGCTGAGCCACGTGGGAAGCCCGTGTATGTAGTACTGCTCAAATACTTTCTTTCTCAGTGTTTTCAACCGCCCAGGATTTGTTTTAATCAGATATGATAAGATGGTAGACACAGGGACAAATACCTGTGAGTAAAAAGTTTACTATGTAAAAATTTCCAAGAAGGGGTGGTCCCCGCGCTACCCAGAGCCACACACGGAAACATCAGGGCGGAGAGGAGACAAGCGGGGGTGAAGCAACGTGGGCAAAAGCCACTGTTATGCTTTTCCTGAGAAGGGCTGGGTGAGGCGGACCAGGCAGCTGAGGGGTTGAGGACTGGGTGTTTGAATCTCTGGAGCCTCCTCGAGGTTATTGTCCCCTGGGGTGATTTAGGGCAGGTGCCTGATAAAAGGAGGAAGGTCGTGGTTGTTCAGCCGCTCAGTCATGTTGGACTCTCTGCGGCCCCATGGACTGCAGCATCTCCCAGAGTTTGCTCAAACGCATGTCCATTGAGTCAGTGATGCCAGCCAACCATCTCATCCTCTGTAGCCCCCTCTCCTCCTGCCCTCAGTCTTTCCCAGTGTCTAGTCCAGTGAGTCAGCTCTTCACATCAAGTGGCCAAAGTATTGCAGATTCAGGATTGGTTGATTTACACTCCAAAGGCGTGCTCTCAGGGAAGTTGTTTACTCTCTTGAGGAACGACTCATCTAACTTTCAGAAGGGGGCTGTCCCTCTCAGGGGTCCTCAAGTCCCCAACATGTCAATCCATCATAAAATAGTGAAAATAAAACTCATGATTAACACACCCAGCCCCTGGAATATTTTGTCCTAAGTGTCTGGACAGAAGAAACTATAGCCTTAAAGAGTTTTAATCCCTTGGAGAAAGTCACGAGAGCTGATAGAGTCATCATCTCTGTAGAAAATTGTCCCTTCCCGCTTGGGTGGCTGCAGAACAAGCTGTGGAGTAAGGCCCAAAGAGAGGCAAGGGACCAGCAGAGCTGAGAGGCCGATGAGAGGCTGGCAAGACCAGAGCAGTTCAGGAGGAAAAGGGTTCAGCCCGTGTGAATGGCGTCCTCTGGAGCTGAGCAGTGCGCCAGAGCCCAGAGTGCGAACACCCAGGACACACGGGAATCGGGGAGCGTATGGGTAAAGCTTTCTGGCTGTAGCCAATAAATCTACTGTCACTAGTTTAAGCAGAAAAGATATGAGGTAGTGCACAGGAGGGCCAGAGAGTCCTAGAGTCGGGGACAGAGCAGCCAGCAAAAACTACCTGGCTATACATGGCACCAAATTCTCCTGGCAGAAATACCACTGTGTCGACTTCTGCTTCTCAGCACCGTGATGCCAGGGCACTGGACGCTGGGGTCAGAGACTTGGCCATGGCTGCCTCAAGGGTAGCAGGATACGGCTCCCCAAAATGTGACTGTGGGAGTTCAGGACGTAGCGCCCCAAAACATGCCACTTTGACATCTTGATTAAATTGAGCCCTAGGCACTTGGAAAATAGCAAATACACGGAGAAGGCTTTTTCTGAACTCCCCTTTATTACCTAAAGACAGATTTTCCAGAAGATATCCATTGTCATAAATCGTCTCCCTAGGAATTTCACCAACCAGGGAAGATGGACTGTATCACTGGAGAGAAGTCAGCACCTCACTCAGACAAAGTGCATCACAAACTACCATCTCCCCTATCTGTTCTTCTAAGGGTCCGTTCAACTTTCCTAGAAGTCAATTTTTCCTCCCATTAAGAGGAGGACTTCATCCTCCTCTCCTGTCCCTGTTAAGCTGCTATTAAGCCTGGATTCTTTTTTAATTAATTAATTTTTGGCTGCGCTAGGTCTTCATTGCCACACGGGCTTTCTCTAGTTGCGGTGAACAGAGGCTCCCCTCTAGTTACAGCGTGTGGGCCACTCTTGTCATGGAGCATGAGCTTGGGAGATTGAGGGCTTTGGGAGTTGCAGTGCATGGGCTCAGGTGTCCCCACAGCATGTGGAATCTTCCCAGACCAGGGATCGAACCCATGTCCCTGCATCAGCAGGCAGATACTTAACTGCTGGACTAGCAGGGAAGTCCAAGCCTGAATTCTAAGCCACTTCTTTGAGTTACTCGTTTTCTCCAGGTATCTCTCATGTATACATGAGGCAGACACATTAATAAACTCCTGTTTGTTTCTCATGTACATCTGTGTTTTATTACAGCAGTCTTAGCCAAGAACTCAGTAGTTATTGAGTTGCTAAGTTGTTTCTGACTCTTTGCAACCCTGTGGACTGCAGCACACCAGGCTTCCCTGTCCTTCACCATCTCCTGGAGTTTGCTCAGACTCACATCCATTGAGTCAGTGATGGTAGTGGGACAATATTTTCCTCCCCTACTAGGGTCAGACATCCTTACCACTGTACTTGCCAGGAGATCTAATCCCTAAATCATAGGAGAAGGTCTTAATGCCAGGGAAACTGGGCAGAATCGGGCTTAGCTTTCAGACTCTCTAGCTCCACAGAGCAAACTAAAAGCAATGAGAATCTGTACTACATGAGCCAACTTTACGACCTGTCACCATAAAGGATGAGAGGCTTAGAGTTCTAGGATCAAATCTGTGTATTCGAAGCAGCTACTGCTGGGATAAGCGCCTGAGTTCTGGCTTGTCCTGATGCTGGTGTGGGCTGGGAAGCAAGGGGTGAATCATCTTAAGTAAGAAACACCAAAATCCCAGAAGTAGAGTGCATTGTGCCAGTAGAACCTCTTCCTGAAATGATGAACTAAATCACAAGCTAAGTGCCCCATATAATATTTACAACTTAAAGAATTCCATTGTAGATCCTTCTGCAAAGTGAATAACCATCCTCCTATATTTCTCTCCAGTGAAGCTGGATTAATATATTGAGCTTTCTTAAATCAAGGTGTACTATCCCCTTGGAGCCTTTAAAAGAATGGAACGTCACAAATCTCATGAAAAGAGGCCATAAAGAGTCACGGTTTTGACATAACAGGCATGACATAACCGCAAGATGGAAACTGGCAACCGGCGTTAAGCCCCCTGCCTTCCATATTAAGAGCTGGAACTCATCAGCTTGGACACGGAGGGAAAGCTTGTGATCTGAATACCTGGCTGTGTCCACTTAGTAGCTAATGCCCTCAGAGTATCCCAACTCAAACGCAGATCATGGATCCCACGTTTGCACGTGAGCTATAAATACTCAGGTACTGGACAGGAGGCACAGGTACTTAATGCTCTCATAAAAAAGCAGCATGCAGATGGTAATTAACGCCTCACTGTCCCCAGCGCGCACAGAGGATTTGCCACAGTGGCAGCAACTCTGATTTTTCGTTTTTTCTAATTTTTGCGCAGAGCCAGAGGCCAAAAGCTGTACATCATGAAAGATTTCTCTGCCCATTCCCTCAAATCTCAGCGCATAATGGAGATTGGTTCCCCTTAATAGATTCATGTACTTCTTCCCCGGTGCCTTGTCAAATAATAGCACAATCCAAGCAGTAAGACAGGAGTCCAGGCACACTCCCTCCCAGCTCACAAGGCCAACAGTGGGGAGGGGGCTTGTTTATTACCCTGTCTGGAGCAGAATCAAATTACTTATGGACCATTTAGATGCAAATGAATCATTCATTTAGCAAACATGCTGCATATGCGGACAATTTAGCCAAACAATGGATCTATAAGGACATCCCCTGCTCATCTTCTAATATCAACTGTGCGTTTTCAAAGGGGATTTGGATTTTCTCTGAATTGATCAAACTTGACAAGTAATTTCTACCTAATGTTCTGGCTAGCCTCGTCTCTCTTCTCCATCTGTAGGTGAGAAATCCTATTTTCTGCTAGTGACAGGGTAATGCAAAAGGCTACAGACGCAGGAAGAAGAGGCGATTCTTGTGCCTGGGACTAGGTTGCCACATTCTGAAGGATCTGTTTTGTTAGGTTGCCTTGAAATTACAAAACCTTTCCTTTTGACATACGCCCCATCCCCCACCCCATTTACACTTTCTGAGCTGCCGCAGGGAAAGAAGCTGTGAAGAAATCTAAGCCATCTTTGTACAAAGGGAGACAGCGTTCTCACACGGCGGCTTGCAAGACCGTCTCAGTCCCTGCCTGGGAATTATAAACCAGCCACTGCTGTTCCAGCCACTCTTGGAATCAATGAAAAGCACATTAGGGAAGAAGACACCAAATTTGAAAACTCGCCCCATCCTGGAGTTTACTGTCAAAACGACAGCTTGATTCAGTTGTAGGAAACAACTGGGTGAATAGAAACCACTGGGAGAAAAGCCCGGGAATCAGCCCAGTAGGTCAGAGATGTAAAAGGGAGTTATGAGAATTTTTCTACCGAGGGCTCACTGAACTCAAAGATCAGCTTCTACAGATTCGAATCAAATGACTAAAAACCTACACAGACATTTTTCCTTGTACTAGGCAGATGACCTTTTTAAAAAATAAAAAATCACTTTTTTTTTTCTTTTTGGTCCATGTCCAAATGGGAAATTACCTGTGATCTGCCTCCTTAAGGAGCTTTAGCCCAACAGATCTCCTACCAATTCCAGGAGATGCCTTGGCCTGGTCATTTGCTGCTGTTGTTTAGTCACTAAGTCATGTCCAACTCCTTGCCATCCCATGGACTGTAGCCCACCTGGCTCCTCTGTCCATGGAATTTTCCAGGCAAGAATACCGGAGTGGGTTGCCAATTCCTTCTCCAGGGGATCTTCCTGACCCAGGGATTGAACCCAAGCTTCCTGCATTGGCAGGCAGATTCTTTACTGCTGAGCCACCAGGGAAGCACTTGGCCTGGTCATTAGAAAACGATAATTAAATTGCCAATGTGTTCTTTAACCAGGTACCTCTGTTTTACTGGAAAGCCAGTCAATTCCTAGTTTTAACTGACAATGATAAAGTGGCAATGATATGTACCAGGAACGCTGGGCCAGATGACTTTGAAATTTCTTAAGGAAAAAAAGCTTTGATATTGTATTTTATTAATTCAATAAATTTTATACAATGTTGGCTAGGGTATAATTCTAGTCAAATGAAGAGTAAGTCACCTTATCTATCCCTATCTCTTTCCCCACCCATTTCTAAACTCCATACACACAACACACACATTCTGTATCCAAACTACTTTCCCACTCTTCACTTCTTGCAACATTTCTTAAAACCTGCAGCTGCTGCTTCTTTAACCACTAATGTCATCCTCTGTGTGTGTTCTGGCTTCATTTCTCACCACTGTACTATCTCGGCTCTCTCTCATCACAAACTACCTCTATTGCCAAACGCAGCGGCCTCTTGTTTTACTCAAACTCTCTGCCACAGTTGTTATCATGGGTGGATGGCTTGTGGATTTCTGGGAAATTCCTGAGCCTTATCCAGAGAGATCCACCCAGCATCTCACACCTAGCTTTTACCCAAAGTCGATGATGACCCGCTTCTTCTGCTGCACAGGAGCATCCTCATTGAATCTTCCATTCCCAAGTTTCTAACCTATCTCTCTCGGTCACCTGGACTAGAAACCCAGCGGTGTCTTAACAGCTTCCCTTATCCTCCCCTGACTTTTTTGGTCCACCTTGGTGTCCACTTGATTCTTCCCCTACATCACTGGCCCTCCAAGAACTGCCCTGCATTTCCTGCATTCCCTCAAGGGATTCAGATTGCACACAAAGAGCTCCAACTTTACATTATGTTGTATCTGCAGTCGGCAACATCAGCTACCTCTGCAGTGATGCTAGTGTGGGTGAGAATATTGGACTACTTCACACTGAAATACACGTTATTTGATATAAATGATTGTCGTGGTGTTTCTCCCATATACTACACTTGTGTGTGTGTGTGTTTGGTCTGTTGTCTCACACTCTTTGAGACCCCATGGACTGTAGCCCACCAGGCTCCTCCGTCAATGGGATTCTCCAGGCAAGAATACTGGAGTGGGTTGCCATTTCTTTCTCCAGGGGATCCTCCAGACCTAGGGATCGAACCCACATCTCTTGTGTCTCCGGCTCTGTAGGCAGATTCTTTACTTATGAGCCATCAGGGATGCTCATATTACACTTAGTGCATTACAATTTCTGAAATTTAGAAAGTAGCTTGGTTAGACTATTTATGAGCTTCATTTCAGGTGGGGTTGATAAACACTGCTCTCTTGTATGGAGAAGGCAATGGCACTCCATTTCAATACTCTTGCCTGGAAAATCCCATGGACAGAGGAGCCTGGTGGGCTATAGTCCATGGGGTCGCTAAGAGTCGGGAACGACTGAGCGACTTCACTTTCATGCATTGGAGAAGGAAATGACAATCCACTCCAGTGTTCTTGCCTGGAGAATCCCAGGAATGGGGGAGCTTGGTGGGCTGCCGTCTATGGGGTCGCACAGAGTCGGACACGACTGAAGTGACTTAGCAGCAGCAGCTCTCTTGTAGAGCAAGTGTTTAATCTTTCCCTTCCAGTCCCACTGATCCTTTCCAATTGCTTACCTAGATACTAAAAATTTCATCCGTCCCCTACCTCATCATATCTCCAACTTCTTGCCTCTCCAATCCTCCTTTCGATCAGAAAGGTGATGGTTAATACAGTCAGACTGAGTCACTTACCCTCCTTCAACACCTCCCCACCGTCATGAGAGTCGATTCTAACCCCTGACCATGGCATGTAAAGCTATCACGGGGGGGGTCACTGCCACTTCTCATGGCCCTCCACATGTTCTGAGCTTCAGACACTGGGGTGTGTCTGTCACCAAATCCAAGCTCACCCTGCTGGATGCCCAACAGGCCAATGAATCTGAGAGATAAGGTGTTGAGGCAAGGAAATACTTTTATCAGGAGCCCGCTGACCATGAACAGGGCAGGCTAGTGCCTCAAAATAACTATCTTATGGGGTCTGGATGCCAGGTTCTTTTATAAATCAGAGATGGGGGAGGTTAGGAAGCAAAGTAGAAAAGTCATTAATCTAGCAAATATCTCCTAAAATGGCAGGGAGTGTGCTAATCTCTTCCTTCCTGCCATCTACAGGCAGACAGGGTTCTGAACAAAGGCACTTTAGTTTACAGTCAGGCAGAGGGGCAGGGTTCGCTGAGGCAGGCCATTATGTATGATTATAATAACAAAAGCAAAGAAAAGCAAATCCAACAAGCAGTTCCAACATGGAGTCAGAATTGGCTTCTTTGCAACAGGCGGACTCCTCTGGGCCTTCGCTTAAGCTGTTCCCTCCGCTTCAACTGCCTCCCCCAAGCACCAGCATGAGATTCACCCTTCAAGGCATCCTTCCCTGCCCCCAGGCCCCCCACTCCTCTAAACACTTTACTCAAACCCATCAGAGCACCCAGTTCCTCCCCGCTGCACCACAGTTCGGGTAATTACCATACCTCTCCCCAAAGGTGTGGTCCCCTGGGCCAGGACTGTCTCATTTATTGATACCTTGGTAACTCCCCTTTGACATAGTGTGTGCTTGAGAACTCAAAATGCTTCTTGAGTTCAGCTGAAATAGCCAAATCTTGCCAGAACGCAAAGCATTCCTGGACAAAGACCATCTGTTGGGAGAGATCCAAGGGAGGGAGGGACGTGTCCGTAGCCATTAACAAGTCTAACTGTGGGGCTTCGTGAAAAGCCTCAGACATTTCTGTCCTGCTATTCTAACTGAAATTAAAGGCAAATGGCAGGAAAACAAAGAGAAATAAATGCAGCACTTTCTTAAAAGGGCATGTTACCGAGTCCAAGCTCGCTCTGCTTGCCTCGTGAGAAAAGCCAATGAATCTGAGACAAAGGTGTCAGGATGAGGAAGAGACTTTATTTGGGAGCCGGCTGACCAAGAAGATGGCAGGCTAGCGCCTCAAAATAGCCATCTTGTCAGGGCCATCTTGTCGGGGCCTGGTTGCCCGATTCTTTTATGGATCGGAACTTGCGGGGGGAGTGGTGAGGTGAGGAAACAAAGTAAGAAGATTTTTGGATCCTTGCAAATGGCCCCTAGAATGGCAAACCTCAGGCAGGGCAGTGTGTTAGTTTCACAGGCCATTATGTACGCTCAAATAACAAAAGAGGAAAGGAGGGTTAAAGTCCCAGTAGCAGGGTCAGCATAAATTCAAAATTAACCCTTCCCGGTTACAGTCAGACTGGCAGGCCGCTTCAACTTTCAGGGCTCTGCTCCCCAGCGACCCACCACTGCCGTTCCTGCCCCAGAAGCCCCTCCCGGGGGTGGTCCTGTGGAGTCGGGGTGATTCTCCCACTAGGGCTCTTCCAGCCAAGTGGCCAGGCATGGAATCCACACTCCTCACTCCACGGTGAGCTCCAGGCCCCCCAGGGAAACACGCCCTGCAGTCACGTCTAAGCAACATTGTGACTCAAGCACCTGTAATGCCCTGCACACAGCGCCAGGTACCCCCAGGCGGGCCTCCGAGGTCACCCAGCCCTGGTCCCCATCCTTCCACTGCCTGCTTCCCCCTCTGTCTCGGTCGGCTCGGTCCCCCTGGTCCTCCCTGCCCCTCCGCATGTCACCCCTCTCCCCACCAGCCCCCACCCCCTCCTCCAACAGCTCTGAGCATCTTCCCTGCTCTAGAACCTGCACGGTGCTCCCTCTCTTCTTAGCCTTCTCCCTGTCACCTCTGCCTGGAAAGCTCTCCCTCCTGCCCACTCATCTCCAGCTATCTGGGTAATTCTCACTCCCCTCGGAGCCTCAGGGATGCCTCTCCTGGCACTCTGATCGAACGTAAAGCTCTCACTACATCAAACTCCTCCGCTAGCACGGCCTGCGATCCGCCG
>SJYW01053832.1:552713-576670 GCA_006410735.1 Raphicerus campestris
CCAATGGCAGTGCGTTGACCAAATACTTCCTTGTCTTTCCAGCCCATCTGATCTGCACCAGCTCCCTAGTGGATGGCATTGCCCCTGAGAAGTCACAGCAATGAACACTTCCTGAAGACTCAAGCTCTTTTGGTGTGCTTTGTTCAGTCCTTAAGAGCAGTTATCACTGGCCCTTACCATCCTTTACAGATGAGAGAATTGAGTCCTAGAAAAGGTAAGTAATTAGCCCCCAACCCCCTAGTGCATTAAATCAAGTAACCAGAATGTGACCTCAGTCTGTCTGTCTCCAGAACACAAGGCACTTATCCTGCTGTGCACAGGCTCTTGGAGCAAACAGCACAGAGAGTTCCTCTAGCAGACCTGAGGTTCCCAGAACAGAAATCAGACGAGGCTTAAAAAGGAGACTTCTATTACCCAGGGCTGTATTTGCTAACCTTGATTCTTACCTTGGGCAAACAAAAAATCCTTATGGGAAAGGTTGATGTAAATTATTTATTTATCCATTCATTCATTTATTCATTACAGAATGGGTCAAAGTCATACCCCCTGGGGAACAAGCAATATACACCACTGGGATCTCTACAAATTGGGGGTTTTGTGATGTCATCTGGTTACCTAAATAGACTTCAGTTCTAACAAAAAGATCTGTATATAGGAAACACTCCTAAAATGCGGGAAGAGAAATACTCACCTGGTAGGGTGGTGGCTGGTGGGGGGTTCTATAGATTCTTCCACTCTCTAGGCATAAGACCCATGTGGACCTGTGTTTCCGGATGGGATAAGTGGCTATTGATATCCGTTCACTCTTCAAAGCCTAACTCAGTTCCACTGCAGACTCCACACTCGCTCTAGGATGATCCAGAAACAAACAGATGAGAGCCGGAAGGTGCTCAGTTTCCCCAGGGTGTCCAGGAAGGTGAGCCCTGCACAAGATACAAAATGAGGAAAGGTCAGACTCTGACTTCTCACTCAGGTACCCTTCCATGAGCCCATCTGTAGGGGACCCACGGTCTTCAGCTAAACATCCTTCACCCTGTGGTGCTCCACGTGTCAGACCATTCCTGCCTCTTACTGCTTTACTAAAATTGGCCTCATCGGTCCCCTTCCCCGAGGATCCTGCTCTCCATCCTCTGATAGTGGGCACTAAAAGTTTAGGGGGCCTTTTGCAGAAATAGTTTTCCTTAGGAGCCCTTGTGGGCTTCCCAGGTGGCTCAGTGGTAAAGAATCCACCTGCCATTACAGGACACCTGGGTCCAATCCCTGGATTGGGAAGATCCCCTGGAGAAGGAATGGCAACCCACTCCAGTATTCTTGCCTGGAGAATCCCATGGACAGAGGAGCCTGGTAGGCTATGGTCCATGGGATTGCAAAAGAGTTGGACACGACTGAGTGACTATAAACAACAATAACAACAACAAGAGATCCAGTGCTTAAATCTCAGTTGTGTTTCTAATGGTGTTGATTCAGGCCAAGGTAGCAACTTGAGTGAATGAGAAAAAAAGAGAGAGACAACCACTGCAGTAGATTGGGTGGTGGCCCCCCCAAAATATATGCATGTGTTCTAACCCCCAGAAACTATGAAGGTGACCTTATTTCGAAAAGGAGTCTTTATAAATATAATTAAGTTAGGATCCAGTTACCCAGAGGGCTCCTACATACAATAACAAGTCCTTACAATACATAGAAGGCTGAGGGCGGAAGAATTGATGCTTCAGAACTGTGGTGTTGGAGAAGACTCTTGAGAGTCCCTTGAACAGCAAGAAGATCAAATCAGTCAACCCTAAAGGAAATCAACTCAGTGAATATTCACTGGAAGGACGGATGCTGAAGCTGAAGCTGCAATACTTCGGCCACTTGATGCGAAGAACTGACTCCTTAGAAAAGACCCTGATGCTGGGAAAGATCGAAGGCAGGAGAAGGGGATAACAGAGGACGAGATGGTTGGATGGCATCACTGACTCAATGCACATGAGTTTGAGCAGACCCTGGAATACGGTAAAGGACAGGGAAGCCTGGCGTGCTGCAGTCCGTGGGGTCGCCAAGAGTCAGACACGACTGAGGGACTAGACAATAATATGAGAAACAGGTGAGGAGACGCAGACACGGAGGAGAGCACCATGGAAAGATGGAGGAGGGGTGGGGTGATGAAGTCACAAGCCAAGAAGCGCCTGGAGTCACCAGAACCAGGAAAAGACCAGGAAGAATTTTCCTCTCTTGAGCTTTCAGATTGTAGACACACACCTGGACAGCTGTCTCCCAGGTGGCAGCCCAGTATTCTTTGTGGCCTGCTTCCCTACCAAACCCACAGGCTTATGGTGGGAAGAAAGTGTGTTAGTCGTTTAGTTCTGTCTGACTCTCTGCAACCCTGTAGACTGTAGCCCTCCAGGCTCCTCTGTCCAGGGGATTCTCTAGGCAAGAACACTGGAGTGGGTTGCCATTCCCTTCTCTAGGGGATCTTCCTGATGGAACTTGGGTCTCCCACTTGGCAGGCAGATTCTTTACCCTCTGAGCAACCAGGGAAGCCTGTGGTGGGAAGAAGGTGGGGAGCAAATACCAATATTCTTGCGACCCCAGATTGGGAGGGTGGGTCCTGAGAAATAAAATATCTAGCACCAGGACATTAAGAGAGAAAGTCACAATTTCCTAAGATACTGGAGAAAAGGTTTAACATAACAGAGGGGATTAATGGGATCAAGAAATAATGGAATTAAAATGAGAAAAGGCATGCTTGGGCAAATTCACGACTGTAAGAACTAAAATTAGACTGCACAATGATTCCTATAGGTGGATGATGGAAGACTTGTCACTCAGCACATTTAAGGCTAAATCAGTCTGCAGGAGACAAATAGGAGATGTGAGATGCATCACCCAGGCCATTATTCAAATGATTCAGAAAGAAAAAGAAAACCACTCTTTGCGACTAAAACAAGTTTTCTCGTCTGAAAAAAAAAATCTGCATTTGATCTTCATGGGGATGGAATTTACCTGGCAATTGCTTGCCTACTTTTTTGTATAAACCCAGATTTTGAAACGCATTTAACTTTCTCTGGAGTACCTCGTTGAGGTCAGGAAAACGTGCTCTGCCAGCAAGACAATCAAATCACCATAAAGACAATTTCAACAGATTCCAAGAGCTCTGGGAACCAAAGGTCTCTGTCTAGGGTGCTCTGAGAGGTGAAATGCCGGCAGGGGGAGTTTGTGGGCAGGGACCGTGGCTCCCATGGAGCCTCATCATCTTTCTCCACCCGCCTCAACCACACAACAGGGGGGATTATTCTGAGGGCCATGATGCCATTGCTTAGAGGATCCCAGCCCTGTGGAGTCATCTGACCAACCTCCTGGGCCACAGCGGGCTCCTCTGTGCGAGGACGGGGGAGGGGGAGTGACCCTTCCCCACCCCATCCTCCCAGAATTCAGTCCCAATTGTCCTCCCCACTGAGGCTGAGCCAGGGACTGTTCTTTGCCTTCCTCAAAATCAGATTTTACCCATGCTTTGCACAAGCTCCTTTACGGGAATGGGCAATTGCCATCAGCAAGGAGTCTTCCGTTCTGTTTGCTTGTCTCACGAGTTTGCCTGCCAGCCCCTGCCTCCATTCTGAGCCCGCCTCCACTCAGCTTCTGCCTGGATGCTCAGCTCAGCCACACTGGCGTTCTGCCTCGGGGCCTTTGAACATGCCATTCCCCTGCCAGGGAAAGTGGCCCCTGCCCATCTCTAACTCTGCAGCTCCCCCTCTGCATCCTGATCTCGGCTCGGGCATCTCAAAGGCGCCTTTCAGTCTGCTTTCCAGTCTGCACAGGAGGACCCTGGAAGTTGTCCGTCCTTACAAGGAAAACCTTTACAATCTGAAAATCAACAACTCTTCTGTGCCTGCCAAGAACTGAGGTCACAGGGAAAACCACTGCCTCTGAACTGCAGAAAGAGGATAACAGAGAACCACAACTTACTGGAGCAGAAACACCCCTGAGAACCAGCACTGAGAGGAATCTCTGAGCCACAACTGATAAGTCGCTGGAGGCTCTGAGTGGATGACTCTGAGAGGGACCCAGTCTTGGGGGAACCCTCACACTTTCCTGAGTTTCAGGAGCTCCTGCAGATTTTCCTGGTGAAGATCAAAGAAAAATCCTCTCCCACTTCCAGCAGGGAGAAGGGAAAGGTAGCCACTGTGAATTGCACTAGAACACTCTGTTCTCAGGAGGTCTGCCCTCAGGAGGGACTGTTTCGCCAGCACCTAACCTGCTGGGGCTTTACCAGAGCCCAGCCTACCTTGGGGAAGGGAAATACTCAACTGCAGCCCCCTCTAGCCATCCTGTCCCACCTAAAGAGGGGGGGTGAGGCGCACTTGTGAAGGTCATACCCCAGAATCGCTTCCATACCTTCACAGTGCATCAGCAAACACATCCCATCCCATATCACATCACATCACATACCACATCACATCATATAAACATCACATATCATATCACTTTCACACCACATATCATATCATATAAACATCACATCACATTGATATCACATTGATATCACATCAATATCACACTTCCTAACATCAGTATACACATCATATATAAACAGGGGATAACAATAAAGAACATCACATCCCACACCTTATTTAAGAAGTCTCAAAGAGGCCTTTCCTGACAATACTATCTCAAACCATACACAGTCTTCAAGTCCACTAGCTCATTTCCTATTTCTTACTCCATAGCATTTAGCACTGAAGTGACTGAAGTGGCTTAGCAGCAGCAGCAGCAAGATCACTTAGAGTAGGAAATGGCAACTCGCTTGAGTATTCTTTCCTGGAAATGTTCATGGACAGAGATCATGGGATCGCAAAGAGTTGAACATAACTGAGTACACACAAGATCACCCTGCTTTATATGACTACTTGTTTGTTTCTCCATTGGAATATAAGCTCCATGACTACCCTGCTCCTCATTGAAACTCCAGTCCCTATAACGAAGCTGAAACAGACTTAGGCATTTAGAAAATATTTGACGAATGATTGAATAACTGAATAAATATAAGCTCATTGATATATGCCAAGCTCCTCCGTCCATGGGATTCTCCAGGCAAGAATACTGCAGTGGGTTGCCATTTCCTTCTCCAGGGGATCTTCCTGACCCAGGGATCGAATCCAGGTCTCTCACATTGCAGGCAGACGCTTTACCCTCTGCACCACCAGGGAAGCCCCAATATATGCCTCACTAGCACATATATGCCTTTCTCACTCTCAACGTATATTTTGATCAGTTNAAATCAACAGCTCTTCTGTGCCTGCCAAGAACTGAGGTCACAGGGAAAACCACTGCCTCTGAACTGCAGAAAGAGGATAACAGAGAACCACAACTTACTGGAGCAGAAACACCCCTGAGAACCAGCACTGAGAGGAATCTCTGAGCCACAACTGATAAGTCGCTGGAGGCTCTGAGTGGATGACTCTGAGAGGGACCCAGTCTTGGGGGAACCCTCACACTTTCCTGAGTTTCAGGAGCTCCTGCAGATTTTCCTGGTGAAGATCAAAGAAAAATCCTCTCCCACTTCCAGCAGGGAGAAGGGAAAGGTAGCCACTGTGAATTGCACTAGAACACTCTGTTCTCAGGAGGTCTGCCCTCAGGAGGGACTGTTTCGCCAGCACCTAACCTGCTGGGGCTTTACCAGAGCCCAGCCTACCTTGGGGAAGGGAAATACTCAACTGCAGCCCCCTCTAGCCATCCTGTCCCACCTAAAGAGGGGGGGTGAGGCGCACTTGTGAAGGTCATACCCCAGAATCGCTTCCATACCTTCACAGTGCATCAGCAAACACATCCCATCCCATATCACATCACATCACATACCACATCACATCATATAAACATCACATATCATATCACTTTCACACCACATATCATATCATATAAACATCACATCACATTGATATCACATTGATATCACATCAATATCACACTTCCTAACATCAGTATACACATCATATATAAACAGGGGATAACAATAAAGAACATCACATCCCACACCTTATTTAAGAAGTCTCAAAGAGGCCTTTCCTGACAATACTATCTCAAACCATACACAGTCTTCAAGTCCACTAGCTCATTTCCTATTTCTTACTCCATAGCATTTAGCACTGAAGTGACTGAAGTGGCTTAGCAGCAGCAGCAGCAAGATCACTTAGAGTAGGAAATGGCAACTCGCTTGAGTATTCTTTCCTGGAAATGTTCATGGACAGAGGAGCCTATAGTCCATGGGATCGCAAAGAGTTGAACATAACTGAGTACACACAAGATCACCCTGCTTTATATGATTACTTGTTTGTTTGTTTCTCCATTGGAATATAAGCTCCATGACTACCCTGCTCCTCATTGAAACTCCAGTCCCTATAACGAAGCTGAAACAGACTTAGGCATTTAGAAAATATTTGACGAATGATTGAATAACTGAATAAATATAAGCTCATTGATATATGCCAAGCTCCTCCGTCCATGGGATTCTCCAGGCAAGAATACTGCAGTGGGTTGCCATTTCCTTCTCCAGGGGATCTTCCTGACCCAGGGATCGAATCCAGGTCTCTCACATTGCAGGCAGACGCTTTACCCTCTGCACCACCAGGGAAGCCCCAATATATGCCTCACTAGCACATATATGCCTTTCTCACTCTCAACATATATTTTGATCAGTTCCTCTTCTGTGTTTTGGGTATTNTCCAGGTCTCTCACATTGCAGGCAGACGCTTTACCCTCTGCACCACCAGGGAAGCCCCAATATATGCCTCACTAGCACATATATGCCTTTCTCACTCTCAACGTATATTTTGATCAGTTCCTCTTCTGTGTTTTGGGTATTTTTAAGATGTTTTGCATTTTTCTTGGAAAAAAATATATGTATATACACAGAGATATAAAATGTTTGTGGGAGTGGAGAAGGAGAGGGTGGGTATGGAGAGAGTAACATGGAAACTTACATCACCATATGTAAAATAGATAGCCAATGAGAATTTGCTGTATGGCTCAGGGAATTCAAACCAAGGCTGATAACAACCTAGAGGAGTGGGATGGGGAGGGAGGTGGGAGGGAGGTTCAAGTGGGAGNTGCGGGAGACCTGGGTTTGATCCCTGGATTGGGAAGATCTCCTGGAGAAGGGAATGGCTACCCACTCTGGTTTTCTGGTCTGGAGAATTCTTTGGACTGTATAGGGGTAAATAAATGAGGCTGCTCACGACTAGGCCATCCTTGGAGCCAAAGAGATAAAAATTTCTGCACACATGTAATACAACCCAGCATACTGGTGGTAGGAACACCAAAGAAATAAGGACCCACTAAAAGCTCTGAAGGAGGCTTATGAAATAGTCAGGATTGTACTTTAAATGGCTCACTCTGACTACAGAGTGATGCTAGTGGTAAAGAATCCATCTGCCAATGCAGGAGACGTAAAAGACTCAGGTTCGATCCCTGGGTTGGGAAGATCCCTTAGAGGAGGAAATGGCAACCCACTCCAGTATCCTTGTCTGAAGAATTCCGTNGAATCCATCTGCCAATGCAGGAGACGTAAAAGACTCAGGTTCGATCCCTGGGTTGGGAAGATCCCTTAGAGGAGGAAATGGCAACCCACTCCAGTATCCTTGTCTGAAGAATTCCGTAGACAGAGGAGCCTGGCAGGCTACAATCCACCAGGTCACAAAGAGTTGGACATGACTCAGCAACTGAGAATATACTCTGGCTACAGGGCAGAAAGGATTTACTGAGGATCTGACCACAATAGATCAGGCATCGTCTGATGAGGACTGGAGCTAGGTCAGTGGTCTCACAGATAAAGAGTAAGGGCCAAGTTCAAGAAACATTAAGGAAGAAAAACTGGCCTAATTCGGTGATTTACTACGTGCAGGAAAGAAGGGAGAAAACATGGTCTAGCTTTCAAATGTGTAAATACACAGATCTACTTTGTCCAGAAGATTAAGATCTTTCCCCTTTAATCACATCACACAAAGAGAACGAGAGGGCCTGCTTGTTTGCTTTTTTAAGACTTCCGACTTCAGACAAGCAAAGAAAACACTGAGGCCTTTTGGCATCCTCTCTTCCTTCCCCAATTCCTATCTGATTATCACAGCCAATACTCTGATAGAGACAGAATTTAAAAAAAAATTTTTTTAAAGAAACTTGGCTTCCTGTGTGACAGCCTGATATTAAGCTCTCTTTAGCTTGGGGCTACCTACCTCTCCATCTGTTAGATCTTAGAGCGTTGCAAGGGGCCTGCGTCAGCATAAGCAGCTTCCATTGTTCCCAAGACTTCAGGTCTCAGGATAACAGTGTGGGTCTCAAATCTTCCAGATGACCTTGAGATTAATAAAGCTAGCCACTTGGGCATTGTTGATTTATTACACTGTATAGCTCTAGGGAGCACATCTCTGAATACTTCTAAATCGGGGTGGCTTTAAACACACAAAATGGCAACATCAATGTTTTTTGGAGATGCTCAAAAGAGTTCAGAAAGCCACATTGCTACATCTACTCCGAATCCAACAGGCCTTTTCATGTCCCTGGCAGGCTGGACCTTGAATGTTTTTTGCTCTTTAGTCACTAAGCTGTGCCCAACTCCTCTGCAACCCCATGGACTGTAACCCACCAGGCTCCTCTGTCCATGGGATTTCCTAGGCAAGAATACTGGAGTGGGTTGCCATTTCCTTCTCCAGGGGATCTTCCCAACCCAGGGATCAAACCTGTGTCTCCTGCATTGCAGGCAGCTTCTTCATTACTGCACCACCTGGGAAGACAGACCTCAAACAGCACTAGCCAATTCTGGATGCTCCAAGAACTGCAAAAAAAATTCTCCTCCTATAAACCAAACTGATGCTTCTTGAAAGTGAAAGTGAAAATCACTCAGTCGTGTCCAGTTCTTTGCGACCCCAGGGACCATACAGTCCATGGAAGTCTCCAGGCAAGAATGCTGGAGTGGGTAGCCTATCCCTTCTCCAGGGGATCTTCCCAGCCCAGGGATGGAACCCGGGTCTCCCGCATTGCAGGTGGATTCTTTACCAGCTGAGCCACAATGTTTCTTACATAAAAACAAATGTAATGTATGGATCTTGTTTGGATCAAATAGATAATAGGAGCTATTTTATTATGGATCAGATATTAGATGATATTCAGGAATTATAGTTAATTTGGATAGGTGTGAATATAACATGGTGAAGTGAAGTGAAAGTCACTCAGTTGTGTCCGACTCTTTGCAACCCCATGGACTATACAGTCCATGGAATTCTCCAGGCCAGAATACTGGAGTGGGTAGCCTTTCCCTTCTCAGGAGATATTCCCAACCCAGGACTCAAACCCAGGTCTTCCGCATTGCAGGTGGATTCTTTACCAGCTGAGCTACAACGGAAGCCTGAATTATATTAAAAATGTCTACCAGTGATATATCCTGAAACACTTGTGTGACATCTAGGATTTGTGTTGAAAACTCTACCCCCCACCAAAAAATTTTGAGGCAGCAAATGAAGATGGGCTCATTGATCTACAGAAGATGCATAATGGAGGTATAGGGAATTATCATATTTTTTCTCTATGTGTATGTGAGAAATTTTTCACTTTATTCTGCTTCTGCTTCAGGCATTGATCACCTATTAGATTTCTCAGCATCACATTTATGCCAACTTGCATTTATTTTAGCAAGCAAGTGGGGCTGTGTGATTCTCTTCCAAATCATTAACCTTGTTGCCATAATATAATAATCACAGATACCATTAGTGTTTATTACATTCCAGACACTAAGTTCAACATTTTGTATACATCAACTTATCCAATCCTCACAATAAATCTGTGTTTAAGAGCATAAAGAGGAGCTCAGATGCTGAATTGAGACAGCTCTTCCAGGACCACCAAAAATCATGCTAAACCAACTAAAAAAATCCTCAAAAGTATTTGAGGTAGTTTTCTAGGTAGTTCTAATTTCCGTATTTTTAAAGACACCAAAAATATTATTATAATAATGGGTAAAACATATTGAGTGCTTCCATCATAGTCTCTATTCTAATAAGCGCTTTGCATGTACTGTCTCACCTGACTTGCACAACGACCTCTAAGGTATATAGTGGATGTTTAGCGGATGAAGTGCACTGGGGTCCCAGCCAAATGCTCCCCTGCCTCCTCGTCTGTCAGAGCTCCTGCCATCGAGAGGGGAAATGCATTTCCATCCCTTGAATCTGGGCTGGCCTTGTGACTTGCTTTCACCTACAGAACATGGTCAGTAGAAGGACGGACGGACCAGTTCCAAGCCTAGATTTCAAGAGGCCTTGCTTTCTCTCTATTGGGCTTCTGCTGTGAGACGATGCTTGGGGTAACCTGCTGGAGGATGAGAGACCACATGCCAAAGAGACAAAGGGTTGGAACTGACAGATCATCTCTGGAAGCAGAGCCACCTAACCTTCTGCCAGCCAAGCAAGGTGTGTGGGTGAGCTGAGCTACAACCAGAACTGCCCAGCCGAAACCAGCCTAATCAAAGAAGTGGTTCAGTAGCTATGAAATTTTGGAATGGGTTTATGCTACAAGAGTTATCTGATATAGCAGGTGTCATGATTTTCTCTAGAAGAAACCATGGCACAGAAAGGTTAAATGGCTTGCCCATAGTCACACTGTAAGTGGGGGAGCGGAGATAGATGCCCAGCAGTCTGACTCTGAAGCCCACGCCGCTGGTGCCCAGCTGCTCAAAGCAAAGACGAAGGGGAGAGGTTACTGGGCTTTGACTCCCAGTGGCCCACTCCCGACCCAGGAAGATTCATCACAAGCATCTGGCAACACAGGTGTCTCCCTCTTCCCTTATTACTTTGAGTACAACCTCCCTAGAACTCTGCCTGCCGTTCCCAGAAAAAGGAACCTCTCCTCTCTGGATGTAGCCTCCAAGAGACGAGGCAGGCATTTGATTAAATTATGTTGGATTCTGAAGGAGCCCAGTGGGGTCCCTGAGAAGCAGTGATGTGTTAACTGAAGTCAGAATATTCAGAAGAATATAAACTCACTTTCACACTAATGCCAGAGATCCAGAGTGAAGTTTTATTGTGTCCTAAAGACTGTGGGAAGCCAGCGATGAATTTTAAACAAGGAAACAGCATTTCCATATATGAGAAAATCAGTCTGGTTACAACAGGAACGGACTGAAAGTAGAGAGAGAGAAAACTCAGAGCTGGAGCAGTCACCCAGGGGGCGACGTGGCCAGGACTGAGATTACACCCATGCGAACAGAATGAAGCAGGATTCAAAGGCTATATAGGAGAGAATACCCATAGGGCCTGGTGACTAGCTGAATGAGTGACGGAAAGGGGAATAGTGAGGACGACCTAACCACAGGTCCGCGAAAAGTGACTGGCAACCAGGAAGTTCTATTCCCCTTATAATGTCCTTGAGTGACAACTGACCAATTTCTGAAAAGGGACTAGGACTCAGTGTTTCCACTGTGCATGGACTTCTGATGGAGCACTCTGAATCACCCTATTTGTAAAGAATAGAGACGCCCTTAGAGAAAATGTCAGAATTAAACAGCCACTTGTCTTGACAGCATCAAAAATAATCTGTCACCTGCTCCTAACTTTGTTCTCGGTTACAAAGGCCATTGTTTGAGTAAACAAAGAGGGTAAGGAATTTGGAAAGAACTGTTTACGCAGAGACACTGATAAGAGGTCAAGCTGGAGAAGACTTGCACATGAGTGACGAGGGCGGGGGACTTCCCTAGTTGGGGAGTGGGTCCAATTCCTGGTCAGGCAACTGAGATCCCACATGTGGCATGGCCAAAAAATAAATTAAAATAAATTTTTAAAAAATGAGGAGGGTGGTGGGCAACTCCAAGCACACACATTCTGTCTGCTGCAAACATCTCAGGGGCTCAAAATTATGACCAGAAAGTGCAGTTTCCAGCAGCTGCTCTTGGCATATCTAGCATATTCTAAAACTGACTGGTTTCTCAGTAGAAGCCATTTCCCATCTGAGGAATCAGAAATTCAACTAAGAGGATGATACATGGACGGCTATTAGTAAGGGCCTCCAACTTCCTCCATCCAACACCGTGTCCCAATGCACCCAGCTCCCAAAGCTCCCCATACTGCCCGACCTACCTCTTGCAAGCATTCCTGACAGGCAGGTGGAGGTCATGCCATTTTAGGAAAAGTCCTTAGAAAGGGGGAGTGTTCAAGAACATCTACACATACAAAGGACTACCAGATTTTCTCCAGAATTGCTGATTCTGATTCCTACTGTCGACACTGCGAAACTCTCTTACACACAGATTTTCCTACTGGGGAAAAAAAAAGTCACTCTGATTCTTTAGTTTCCACTAAATTAGTAGTTTTAGGTTATGAGTGTCCCCTGTTTGACCTGACTTTCAACTAACAAGCACGAAACAGGCTGATGGCCAGAACTCAGGCAATTCTATANCTTCCCTGATCGGGGATTGAACCTGGGCCCCCTGCATTGCAAGCCCAGAGTCCTAACCACCAGACCACCAGAGAAGCCCCCACTCTGATTCTTTAGTTTCCACTAAATTAGTAGTTTTAGGTTATGAGTGTCCCCTGTTTGACCTGACTTTCAACTAACAAGCACGAAACAGGCTGATGGCCAGAACTCAGGCAATTCTATAGAAGGATTCTAGTTGATTCCAGTCACCAAGGGCCAGCCAAGCCAGGGGCCACATGGGAGATGCAAGGAAGCTGGAATGCTTAGCTCTCTAAAGGCAAGCCCGGAAAGTGAAAGTGAAGTCGCTCAGTCGTGCCCGACTCTGTGCGACCCCATGGACTGTAGCCCACCAGGCTCCTCCGTCATGGGATTTTCCAGGCAAACATACTGGAGTGGGTTGCCATTTCCTTCTCCAGGGGAATCTTTCCAACCCAGGAATCGAACCTGCGTCTCCTGAATTGTAGACAGAGCCCCCAGGGAGGGTTGAAACCAAGACTTGACCTGCAAAGAGAAACCAGCCTTGGCTATTTGAGAAAGGGCTTCGAGTTGGACCAGAAGGCAGATACAGAAAGAGTTGAAAAAGGAGCAGAGATGCTTAAAGGAAGCTCTCCACGAAGAATGAAATTTCACTCTGTTCTCCAAGAGCTTAGCAGCCAGTGAATGTTAGTTAATCTGTGACAGATTGTGCTATACAATGAAACATGGTTTTGAAGTAAATCTCCCCCACTCCATAAAAATGATATTTTATGGTTCGTCTTGCTAATTTTTCACCCATTTAGATTCTGCATGACAGAGAAAGTTGACAGTGTTAAATAGTATTACGTCCTCTGAGCTCCCTCAGCTTGCTACCTGCTGACTGCTGTTAGGTAGCTTAATCCAAGTTAAATGTTCATAACACAAACATGGTGAGAGCATGCCATCCAGTTGTCTAGAATCGCAGAAATCAATTTGGTCTCATCGAAAAACAAAAATGAAAAAAGCCCTATGCCCTGGGGTTAAAACACTGACTTAAAGTCCAGTATTTTATGATGCCCAGCATGATGCATTTACCAAATTCAGGAGGAAGAAATTGCAAAGGCCCAGAAGCCCATCAGCAACAACTTCCTGTTTATCAGATTCTGGTGGCAAGAGGGGAATGAATGACTCGGCTTCTGAGTGCCCGTCAGTCACCTTCCACCCTTGTGTAGGGGCTGGACATATCATCACCACCTGGAGAGAGAAATTACTCTGTTCTCCCTCATTTGGAATTTCCGATAAAGCTATTTTGGATAAGACTCAAATCCCTAAACCTGGAAAACAGGCACCTAAACCATTTTTAAACTTCATTTTTGGAGACTAGGTTTACTTAGCAATGTGATCTAACAGAGTTTGAGATCCACTGTCTTTAGGTCTGTGTTGAAGTCCTAGTTTGGCTCTTCCTGGCTAAACTCTGGCAAATAACATAGTGTGTTAGTTTCAGAGCTGCAGGAGGAACGATAAATGCCTATTGTGGAGCCCTATACGAAGGTCACCAGAGAAGGCAAGGGCACCCCACTCCAATACTCTTGCCTAGAAAATCCCACAGACAGAGGAGCGTGGTAGGCTGCAGTCCATGGGGTCGCTAAGAGTCAGACACGACTAAGCGACTTTACTTTCACTTTTCACTTTCATGCATTGGAGAAGGAAATGACAACTCACTCCAGTGTTCTTGCCTGGAGAATCCCAGGGACGGGGGAGCCTGGTGGGCTGCTGTCTATGGGGTCACACAGAGTTGGACACGACTGAGGCGACTTAGCAGCAGCAGCAGCATACCAAGGTCACAGGACAAAAATCTCTGAAACTGACCAAGCCCCATAGCAACTATTGCCCTGAAACCGACCAAGCCCCATAGCAACTATTGCCCTGAGCCTCCAGACCTAAACTGGCCACTTCCCAGATCCCATATTAGGTAAAACAAATACCCATCCTATTATCCATCCCACAGCATCCTAACCAATGCCACCATTCCAGTAGGAATTTCTCTGTCTTGAGGCTATAAAAGTTGGGTACTAGCATTGCAGAAGGAAATGGCAACCCTCTCCAGTATTCTTGCCTGGAGAATCCTAGCGACGGAGGAGCCTAGTGGGCTGCCATCTGCGGGGTCGCACAGAGTCAGACACAATTGAAGCAATATAGCAGCAGTAGCTTGCAAAAGAGTTCAGCTCTCCCCTGAGCCAGCCTGCTGTTCAGTGTCTCCCACTCTAATAAACTTCATTTTCCTCCCATTCTGCCTCATGTCTGGAAATTCTTTTCCAACCTGCACATGGACCACGATACCTACCTTACAGGTGCCACCAAGGATACAGGGGTCACAGCAAGCGAAAAGTGATGGGCGAGGAGCTCTGCGGGAACGGGCTGCCACCTCCGGCTCACCTTCTGGAATCTGCTCAAAGCTCAGAAATTGAGCCATTGTGAACGACAGATCAGGATTGAGGACGCTGCAGTCTCAGCTCACGATGGTTGTTGGTTTTCCATCAGCAGAGTGGGTAAACTCCTCTCCGTCACATAAGCCTGCTCACCTACACCCATGACTAGGAAATGAGCATTCTACGGAGAATCAGGCAACTTTGCTCACCTTACCACGGTGATTCCTCAACCGCGCTGCACACTGGATCCACCTGGAGAGCTTTGATCCTCACAATGTCCAGGCCTACCCAAGACCAATTAAGACAGAACGTCTGCAGGTGGTGTCGAGGCATCAGTATTTTTTCAAAGAACGCCCCCAGGTGAGACTACTATACAGAAGAGTCTAGGAACCTCTCTCTCTGGCTTTCCCTGTAGTCCCCCAGAGGGCACCTTTCAGCCTCTTGGTTCTAAAGGATGTCCAATTTCACAATGGGAGTCAGAGTCCAGGACGCCGAGCTTGAGTCTCTGTGCCTCCCTCCAGGCAGCCTGTTAACCAGACCCCTTGCCTTACATCCAACTAGGAGGTGGGACCTGCAAGTGAGCTGAGGGCACCTGGGGACAGGGAGGTGAGCACAGAGGAGCCCTTCCCAAACTAGGTGATCAGCAGGGTCACAGAAAAAGAGATCTCAATGTCAGATACAATTGGCCAGTTCAGGGTCCACTGAAGATAAGCAGGTTTTTTCACTGCAGGACGTCTCAGACCCTTTCAGTTGGTGTGTGACTATGAGTCTGCCCAAGAGGACTGTCTCCCCTCTCATGGAAACCTTCATTTTCTCAGAGCATTTCAAGAACTGCTGTTTCAAGGAAGATACTCTGAGAAACCTAGAGCAATCTTGGGGGTAGGACTGGGGTTCTGTCCCCTGGGGGACGTTTGACAATGACTGGAAATGGATGTCACAGCTGGGGGTCAGGTGGCTATTACTGGCATCTAGTGGGTTGAGGCCAGGGCTGCTGCTAAATACCCTATAATACACAGGGCAGCCCTAGACAAGGAGTTATCCAGCCCACTGTTGCCAGCAGCCCGGATGAAAAGTCCTGGCCTTGGGCCCCACAGCCCATCCCCCACTCTATGGTCTCATCAATGCTAGGTGATGAGAGAGCAAGAAAGACAGGAGAAAGAGGAGGGAAACAAAGAAGGAAAAGGGGAGGAAACAAAAGAGAAAAACAGATGAAAAAGGAGGCTGAGGAAGGAGGAGACAGGAGAAAAAAAAGAAAAAGAAGCCAGATTCATAATTGCCGAAACTTGGAAGTAGCCAAGAAGTCCTTCAGTGGGTGAATGGATAAACACACTGCGGTACACTCAGACAACAGCATTCAGCATTAAAAATAAATGAGCAGTCAAGCCATGAAAAGACACGGAGGAGCCTTAAACGCCTGCTGCTGAAAAGCCTGCCTACTGTACGATTCCAACTATATGACACTCTGGAAAAGGTAAAACCGTGGGGAACAGTAAAAAGATCAGTGGTTGCCAGGGGTGAGAGGTAGGGAAAGATGAATGAGCAGAGCACAAAGGAGTTGTAATACAGTGAATATGCTCTGTATTCATGGTGGATGCACGTCATTACACACTTTACCCAAACTCATAGAATGTACGACACCCAGAGTGAACCCCAATGTAAGCCATGGCTTTGGGTGATAGGCGTGGGTCAATGGAGGTTCATCAGTTGTAACCAGAGTACCCTCTGGGGGAGGGGAGGGAGGTTGATAGTCAGGGATGCTGTGGGGGGTGTGGAAGAGGGGAATTCTCTGTACCTTGTGCTTCATTTTGCTGTGACCCTGTGCTGTGCTCAGTCAGGTCCAACTCTCTGTGACTTCGTGGACTACAGCCCACCATGCTCCACTGTCTATGGGATTCTCCAGGCAAGAATACTGGAGTGGGTAGCTTTCCCTTCCCCAGGGGATCCTCCTGACCCAGGGATCAAACCAGGGTCTCCTGCATTGCAGGCGGATTCTTTACCAGCTGAGCTACCAGGGAGCCTGCAAGTGCTCAAAACAAGGGAAAAAACAACAACAACAAAAAAAACATAAAAACCGCGAAAGAATGCAGAGCAGGCTATGTGGTTAGGCCCCAGCCTCCTCAGGTCTTTATTACTTCTCTGAATTGACCAGGCCGCCCATTCAGCTCTTGCACTGGGCACCAGCTGGTAGGGGCAGGCCAGGCGCCCATGGGGAAGGTGGGCGTTATGTGGTGGGGGCGCCCCAGTCTGGTGCCTCTGTGCGCCTGGGGACAAGGGGAGCCTCAGACCCTGCTGGGCTTCTTGGGGTCCTTGCTTTTGGCCGGCATGAAGGCGTACAGCTCCTCGATGAGCATCTCCATCCGGGCGGTGACCTCGGTCACCGTGTCGATGACCAGCTTCTGCTGCAGCTTCAGCTTGTTGTTCTCCCACAGCGCCTTGTTCTCCTCCTGGAAGAGCCTGTGCTCCTCGCGCAGCGCGTGCAGGGCCCGGTTCTCCTCCTGCAGGAGCCGGTTCTCGTCGCGGAGGACCTGCAGGCTCTGGTTCTCCTCCCGCAGGGCCTGCAACGCTTGGTTCATCTCCCGCAGCAGCTCCAGGGACTGGCTGCCGTCGGGCAGGCCCGGGACCCCCTTGCCCACCTCCTCCCCGGGCTGCGCGGACAGAGTGCTCACCATCTCCCTCAGGGCCCGGAGGGTCTTGGAGTCGTCGGGCGGGGCCGGGAGGCCCTTGGGCTCCTCGAAGGGGGAGGGGAGGCCAGGGCCCGGGTCCGGCAGCAGCCCGTGGGGCTCCTCGTGGGGCGAGGAGATGGGCTTGATCTCCTCGGTCGAGGCGGTCTTCTCGTCAGGCTGGGCCCAGTAGGCCTTCCTCTGCTCCAGCAGCTGCTGCAGGGCCCGGTTCTCCTCGCGGAGGAGCTGCAGGGTGTTGTTCTCCCGGCCGCGGTGCGCCTGCAGCGCCGGCTCCTTCTTCATCGCCTCCAGGGACGGAGTGTTGTCCTTGTGCAGCAGTGGCGACGAGGCCCGGCTGTCGTCGCGGCCCAGCGCGGCCTGGTGCTCCTCCCAGAAGACCTGCAGGATCTTGTTCTCCTTGCGGAGCACGCGGTTCTCCTCGCGCAGCGCCCGGTTCTCCTCGCGCAGCGTCTTGTTCTCCTGCAGCAGGCACTCCTTGGCCAGCCTCTTGTGGTGCAGCTTGTGGTGGAAGGACGACGACGGGGAGAAGTAGGGCGACTGCAGCCGGCAGTTCTCGCTGACCCAGCGCCCATCCTGGAAGACGAACATCTCGTCGCTGAGCTGCACCCGCGGCGGGTTGTAATCCAGCTCCAGGTCCNCTCTTGACTATTGTGAATAATGCTGGAATGAACACAAGGGTGTAAATATCTCTTTGAGAGTCTGCTTTTATTTCTTCTGGATATAAGCCCAGAAGTAGGATTGCTGGATCATACATAATTTAATTTTTAACTTTTTAAGGAACTTCCATACTGTTTTCCATTGCAGCTACACCATCACCACCACCACCACCCCCAGCAATGCAGTGGAGTGAAAGTCACCTGGTCATGTCCAACTCTTTGCCACCCCATGGATCTTCCCAACCCAGGGATCGAACCCAGGTCTCCCACATTGTAGGAGGATTCTTTACCAGCTGAGCCACCAGCAAAGCCCAAGAACACTGGAGTGGGTAGCCAGCAGATCTTCCCAACCCAAGAATCGAACCGAGATCTCCTGCATTGCAGGTGGATTCTTTACCAGCTGNCGAACCCAGGTCTCCCACATTGTAGGAGGATTCTTTACCAGCTGAGCCACCAGCAAAGCCCAAGAACACTGGAGTGGGTAGCCAGCAGATCTTCCCAACCCAAGAATCGAACCGAGATCTCCTGCATTGCAGGTGGATTCTTTACCAGCTGAGCTAGAGTGCAGAAGGGTTCCCCAACTTTCCACACCCTCATCAACACTGGCTCTTTGCTGTTTCTCTAAGTGTTTCTATAAGTGATTAACTTTCACACCGCCTGAAAACACAAGTCAGTTTTTCGTTATACACACGCCTCATGGAAGGACCTTCATATCCACATTAGAGGCTGAGCTGGGAAGACTAACAGAGAGGGAGCTGTATGCGTCTCTCAGAGCCTCTCAAACAAAGGACCATGAACCGAAAGGCTTAAGACCACAAACGTGCATTGTCTCTCCCATTCTGGGAGACTCATTATCCACTTTTATCTGATCAAAGCCCCTTCCCACCTAGTCCTAAGAGAGGGAGTGCTGAGGGAAGGAAGGAAAGCAAATAGGCACGTGGGCTGACCTGCCACATTAGCGTGAAAAGAACTTCTTTTACTGAACCCAAACAGAAAGTACTGATAAGAATAAAGAAGGCTGCAAGATAGCAAGGTCATGGCCACTGGCCACTGTGGACCTGGGTACAAATCTGGGGGCCCAGATATAGTTATTTACTATGCATCTTAGTCAGCTCTGTCTGCTATCACAGCCACAGACTGGATGACCTAATGACTGACAATTATTTCATACAGTTTTTGAGACTGTGAAGTTTAGAATTAAGGTGCTGGCAGGTTCGGTTCCTGATAAGGCCCGTTTCCAGGTTTGCAGGTGGCCACCTTCTCACTATGTCATCACGTGGAGGAGAGAGAGAGACAGTGTGTGTGTGTGTGTGTGTGTGTGTGTGTGTGTGTGTGTGTATGTGTGCGTGTGTATGTTCTGGTCTCTCTCTTTTATAAGCACACTAATCCCATCCCTAATACTTCATCCAAACCTAATTACCTTCCAAAGGCCAAACCTCGAAATACCATCACACTGTGGATGAGGGCTTCAAAATATAAATTTTGGAGAGGTGCAGTCTGTATCACTATGTGACCAGGGCAAGTGATCCCACATCTCAGAAGCCCTGTTTTTCCTCATCTCCAAAATGAGGAAATTGCATTTAATTTGAGAGTACCGATGTAAAGAAGCTGACAGTTCTCAATAATCATTGTTTTGGCATCTTCATAGAAAATTACTTTGCTCCCTTTGACTTATAATCTCAAAGTAGCTGACAGCCAACTGGTGCTGCTGTTAAAACCTGCTGAACACTACAGCTTGCCTGGGGGCTTGTTTCTTTGCTTGCTTGATTTGCCTTTTGTTTTTAAAGGAAGAGCAATTCGAGCTGGGCATCCTGATACCCGTATCTGCAGTTGCCCATGACGGGTCCCTTCTTCCTCGGCAGGAGACACGCACCCATAACCCAGTACTGAAAAGCTTCCTTGAGACTGTGCTCCAGGTGCCTTGTTATTTCTCAGATTAACACCATCATCAATCATCCACGTGCCGTGAACATCCACAACTGGTGGGCACGGCACAGAACACGGAGGTAGACATGCTGCGTGGGTTTCTAATCTAAGCAGACAAAGCAAAGGGCAAGCACGCACACTGGCTTCGCACGTCTGCAACTTGCCTGTTGATGAATCGCGGGGGGAAATTCAACAAGCAGGAGGGTCCATAGAGAGCATGGGGCCCCCATGCTTCCTCCAGAGAGCCACAGAAATGGCAGCTCTGGGCCCAGGAGTCAGAGGTGCACGTGGGGTATGTGCTGACCTTCCTCTCCTCCTCATTTGTCGGGGAAGAGATGAGGTGTTGCATGGGTGAAGTGAATTACATGACGCCTGTTCTCTCCAAACTGCATGATGTGCTGGGGAAGGCCTGTTATTTTCCCTGCAGAGGTAGGCTCCCCTGGTAGCTCAGCAGTAAAGAATCTCCCTGCCAATGCAGGAGACACAGGTTCGTAAACAGACATTTCTCCAAAGAAGACATACAGATGGCTAACAAACACATGAAAAGATGCTCAACATCGCTCATTATCAGAGAAATGCAAATCAAAACCACAATGAGGTACCACCTCACGCCAGTCAGAATGGCTGCTATCCAAAAGTCTACAAGCAATAAATGCTGGAGAGGGTGTGGAGAAAAGGGAACACTCTTACACTGTTGGTGGGAATGCAAACTAGTATAGCCACTATGGAGAACAGTGTGGAGATTCCTTAGAAAACTGGAAATAGAACTGCCTTATGACCCAGCAATCCCACTGCTGGGCATACACACCAAGGAAACCAGAATTGAAAGAGACACCTGCACCCCAATGTTCATCGCAGCACTGTTTATAATAGCCAGGACATGGAAGCAACCTAGATGTCTATCAGCAGACGAATGGATAAGAAAGCTGTGGTACATATACACAATGGAATATTACTTGGCCATTAAAAAGAATACATGTGAATCAGTTCTAATGAGGTGGATGAAACTGGAGCCTATTATACAGACTGAAGTAAGCCAGAAAGAAAAACACCAATACAGTATACTACTGTATATATATGGAATTTAGAAAGATGGTAATGATAACCCTGTATGAGAGTCAGCAAAAGAGACACAGATGTATAGAACAGTCTTTTGGACTCTGTGGGAGAAGGCGAGGGTGGGATGATCTGAGAGAACAGCATTGAAACATGTATATTACCATATGTGAAACAGATTGCCAGTCCAGGTTCGATACATGAGACAGGGTGGTCAGAGCTGGTGCACTGGGATGACCCAGAGGGGTGAGATGGGGAGGGAGGTGGGAGGGCAGTTCAAGATGGGGAACACATGTACACCCATGGCTGATTCATGCCAGTATATGGCAAAACCACTGTAATATTGTAACGTAATTAGCCTCCAATTAAAATAAATAAATTTAAAAAAAAAATAAAGGAGACATGGGTTCAGTCCCTGGGTCNACATGTACACCCATGGCTGATTCATGCCAGTATATGGCAAAACCACTGTAATATTGTAACGTAATTAGCCTCCAATTAAAATAAATAAATTTAAAAAAAAAATAAAGGAGACACGGGTTCAGTCCCTGGGTCAAGAAGATTCCCTGGAGAAGGGAATGACTTACCCACTCCAGTATTCTTGCTTGGAGAATCCCCTGGACAGAGGAGCCTGGTGGGCTACAGTCCTTGGGGTTGCAAAGAGTCAGACACAACTGAGTGACTAACATTTTCACTTTTGAAAGTAATTTATGCAATTCTGTACATTTCAGTCTAAGCAAAATTTTGAAATCATCAAATTAGTTAAATGTGCAACCCCTGCAACTAAGTATCCATTAGTCATTCCCTAACGATGATGAAATGTTTAACAAATAGCATGTGATCTCTAAATTGTGCCAAATAAATTGATTATAGTGTCCCTTCAAGAAGTAACAAGGGCTCCGTTTGCTCAGCTTCCTCAGTGAGTTTTAATGTGTTCAGACCTCTGAAACATGGGTCTGAGATTGGGCTGGCAACACCGTAAGGAAGGACAACCTCTAAAGGTGACCATGTCAGAGAAACACCCGCCTTCTCACTGGGTAATTGAAAAAGTGAAGTCAGCACCTACCTAAGACCCCTTTTCCACTCCGAGCTGGCGGTGTGACCTCTGCCACTTATTTTTGCTAAGCCTCAGTTTCTCTGGTGATAGAATAGGTGTGATAGTCCTTAAAATTTGGAGTTGTGGGGAGGGCCAAACTAGATAATGTAGGAGATGGAAGACTTCAAAACAGTGGTGGGTAGGCTCACCCACAATAGTGATAGGTAACTATGGGTTGATTGACAAGTTCGGGTGGCTGAAACTAATACAATATTGTAAACCAAGTGAACTTCAAGAATAAATTAAATAAATAAAAATAAAAGTTTTTGAAAGTTATAATTCTGAGGGAGTAAAGAAAAACTTTGGTATAACGGATACAGAGTTTCAGTTTTGCAGGATGGAGAGCGTTCTAGAAATGAATGGTGGCGATGGTTGTATAACAGTATGAATGCTCTCAAAGCCAATGAACTGCACACTTCAAACGATTAAGATGCTAAATTAGAAGTTATGTGTATTTCACCACAATTAAAAAATATAAAATAATTCACAAAGAAGTTCAGATGAACTGAAATCATTTTTTGAAACAAAAAATGCAACTTTATTTCTTGATTTTTACCTTCTACTTCAGCAAATGGCAGAAGATATTGCTCTGTCCATTTATAATTCAATGACTTTCAGATTTATGCTGATAATTTAGGATGTGAACGTTCAACTTCACATACACTCTGTCCTCCTTCACCTTCCCTCTTCCCTATCAGAATAGCATCCCTCTTCCATCCTCTGTCCCCAGAGGAATCAGTTGAAGAGTATCTCCCATGAAATCATTATTAATAATTATTATTCATTATTAATATACTCACAGACACGAGTTTGAGCAAGCTCCGGGAGTTGGTGATGGACAGGGAAGTCCATGGGGTCGCAGTCAGACGTGACTGAGAGACTGACCTGAAGGAATGGTTTGCTGTCATGAAATAAGGTGGGATGAGTGCCCTGTGCAGTGTCTGGCATGCAGTATGTGTCTATTAATAAAGTTCAGTCATATCTGATCACTGTTTATAAACCAGAGTTTCCATCAGGTTAAATGCCCTGAGTGCCCCTACTGCCCCAAGACAAACCCTGGACACTAAATATTCTTCAGATCTTCTCAGAAATTTGACCCAGACTATTTTGAACACTGTACCAGGGAATTACATACAAACATTGCTAATCTATAGTCAGTGGGCTACAAAATCTTTTCATAGTAAATCCCACCAAAAATATACTTCCAGTGCAAACCCCTAAAGATGTATTTCTTAATTTATAAATTTGATGCTTTTTCTTACATATTATTAAGGCATGCATGTGATAAAACACACTCCAAATTGAAATTTTACAGGATAAACAAAGAAAATAACTTCTATAAGAAGGCTATTTTATCTTTCCCATTAAAAACACAAAATAATTTTTGTTTCCACAAAAATTTAGATAGTAATATTTTTCTTGAGCACAGTGTAAATTTTTTTTAAATGTGGTTCCTTCTTAAAATCTTGGTTTAACGTAGTAAGCCAAAAGTTAGATTCTAAGTTCAGTTTACTTTTGGTTTTGGACTTAATGACTGTCCTCAATGAAAAGGGTACCTCACAATGGTCTGCTGATCCAAATGGAAAAATATTTATAGTAGTGACAGCAATTTCTAAATAGCAATATTTAGTATTCAGTCCTATCCCCAAATAATGCAAAGTTTATTGCTAAAATTTGCATCCCAAATGTTCACTGAATGAGGTTTTACTCAAAAAAAAAAAAAAAAAAA
>SJYW01053832.1:578006-590835 GCA_006410735.1 Raphicerus campestris
AAAAAAAAAAAAAAAAAAAAAAGCTCTCAACTCTCTTACTTATTCGTAAAACCACTGAAACCACTGTCAGTTCCATGAAGACAAAAACTGTTTCTTAATCTTTAAAAAAAATGGCTCCTATCACACAGTTAACAACCACTTGTCCCCACAAGAAAAGGTTAGCAAATTTAGAACACTGTTCTCCTGTAAAAAGAGACAACTGCAAAATCTCTGAGACATAAGTGATTTTTATCATCCCTCTCCATCTTACTACAAAATAACTGCAAAGATCCTGGCATTTTGTACATCTCTCCCACTTGTAAAAATCAGATCAGCTGCATCCATGACATCATCTAGCTCACTGTGCATGTCTTGGGTTTGATTGCTTTGCTGTGATACTTTGTGAATTACCACCCGGTAAATAAATTGCATGAGTGATGCTATCCCTGTACACTCACCCCTCATCCTCTTCATATTCTAAAGCAGATGCTGCATCAAATGTTATTTTAAACAATTGTTCCATCAGAACAATATTTCTGGTAAAGTTATTTACAGCTGAGATGACCTCTTTTCTGACTTGTCATCCTATAATTGGTTTACAAAAGAATAGCTCTCTGTATGTTTTATTATTGAAGGAGAAGCTGTATCTATACTTCACTCAGCTGTATAACAAACACGACTTGATTTGTTTCAATACTAGTTTCTTCGGAGTTTTCTCTGCATCTATCAGCAGTTTTGCTGGCTAAGGAATGAATATTCATTTCCTTCAGTCATTCAGAAAGGATTTATTGAACACGTACTCTGAGTCGGTCGCTGTCCTAGGTGCTGAANATACTAGTTTCTTCGGAGTTTTCTCTGCATCTATCAGCAGTTTTGCTGGCTAAGGAATGAATATTCATTTCCTTCAGTCATTCAGAAAGGATTTATTGAACACGTACTCTGAGTCAGTCGCTGTCCTAGGTGCTGAAAAAGTAAGGCACAAAATTAAGTTCTCACGGAGCTATATGCCTGTGCAGGAAAACAGACGGTAAGCAAAAAAAAAAAAAAAAGTACATGTCAGGGTAAGCACTCCAAAGAAAAGTTCAACAGGCTATTGGGATAGCAAGTGGCAGAGTGAGCCTTTTCAGGTGATGAGGAAGACTTCCTTAAGAAGGTGACATTTGAGCAAAGGCATTGTGGGTAAGCCATGGAGTGCCTGGAAGAAGAGCAGTTGGCAGAGGGGCAGCAGGGGCAAAGGCCCTGGGGTAGGAGCCTGATTGGTGTGGCTGAACCAAAAGGTCTGTGTGCCTCGAGCCAGTGAGTGCAGGAAGACAAGAGGGCCAGAGGTCAGAGGATTTTTTTCCCCAACCAGGATAGAAGCCCCTGGAGGGTGCTAAGCAGTGTGGCAAGATCTGACTTAGGTTTTAAAAGATTTCTGTGGCCACCCATGGAGTATAGACTGCAACGTGGCAAGGCAGGAACAGGGGACCAATTTCAGCTGTCCAAACAAGAGATGATACAGGTCATGATAAGAGGGTAAGAAAATTGTAAGAGTCCAAATAAAGTGTGATGCAGAACCAGAGACCTGATGATGGGTTTGGATATAGGGCAAGGGAGAAAGGAGCTAGGGCTTTTTATCCAAGCACTGGAGGAAATGTGGTGGTAATTTACAAGGGGCAAGAAGACTGGGCATGGAACAAGGAACGGAGATTAAGAATTCAGTTTAGACATGCTAAATTGAGGAAGATTACATTCAAGGGAAGGTGTCAAGAAAGCAGCCACTTATAAGAGTCTGGAGTTGCAAGAGAGGCATTTGGAATGGAAATATAAATTTGAAACTTGTCAGTGTGTAAATGGTATTAAAAGCCTTGTCACCATATTTTCCCATGTATTATTTCAGCTGTATTTATTGCTATGGGAAGAACAAGTATTTCCTCCAGCAGTATGCCTCTTTTATTTTTTTCACGACCAAGTAAGAAACCTCAAAAGATGCTTTTAAGCACTTTCCATTATACTAATCAAAAATTTTTAAGATGTTACACTGAATAGGACATTATTTTAAGTCAATATAAAAAATATAGTAGATATCTTTACTGTCTGTTTTTCCTATCTTGTTGGCTTTATACCCTTATTAGATAGTATCCCAAGACATATCATAGTTCAGGTGAAGGTCATCGTTAGTAATAGTAGGTATAAATTTGTATTTGTGCTACTACGTAGTAACTTCAGTAAGAGTTGAGGCCACCATGGTGTCATTTAATAGGTGGTTGGATAAATAAACTATGATATATCCAGATACTTTATATTATATATTATTTAGTGCTGAGTGCATATTGTTGTCGTCTAGTCATTCAGTCGTGTCTGACTCTTTGTGAGCCCATGGACTGTAGCCCACCAGGCTCCTCTGTCCATGAGATTTCCCATGCAAGAATACCACAGTGGGTATAAGCACCAGAAAGAAATGAGCACTCAAGTCATGAAAAGATATGGAAGAAGCTTAAATGCAAATTACTAAATGAAAGAAGCCAATTTAAAAGGCTATATACCATATGATTCCAAGCATATGGTATTCTGGAAAAGCAAATCTTTGTAGATAGCAAAAAATACCAGTACTTATCAGTGGGCACAAGGTATAGGAGATGAATGGATGGAGCACAGAGGATTTTTAGGACAATGAAAATATTAATACTCTGCATGATACAATAATGATAAGCGTATATCATTATACATGTGTCCAAACCAGTAGACTGTACAACATTAAGAATGACCCTTAAACTATGGGCTTTGAGTAATTATGATGGGTCTACATAGGTTCATCAGTTCTAACAAACACACCACTCCACTGAGGGATGTTGTTAGGCGTAGGGCTGTACATATGTGAGGGCAAAGGTCATAGGGGAAATCTTTGTCCCTTCCCCCTAATTTTCCTCTGAGTCGTCACTGTTCAGTCATGTTTGACTCTTTGCAACTCCATGAACTGCTGCACGCCAGGGTTCCCTGTTCTTCACTGTCTCCCAGAGCTTGCTCAAACTCATGTCCATTGAGTCAGTGATGCCCTCCAACCATCTCATCCTTTGTCGCCCCTTTCTCCTCCTGCCCTCAATATTTCCCAGCATCAGGGTCTTTTCTAATGAGACAGCTCCTTGCATCAGGTGGTCAAAGTATTGGAGCTACAGCTTCAGCATCAGTCCTTCCAAAGAATGTTAAACGGACTCTTAAACTGCCACCCCAAAAAACGTCTTAATGAAAATAATTCAAATTAAAAATGATATCTAGTTCTAGAAGTGGGACTGTCATTGCCACTTCTTGTGCACTTATTCTTGCCTTATTCTTACCTTCTGTCCACGATCACTGCAGATATCGTGTTATGCCACGTGTTCATTTGTAGATGAATGGTTTATGTGAGACTAGACCACATCATCCTCAAACCCACTCTCCCTGACGCACAAGAACTGCCATCCACCATCCACCATCACCCCATAACTGCTTGGGAAAGTCCAGCTTTCTCCCAGGACACTTCCCTTCTCCGATGAGAATGTGACACTAGATGTTNGAGGAAGATTACATTCAAGGGAAGGTGTCAAGAAAGCAGCCACTTATAAGAGTCTGGAGTTGCAAGAGAGGCATTTGGAATGGAAATATAAATTTGAAACTTGTCAGTGTGTAAATGGTATTAAAAGCCTTGTCACCATATTTTCCCATGTATTATTTCAGCTGTATTTATTGCTATGGGAAGAACAAGTATTTCCTCCAGCAGTATGCCTCTTTTATTTTTTTCACGACCAAGTAAGAAACCTCAAAAGATGCTTTTAAGCACTTTCCATTATACTAATCAAAAATTTTTAAGATGTTACACTGAATAGGACATTATTTTAAGTCAATATAAAAAATATAGTAGATATCTTTACTGTCTGTTTTTCCTATCTTGTTGGCTTTATACCCTTATTAGATAGTATCCCAAGACATATCATAGTTCAGGTGAAGGTCATCGTTAGTAATAGTAGGTATAAATTTGTATTTGTGCTACTACGTAGTAACTTCAGTAAGAGTTGAGGCCACCATGGTGTCATTTAATAGGTGGTTGGATAAATAAACTATGATATATCCAGATACTTTATATTATATATTATTTAGTGCTGAGTGCATATTGTTGTCGTCTAGTCATTCAGTCGTGTCTGACTCTTTGTGAGCCCATGGACTGTAGCCCACCAGGCTCCTCTGTCCATGAGATTTCCCATGCAAGAATACCACAGTGGGTATAAGCACCAGAAAGAAATGAGCACTCAAGTCATGAAAAGATATGGAAGAAGCTTAAATGCAAATTACTAAATGAAAGAAGCCAATTTAAAAGGCTATATACCATATGATTCCAAGCATATGGTATTCTGGAAAAGCAAATCTTTGTAGATAGCAAAAAATACCAGTACTTATCAGTGGGCACAAGGCATAGGAGATGAATGGATGGAGCACAGAGGATTTTTAGGACAATGAAAATATTAATACTCTGCATGATACAATAATGATAAGCATATATCATTATACATGTATCCAAACCAGTAGACTGTACAACATTAAGAATGACCCTTAAACTATGGGCTTTGAGTAATTATGATGGGTCTACATAGGTTCATCAGTTCTAACAAACACACCACTCCACTGAGGGATGTTGTTAGGGGTGGGGCTGTACATATGTGAGGGCAAAGGTCATAGGGGAAATCTTTGTCCCTTCCCCCTAATTTTCCTCTGAGTCGTCACTGTTCAGTCATCTTTGACTCTTTGCAACCCCATAAACTGCTGCACGCCAGGGTTCCCTGTTCTTCACTGTCTCCCAGAGCTTGCTCAAACTCATGTCCATTGAGTCAGTGACGCCCTCCAACCATCTCATCCTTTGTCGCCCCTTTCTCCTCCTGCCCTCAATATTTCCCAGCATCAGGGTCTTTTCTAATGAGACAGCTCCTTGCATCAGGTGGTCAAAGTATTGGAGCTACAGCTTCAGCATCAGTCCTTCCAAAGAATGTTAAACGGACTCTTAAACTGCCACCCCAAAAAATGTCTTAATGAAAATAATTCAAATTAAAAATGATATCTAGTTCTAGAAGTGGGACTGTCCTTGCCACTTCTTGCGCACTTATTCTTGCCTTATTCTTACCTTCTATCCACGATCACTGCAGATATCGTGTTATGTCACGTGTTCATTTGTAGATGAATGGTTTATGTGAGACTAGACCACATCATCCTCAAACCCACTCTCCCTGACGCACAAGAACCGCCATCCACCATCCACCATCACCCCATAACTGCTTGGGAAAGTCCAGCTTTCTCCCAGGACACTTCCCTTCTCCGATGAGAATGTGACACTAGATGCTTTTCCAAGAAGCAAACATACCATGCACTGAGACAAGTGAATGGTCAGGGTAAGGGAACCATTTCCAAGCCCCTGAGCGGAAGTGATGGCTTCATGCCTCCCCAGTCGTTGCAGCACTGCCTCCTGTACTAGACTGGGGAACCGGATTTCTCTCTGGTCCTTCCACTGTCAGCCCGCTCTGGGCTCTCTCAAGCACCTTTAAAGAAGCAGTAGCTCTTTCAGAACAGGAGAGCTGACTTGGAAGTTCGAGTTTTCTAGTGATTCCTATACCATTCAGGGTCCCAGCAGAAAGCAGGCAACTCCCAAAATTTAAGGTAAGTTCAGAATGACTCCAGGGCTTCCCTAGTGGCTGAGGTGGTAAAGAATCTGCCTGTGATGTGGGAGACCTGGGTTCCATCCCTGGGTTGGGAAGATCCCCTGGAGAAAGGAATGGCAACCCACTCCAGTATTCTTCTCTGGAGAATTCCGTGGCCAGAGGAGCCTGGCAGGCTACAGTCCATGGGGTCGCAAAGAGTTGGACGTGACTGAGCAACTTTCACTTTTTCAGAATGACCTAATGTTTGCAAGATGGTGGGCAGGGTGTAGGGACACCCTAGGGCACTGTGCAGTTCCTTTGGGCTGCTCATAGGCCAAGGCTCCCAGCCCAAGGCCCAAGGAGGTGAGGGGAGGGAGTGACTATGCGAACATGGAAGAGAATGTGGAAGACTGCCACTGGGAGAGGAGCAGTACCTTCAACACAGGCCACAGCCAGGCCAAGGAGATGCCATGGAGAGTCAGGAGAAATGATGCCCGCCTGCACCACCTTCCTGCCTCCTGTCTCCTGTCCCACTGGTCAAATCCAAACAGCAAGAGAGCTCCTTGATGGAGTCGGCATCCTGGAGCAAAGAGAGGAGCAGAGCCTGGACCTAAGGAACACACAGGATAACCCACGTGATTCCCAAATGGAAGGAACCAATTACATCAGAGTCTACTCTACTCAAGGCACATTTTTAAAAATATGTGAAGACTTCCCTGGTGGTCCAGTGGTTAAAAACCGCCTGCCAATGCAGAGGACAGGGGTTCGATCGATCCCTCGTCTGGGAAGATTCCACAAGACTTGGGGCAACTAAGCCCGCAAGCCACAACTGCCGAAGCCTGTGCTCTGCAACAAGAGAAGCCACTGCAATGAGAAGCCTGTGCACCGCGACAAAGAGCAGCTTCCCCCAGCCCTGCTCACCGAAAATGGAGAAAGCCTGAAAGCCGCAGCAATGAAGGTCCCTGGGGTCGCCGTCGTAACTCGTAACTCGAGAGGACCCTGCCGCAACTCGAGAAAAACCAGGAGCTTCTCCCCTGCAGGCGGGGTAAGGCCCTTGTCTGCTGTCAAGTCTCGAGGGAAAGCACTCCTTCCCTCTTGGACCTCGAAAGGCTCCTTCACACCCTTGCTGCGACCCACGAAGTTCCTCGACCCACCTGTCCCCACTGGAGAGGAACCCCGAGGGTTCCGCCACGACTCAAGAGGAGCCCCATTTTAACCTGCTCAGCTCCAGATGAGGGTCCCTTTCCCTGCTCCTTTGGGAAAGGATTCCCGGCGCTCCCCTCGCCTCCCAAGAGGAGGCGCTCACCCCAAGAGAGTCGGGAGGAACTCCAGGGGTCGTGCCACCATTCCCCAAGACCTCCAAATGCCTCAGTCCACTCCAGATGAACCTGACTGCCCTGCACTGCCTCGACTGTCACCCTGAGGATCGACTCAGGCCATGCTGCCACGTGTGACAGCTCTGGGGCACATCAAGGGCAAGCCACAGATCCCTGTGTCCGCTCGACGGGGAGCCGCAGCAATGAAGCTGTGGCAAAGAAGCATCAGCACAGCCACATATTAAAAGGAAATAAATAAAACACGGGAATCCTGCAGAGACAACCCCCCTCCCCGAAATTCAGAGTTAGCATATAGGGGTGCTGGAGAAGGAAATGGCAACACACTCCAGTATCCTTGCCTGGGAAATCCCATGGACGGAGGAGGCTGGCGGGCTATGGTCCCAGGGGTTGCAAAAGAGTCAGACACCACTCAGCAACTAAACAAAATAGAGAAGAAAAAAAAAGAGAGAGAGAAAAAAAAAAATAGAGGGGTGGAAACTAAACAACCTATGCTTTTCTAATTCCTTATATGATTCCAGTGCACAACCACGTTTGAAATCTCTGACTTTATAAGACACACAAACGACCTTGAAAATCCAAAGACAGGTCACAAAATCCCTTCTCACCATAAATTTGAGCCCACAAGACCAAATCACCCTAAGAATCTTCTGTAGAGGGATTGCATTTTATACCATTACAGTGTCAGGCCTGGGGCAGCCCTTATCAGTCAAAGAGAGAACTGTGTCACTTTCTATCCTCAAGTACTAATCCCTAGGACAGCTGAGTCTAAGGATAAGTTTTTTTGCACTGAAACTTGATTCTCCCTTTACCCCCTGAGTAGAAAACAGAAGCAATAGCTCAAAAAGACCTGATGCCTTGAAAACTTTGTATACAAATCTAGACCCTCAACTTGAAATGATTGTGGGCTCTCATGGATAAATTTATTTATTTAAATTTATTTCCATGAGGACCATCCATTGGCAAGACACGTCGTTCAGAAGTTTCATTTCAAGATCAGGCTTTCTGTTATGATCTTTGAAGTGAAGCCAGAAGGGGGAAAAATTGACAGTCTGAACTCTAGACTCTTGGCTTCAGAAATGCCTATTAATTCAATACAATAAAACTCACAACTCCTGGTAATTCTCAAGGTGCTCTTAAAATTGAAATTGATTCTGTGAAACTGCTTTCACCTTCTATCATTAAGGAAAGTTCCATTTTAACTCAACTCTTTAAAAGGGAGGAGGGCATGAAGAAAAGTATTATGTCCAGGAAGACAGAATGTTATTTATGAACACTAGACCCAGGAGAAGGGAAAACGGAAAGCGTGTACCCAGCCTGGACCACACATGTATCTGCAGGTCCTGGCTCCAGCCGCATATTCCTAGGGACGTACAAGGATGAAGCAGCTCAGAACTTCCCATCACACTGCACCGTTAAATGGCAAACTGTTTTCCACAAAAGTAACACAACCCAACATGAAAAGAAGTGTGGGCAGAGTGGCAGGGGGAGCAGAAGGCATTTCTTTACTTACACAGCCAGAGTAACAGAAGGACTTCGTTTGGGACTTCCCTGGTGATCCAGCGGTTAAGAATCTGCCTTGCTGTGTAGGGAACACAGTTCGATCCCTGGACAGGGAACTAAACTCCCACATGCCGAGGGGCAACCAAGGCTGCATTCCAAACTGCAGAGTCCAGGAGCCACAGTGAAAGATTCTGAGTGCTGCAATTAAGATCTGATACAGCCAAATGAATAAGTTTTTTTTTTTTTTTAAAAAAAGAAGAATTAGATTGTTTTTTTAAAAAAAGACTTCCTTTGACTGCAGATGTTGGAAAGTCAAGTCCAGGTTTATTCACATAGTGAATGGGTCCCCAGGGCTGTGGTTGGCATGGCTAGACTCAAGCTCCCTGACAGTGTGTTAGTTTGCCAGGTAACCATGAACTGAGGCTCTTAAATGTCTTCTACCAATTTCCCAAATGATGATAGGAAGAAAAATCTGCTTACCTTACACACCCTATCAGAGTCAAAACTCGTTTTTCTACTGGAAGATCCTCAGGGCTTCCCTGGTGGCTCAGACAGTAAAGAATCTGCCCACCATGCAGGAGACCTGGGTTCGATCCCTGGGTCGGGAAGATCCCCTGGAGAAGAAAATGCCAACCCACTCCAGGATTCTTGCCTAGAGAATCTCATGGACGGAGGAGCCTGTCGAGCCATGGGGTTGCGTAGCACTGAACACGACTGAGCGACTAACACTTTCACAGAGATGTCCCAGAGTCAGTTCAGTCGCATCTGACTCTGCAACCCCACAGACTGCAGCACACAGCAGATACGTCCCAAACTGCAGTGAAACACTTGCCATGAATGAGAAATGGAGAGGTGACTTTAAAAGTAATTACAAAGACCTATTATATAGCACATGGAACTCTGCTCAGTGTCATGTGCCAGCCTAGATGGGAGCGGGCTTCAGGGGAGAGTGGACGTATATGTACGGCTGAGTCCTTTTGCTGTTCACCTGAAACTACCATAACACTGTTAATTGGCTACACCCAAATACAAAGTGTTTTTGGCATAAAAAAAATTTTTTTAAGATAAACAAACAAAAAAGTAGTTATTGGGACTTCCCTGGCAGGCCAGTGGTTAAGACTGCACTTCCACCAAGGAGGGTGTTGGTTCCATTCCAGGTCTGGGAACTAAGACCCCACATGTTGCATGGCACAGCCAAAAAATAAAGTAAATATAAGCCCTTATTTATGAGAGTAGCTAAGAGGCCACTTTCTGAAGACAGACAGCTCTGTTTACTTATTGTAGCAAGATGCTTTTGTAGGGTCACCAACACTTTTTTCCCCTTTCCCCTTAATTCCTATTATCCTGTGACTCTTCTCCTCCACATACCAGGATCTTCTGCCTTTACTACCTGTATCAGTGACAGCTTGCAGATCACCAAAGAACTGTGTGCCCGCCCACCATGGAGCGTAGATGTCTCTGGAAAGTGACTTCCCAGCCAGGGACTGCACTTCCCACACCCCTTGAGCCACAGTGAGGCCAGGTGACCAAGTTCTGTCCAACTCTGTGGGTAGAAATGACACATACTACTTCAGGATCATCTCTGCCTGGTCACTAGAAAGATGAGGAATGCAAGAGGATGCCTCATTCAACACAGAGATTCCTGAAGTCGGTGCAAGAAAAGAGACATAGACCTCTTCTTCTATGAGAACTTCAGCATTGCTTACTTGCTGAGAACCAATGTTGCTGATTCCTTAACCAGGATGCAGTCCGTGTCTCTTTAGAAATAACATGATATGATATGCCGAGATAACATGCAAATACAAGATCTCATTCTTGAGAGCAATAGAATTATCTCCATTTAATAATGGAGGGGGAAACTCAGGATAAGAGAAGCAACATCTTGTCCAAGGTCATTCAAATAAAATGCGGTAGTTCTAAGATTTGAAGCCAGGTTTTTTGGTTCTGGGGCTACTCTGGTGGCTCAGACAGTAAAGAGTTTGCCTGCAGTGTGGGAGACCCAGGTTTGGGTTCTATGCACAGAGGAGTGTGGCAGGTTAGTCCAAGGAGTCTCAATGAGTCAGACACTGGATGACTAACACTTATACTTTCCACTCTTCTGGATTTGAAGGCAGTGATGTTGGCAGCTTCCTCTTTGGGAGAGTGTGCCCGACGGGATCCATAACTGTCATTCAGCTGTCACCCTCAAAGACCCAGACCCTATCCAACATAGGATCTGAGAATGACAAACTGAACCCACCTATCTCTAAAAGCGGCTTCCCTGGTGGCTCAGTCAGTAAAGCATCTGCCTGCAATCCGGGAGACCTGGGTTCGATTCCTGGGTTAAGACATCCTACTTGAGATCTGAGAAGAAAAACAAGTTCTCTCCAAGCTCGGATCCACATGGATGCCTGGGCCATAGGGTCTGGCCATCTGTCCACCGTTATTGTTGTATGACTGACCACTGCCAGGCGTCACGCCAGCCGGCATAGAAGAATTAGTTAGTATAAACCAAGGTCAGTGTAATTAATCATGCAAACAAAGCCTTTAATGTCCAGTATTACTAAAATCATACCATAAACTTGGGACACTGTAAAGGATTCATGGCCAAAACAGAGACATGACTAAGGCCTTGAACACACTTGATTCATGTTTGAATCAAGTCTGATCCTCATTGCCCAGCAGGGACTCTTCTAACTTACTATTGTTATCAATAAAAAATTCATGTAGCTCAAACATGTATGGATTTCTATTCATGTGACCCACAGGAGAAAACCCCCAGACAATCCACAGGGGACCCTTCCCTTTGCTTTTTCCAACCAATTAGCCCAATACATTTCAGACCTACTTGCAAGAACCAAGGAGTACACTGCCAAGGTTACCATGGCAGCCCCTCCATGTCCCCCTTGAGAAGGGCCTCCATCTGCAGACCCCATCCCCTCCACTACGGAACTACAACACATTTATCACCTTCACTTCCCAAGGAGGCTCCCATACTGTGCCATTGATCGTTTCAGCAATTTACCAGGTAGGGAATTCAAGCTATAGGTTAGTAATTTCCTGTACATTTCTTCCTTTACTTCTTAAAGTTTGGTGCTAAATTAATCCTTGGAAGAACGGTGTGCTGCTCAGATGCCCTGATGGTGATAAGAGAGCTGATTATTCATCTGCAAGACTTATCAAAACTCACTGACTGTCCCTGGCTGGTGGCAGACACAAGATTGGGCACCAGGAAGCTCGTTCAGCCAAAAGAAAGGACTAAGAACAAAGTAAGGACCCAACTAGACAGAAGATGCCAAAGGCAGGGAAAGAAAGAAGCTTTGTGCTGTTCTCTGAAGGATCCCAGAGCTGGATTTTGCCAGACAGCTGAAGGGATGGACTTAAACTCAAGCAAGGGAGACCACCGGTGGCAAGCATTTACCTCCCACCTTTCTGTTCTGATAAAAGCAGTCTTCTTTATCAGCCAAATATGTTCAATCACAGAAAACCAAGAAAGAGGAGGACGTGATCCTCAAAGGAAAGCAAATTCCCCTAAGCCACGGCCGCTTCTGCAGCAGCTTTTTCTTCCTCTCCCTCGTCTCCTCCTCCGTTGCTTTTTCCTCCTGCTTCTTTTCTTCCTAATGCCTCTCAGATAATTCTGAAATGTTTCATTTCCTGGGCGGGAATGACTCCTTGCACGAGAAAGTCTACTTTTCACCCTACCTGCCCCCTGACCTGGGTGTCTGAGACAACACAATAGTTCTCAATAAATTTCTTCAGCCTCCTGACCCCCAAAAGAAGGACTGACTGGCAAAGAGTCTTGCCAAAGAACTGGCCATCTGGGAAACGGCAGCTTCCTTTGACTTAGGCCAAAGCTCTTCTATGGATGGAAAGGTTTTCCCAGCTTACCTTCATGATCTCTCCTCCTCCAATTCCTGAGCCTCAAACATTTTCTTTCCTAATCGCCCCCCCATTTATAGAATTTTAATGCCACAGATATACAGATACAATGAATCTGTTCATGCATTATATATCTATCTGAGCTTTACACATAAAAAGTACAAGGGATTTTTTTTTTGCCCCCTTTCCTCCAAGAACAAATTCTGGTGCTCTTGGGAGTGTTATTGCCCTCTCTGGGAAGAAAAACACAGGCTTAAATACACTAAGTGAAACCGAGCAGGACGCTATGGTCTTTGTCCCGCATGTCCTCAGCCAGCCTTTTGTCTGTGGAAAATCTTTAGCCAAGCAAGTAAGTTTAATCAGGGAAGTGAGAAAATGCAGAAACAACGAAAAATAGTCAAACAAGACCAAAGAATAATAGTTCAGTAATGAGGCAAAATCAAGGAAATGGCAATCCACTCCAGTGTTCTTGCCTGGAGAATCCCAGGGACGGGGGAGCCTGGTGGGCTGCCATCT
>SJYW01053832.1:598304-629840 GCA_006410735.1 Raphicerus campestris
AGCAGGAGCAGCAGCAATGAGGCAAAATCAAGGACCTTTGGTTCCTTCTCAAGGGTTACAGATAATATTCTGCGCCACATCCTGTGAGCTGTCTTACAGATACTAAAACCCCCACCAGGTGGAAGAAGTTAACTACATGAGGACTAGACTATAGCCACGACATAAGTTGCCCCAGTTTTGAGAATTGGCCTCAAAGAAAAACCAATCCTGGAACTGAAGACTAACTAAAACCATCAAGATGACACTGATCAGACCACCTCATGCCCAGTTTCATTCAAGACGACCTACGGCCAGAGCTGACTGTGCTCTTTCTGCGTGGAGACCCTCCCTCTGTCTAGAAAGCTCTTGCCCCAGGCTGTCAGGGAGGGAGCCGGCCTTTGGACAGGAGCCGCCCTTCCCTGCCCCAGTTGCCAGCCTCTGAAATAAAGCAAACTTTCCTTCCCACCACGATTGCCTCTTTACTGACTTCTGAGAGGTGAGCAGCTGGACCCCACTTTCAGCAACATGAAAGGTGGGATGGTCTGCTATCAAGGCATACCCTGTTGAGTGGAGAAAACTGAGAGCCGAATGCAAAGGGGCCGATTTGGAGGGAGAGGGGTGGGGAGGAAGCAGGGGGCCAATTCCCATCCTTTATAACATTGTCAAGGGCCAGGCGTGAGACTTGGCCTTATTTACCAACACCATGCCTGTTCATTCGAGAGGCATAAATATCGCCTCCAATTCTAAAATCACTGGCTCTCCCCACACTTTGGCAGGCCCAGTGCTTAAAGGAAAGATCATGCCAGGACTAATTTCGAATAAGAAACCCTTCATCAGGGCAGACGAGGCCCTTTGCTCTGCTCCGTTTTCCCCGCTTTGTGACGCCAGCCCTCTGGCCACCCTCCACACATGCCTTGGCCCCTCTCCATGGTGCTCTGGGCCATTCAGAGTTTATTACAGCAGTGTGTAATTAGCCAGGAGTATTTTAGACCCATATTTTTATTCCTCATCTCCGTGATCGATTTTCTAAATTATGCGTAAGCACAAAGGTGTTTTAAAAAAAATGCTTAACTCAGCAGCAATTAACTGCAAAGCTTTTAAAGCTTAGTTTTCATTTCATAGGTCTTCAAGAGCCAGAAATAATATCAATAATATTGAAATCAAGTTGTTTTTTACCCCCGGTTAAAAAGGCGGCAAGTGGCTTCAGAGGCACTATTATCTAAAGTGACATTAACCAATCTTTTCCTTTTCTGCTCGGTTTCTAGCTGTCACATTCTCCCTCCCTCCCTCTCTCTCTCTCTCACAGANCAATTAACTGCAAAGCTTTTAAAGCTTAGTTTTCATTTCATAGGTCTTCAAGAGCCAGAAATAATATCAATAATATTGAAATCAAGTTGTTTTTTACCCCTGGTTAAAAAGGAGGCAAGTGGCTTCAGAGGCACTATTATCTAAAGTGACATTAACCAATCTTTTCCTTTTCTGCTCAGTTTCTAGCTGTCACATTCTCCCTCCCTCCCTCTCTCTCTCTCTCACAGACACACACACACACACACACACACACACACACAACCATGGGCAGGATTTAATGGAGGGGGCATTGCTCATGAAGATGACGTGTGAAAGAATGTTCAAGATCTCTGAACACTTTGGGAACACCAATGTTTTGTTTGGACAATACATCCTCATCCGTTTTCTAGAACTGAAAAAAGCTAAGCCTCTAAAAGCATAACCCTCACGGTTTTTCTCAGACAGTGTAACACGAAGAGCACAAGAAAGAAAGAGAAAATACCCTGCTGCCTCTTTCACAAACACCGTGTAAAGAACCTCCAATTTGCAGAGCATTTGGAGACTTGGTTACTTTGCAGCAAAGATGAGCAAGGAGTCCTTTCCAGAATTTGTTTTTATTTGGAAATCAGAGCTTGCCCTTAGGGTATATGTTGATATAACTGCTGCCAGGGTTGTTCACATTCAGAGATTCTACACAAGCAAGCGATATGCAAGTCAGGGAGAAGGAAACTGAAAGACTGGGTGTTAAGAAGAATCCATGGTTCATCATGGAATACTGCAGAAAGATGGAGGCTGGCAAAAGACTTCCGCTACTACCTTCACCTGTCCACCACCAAATGGCCACTTTACAGCTTTCTAATCCCATTGCCCCTTTCAAGTTTGCCCTTGATGCGAATTTTAACCACATTTCACCTTCAACATTTAAATACAGAAACATGAGGGTGGGCGTATGTGTGTGCATGTGCGTGGTGTGTGGCGTGAACAGCCACTGTTTGTGATCTAGCCTCAAGGTGTTCAGTCATAAGATGCAGAATGAAACCTTTATTCCTAGGCTAACTTATTTGGTTGACCTCACATACCTAAATTCTTCTTGCCTCACCGTGTATTTTATCATATTACATAGAGACCTTCATGGGCTTCTCCAGTGATTCAGCAGTAAAGAATCCGCCTGCAGTAAAGAATTGATCCATGGTTGGGGAAGATTCCCTGGAGAAAGAAATAACAACCCACTCCAGTGTTCTTGCCTGGAGAATCCCAAGGACGGGGGAGGCTGGTGGGCTGCCGTCTATGGGGTTGCACAGAGTAAGACATGACTGAAGCGACTTAGCAGCAGCAGCAGCAGCAGCTTCCCTTTTCAGCCTTGGCTGCCAGGAATCCCACAGCTAAATGCTAAGTTCAGTGGCACTAACTGGTTTTGACACAACCTTCCAGCACCACTCTCTTATCCCCATCTCATTGCTGCCCCCATGCCCATTACATGATATTTGGCCTTTGTTCTTTTATCTTTACTTGAATATAACTTTTATAACAAGCTGCTCTATAGCTTGTTTGGTAAAAATACAGATAAAAGAAAAAGAACTAAATTATCTTTAAATGACTTTGCATTATGGAGCAAATTCCCTGGTGGCTCAGATGGTAAAGAATCTGGGTGCAGTGCGGGAGAACTAGGTTTGATCCCTGGGTCGGGAAGATCTCCTGGAGAAGGGAATGGCAACCCACTCCAGTTTTCTTGCCTGGAGAAATCCATGGATAGAGCCTGGTGGGTTACAGTCCACGGGATCCCAAAGAGTCGGACGCAACTGAGCCACTATCGCTAACACTTACGGAGCAAAGTCCTTGTGATAGGCTTGTGCTGACATCCTTCTGGGCAAAGGCTGATTGGAGCGGGGGTGGGGAGGGCCTGCATTTTAGCCCAGCAATTAGCGCACACAACTGAATCCATAAAACCTCAACATCGTGACCTGCTCCATGTGAACAGACAATCGTTTCTGCCTCCCTCGGTGACGTTTTCCATCTATAAAGGGATGACAGCGCTTGCTCCTTCCCCTGTTACACTCGTGTTATGAGGATCAGTGCCGCAGCATCCAGAAAGTGCTTTGAGCTCCTCAGGGGACAGGCTCTATAAGTATAATTACCATTATTGACAGCAGCGGGGAACTGCTGGAGGCTTTTTGAGGAATACTCAAGACTTGGGCACCTGCCTGACCTTTGACTGGAGCTGCAGCTGGGCTCATGAGTTTGGCTTCTGTGTGTGTGGGGGTGGGGGCAGGGGGGACATGCTTACCACTAGCTTCAATATCCAGATTAAAAAACAAAGAAAGAGTTCTCAAAATGCAGAAAGATTCCAAAAAGGCTGAAAACAATACATCATTGCCATTGCCTTTAAAAGGAACCCTGAAACATCTAATAGGGGCTTTCCTGGTAGTCCAGTGATTAAGAATCCGCCTGCCGATGCAGAGGAGGTGGGTTCGATCCCTGGCATGGCAAGTTCCCGCATGCCGAGGAGCAACCAAGTCCATGCACCGCAACTACTGAACTTGCGCTCTGGAGCCCAGGAGCTGCAACTCCCGAGCCCGTGTCATTGGGCTCACAGCCGGTGCCCTGAAACGAGAGGAGCCACCACAGTGAGAAGCCTGCTCACTGTAACGGAGAGCAGCCCTCGACCGCCACAACTAGAGAAAGCCCACATGCAGCAAGGAAGACCCACCACGGCCAAAATATAAAAAATAAATAAATCTTAAAAAAAAAGAAACACCCAAGAGCACAACCAGAAAACACGCATATGGTAGGGACAGCCGGCAGCAAGTGACACGGGGCCCAGAGGGCTTCAGCCCATCCATGCGAAGATCATCTTTTCCTACTTAGAAAATGCTTTTATAGGATCCCATTCTTTACTGTGGAAAAAATATATAGATGATGTCCACATCCATCAAGCTGTCAGGGCTTTTTATGACCCTTTTAAGACCACGTCGTCTGGAACCCTGCATTATCTATCTCAAGGAGACACCGGGCTCCATAACTTTGTCACCTGCCTCCTGGTGGGGACCGATCACCCTTCTCCGATTGGACGGCTGTCACTACATCATTTTGAGCTCAGTCAGAATTCCACAGGCAGATTCTTCCTTTGGACGACTCCGATTCCTCCTGGGATCTGAAAACTACCCTTTCCAGCTGGTGGCATTTAAAAATTGTATTTCTAAAAGATATCTTCTGATTTCTTCTCAAGTTCCTCTCTTTTGAATATTTTCTTTGAAGTCTTTTCTGACTCTAAGGAATGCCAGGACAGATCCTAAAGTCAGACATGATTTACTTGAGTCCAAAAAACCACATCTGCCTCCTATTTCAAAAGTCCAAGTACAATTCTCGTGGTCATGTTGGAGCAGCTGCTTCACTGTGCTCAGTCATGTCTGGCTCTTTTCGACCCCATAGACAGGTGCCCACCAGGCTCCTCTGTCCATGAGATTCTCTATTCATGGGATTCTCCAGGCAAGAATACTGGAGTGGGTTGCCATTTTCTCCTCCAGGGAATCTTCCTGACCCAGGGATCGAACCCACGTCTCCTGCATCTCCTGCATCGGCAGGTGGATTCTTTACCACTGTACCACCTGGGAAGCCACGCTGGAGCAATAGCAGTGGCTAAACAGAAGCTTCAGGAACTAAATGAGATGGGATGGTGTCTGGGTCAGGGGACTGGAAAGCCAAAGCAAGAGAATAACTGAAAAAAAAATAGACACCAAGGATGTAGTTCCAAGATTCATTCTGGGTGCAAAAGAAGAATATACTGTACTTAGCACTCTGCTTTCAGTGTGGCATCAACGAATGCCAAGAAAGAAACACCATTTCAGAATATCTGAAATTCAACTGCAAACTCGCACTAACACTTAGCCAAAAAGGAGGGGAACACAAAGTGAAAAATTTACTTGGAGTCTTGTGGGCTCTCTTTTAGCCAAATCGCTGCTTCGAGACAGCTCATCATCTCTGTAAGAACAGGAACTGCAGGCTTGTCACTTTCCCCGCTCTCTGCTAACACAAGCTGAGTGATTATGTGTCTGCTCTCCCCAGTCGGCTGCTCGAGTCCCGTTCTCCGCAACGCAGCTGAGACAAAGAAGAGCCCTTTCAGGGGACCAATGAATGACGGTCATCAGTGCTCTGTGACTGGATGACAGTGGAATTAGCGTTAACGTAGGAGGGGCGCCTTCGCATGGGAAGTACCGCCTCACTGACCAGGACAACTGGCCTGGAGATTGGTGGTCCCCGAACACAGCACTGGAGTAATAGCACGCTGATCTTATAGTGACATCCAGCCTCTGGCCTGTCCTTGGGGGCTGCCACCACGCTGGTCCACATGATCAGGCTCATCACAATTCATCCAACCACTTAAACCAGGAGCACATCTCCGGGGAATGTTCTCCCAGCTACGTTGAGGAAACACTGACACCGCTGGTCATAAACGCTGCAGGGTAGCAGTTGGCCCTAACCTGGAAGCCGATGCCCAAGACGGAGCTCAATAAACACTTGGTGAGAACCAATGAACGTACAAAGTGGCTTGTTAGATACTTGGATTGTGAGGTGCCGGTAATACTGTTTCACATAAAGATATAACTGAGTCGTCTCTGATCCTAGGAGCATGTCACTGTCATCATTTTAACGGATGAGAGAAGAGAAACAGAGTAAGTCCCTTGCCCGGAGGGACAGTAAGTGTCCGCCTCCGGACCCCGTCTGAACTTCCTGCACTTCCTGCTTGAGAATAGAGGCCTCCCCTCCCAGCACTGACTCCCTGAAGCCAGCAAGTCAAGGTGGACAGACACAGAGGTGCTTTCTATAGGAGAGGTGTGCATCAGGGAGGTTGATGGGCTTGTTACCAAAGCTCCCTTCTGCCCTCTCTCTGCCTCTCCCCTACCCAATGCTGGCAAAGGCAAGTCAAGACCAAAGCATGTGCCAAGTCCCCTCAAAAACCCATCTTCTCCTCCCAGAGGGATACCCTTCTCCCTCCCTTCCCACCATCCCCTCTATAACACAATCATATACAAACACCCACAAGAAGGACCTCATTTCTCCAACTTTGGTTACTGTTTTTGTCACCTGTCCTAGCAAAACATGGAGAAGGTTGTTGCCCCCTAATGCGGGGAAGTCTCTCCAAACCAACTCCTGAAACTTGGCTTTGTTGTATCAGTCCTATTTACTTGAGGTGGTATTCTTTCTTCTCTAGCACAGGTGGGACAAGGCGAATTCCTTCTGTATCTGTATCCAAAATTCCAGCACTGAAGTCCTCCTGGCTTTCCAAGGCAGTGCATAAGCCAGTCTTATGGTCAAGACATGGCTCAGCTAAGCTGTGATATGAGGCCATCCCGCTCAGTAACAGGGACTCCTGGGGCGTGCTGACATGGTGGTCTTCACCATCAAAGAAACGATGGTGATAGGGCTGGGAGGGGCTTCAGGAGCACTTCCCAAACTCCCTGCCACGTGGGGGGAGAATGGTTTCCAATCAACTCTTTTTTTTTTTCCTTAAGATTTTCAATGCTCCTAGTTTTGCTTTTGTTGTTTGTATTTTGGCCATGTGGCATGTGGCAGCCNGACAGCAGCGGGGAACTGCTGGAGGCTTTTTGAGGAATACTCAAGACTTGGGCACCTGCCTGACCTTTGACTGGAGCTGCAGCTGGGCTCATGAGTTTGGCTTCTGTGTGTGTGGGGGTGGGGGCAGGGGGGACATGCTTACCACTAGCTTCAATATCCAGATTAAAAAACAAAGAAAGAGTTCTCAAAATGCAGAAAGATTCCAAAAAGGCTGAAAACAATACATCATTGCCATTGCCTTTAAAAGGAACCCTGAAACATCTAATAGCGGCTTTCCTGGTAGTCCAGTGATTAAGAATCCGCCTGCCGATGCAGAGGAGGTGGGTTCGATCCCTGGCATGGTAAGTTCCCGCATGCCGAGGAGCAACCAAGTCCATGCACCGCAACTACTGAACTTGCGCTCTGGAGCCCAGGAGCTGCAACTCCCGAGCCCGTGTCATTGGGCTCACAGCCGGTGCCCTGAAACGAGAGGAGCCACCACAGTGAGAAGCCTGCTCACTGTAACGGAGAGCAGCCCTCGACCGCCACAACTAGAGAAAGCCCACATGCAGCAAGGAAGACCCACCACGGCCAAAATATAAAAAATAAATAAATCTTAAAAAAAAAGAAACACCCAAGAGCACAACCAGAAAACACGCATATGGTAGGGACAGCCGGCAGCAAGTGACACGGGGCCCAGAGGGCTTCAGCCCATCCATGCGAAGATCATCTTTTCCTACTTAGAAAATGCTTTTATAGGATCCCATTCTTTACTGTGGAAAAAATATATAGATGATGTCCACATCCATCAAGCTGTCAGGGCTTTTTATGACCCTTTTAAGACCACGTCGTCTGGAACCCTGCATTATCTATCTCAAGGAGACACCGGGCTCCATAACTTTGTCACCTGCCTCCTGGTGGGGACCGATCACCCTTCTCCGATCGGACGGCTGTCACTACATCATTTTGAGCTCAGTCAGAATTCCACAGGCAGATTCTTCCTTTGGACGACTCCGATTCCTCCTGGGATCTGAAAACTACCCTTTCCAGCTGGTGGCATTTAAAAATTGTATTTCTAAAAGATATCTTCTGATTTCTTCTCAAGTTCCTCTCTTTTGAATATTTTCTTTGAAGTCTTTTCTGACTCTAAGGAATGCCAGGACAGATCCTAAAGTCAGACATGATTTACTTGAGTCCAAAAAACCACTTCTGCCTCCTATTTCAAAAGTCCAAGTACAATTCTCGTGGTCATGTTGGAGCAGCTGCTTCACTGTGCTCAGTCATGTCTGGCTCTTTTCGACCCCATAGACAGGTGCCCACCAGGCTCCTCTGTCCATGAGATTCTCTATTCATGGGATTCTCCAGGCAAGAATACTGGAGTGGGTTGCCATTTTCTCCTCCAGGGAATCTTCCTGACCCAGGGATCGAACCCATGTCTCCTGCATCTCCTGCATCGGCAGGTGGATTCTTTACCACTGTACCACCTGGGAAGCCACGCTGGAGCAATAGCAGTGGCTAAACAGAAGCTTCAGGAACTAAATGAGATGGGATGGTGTCTGGGTCAGGGGACTGGAAAGCCAAAGCAAGAGAATAACTGAAAAAAAAATAGACACCAAGGATGTAGTTCCAAGATTCATTCTGGGTGCAAAAGAAGAATATACTGTACTTAGCACTCTGCTTTCAGTGTGGCATCAACGAATGCCAAGAAAGAAACACCATTTCAGAATATCTGAAATTCAACTGCAAACTCGCACTAACACTTAGCCAAAAAGGAGGGGAACACAAAGTGAAAAATTTACTTGGAGTCTTGTGGGCTCTCTTTTAGCCAAATCGCTGCTTCGAGACAGCTCATCATCTCTGTAAGAACAGGAACTGCAGGCTTGTCACTTTCCCCGCTCTCTGCTAACACAAGCTGAGTGATTATGTGTCTGCTCTCCCCAGTCGGCTGCTCGAGTCCTATTCTCCGCAACGCAGCTGAGACAAAGAAGAGCCCTTTCAGGGGACCAATGAATGACGGTCATCAGTGCTCTGTGACTGGATGACAGTGGAATTAGCGTTAACGTAGGAGGGGCGCCTTCGCATGGGAAGTACCGCCTCACTGACCAGGACAACTGGCCTGGAGATTGGTGGTCCCCGAACACAGCACTGGAGTAATAGCACGCTGATCTTATAGTGACATCCAGCCTCTGGCCTGTCCTTGGGGGCTGCCACCACGCTGGTCCACATGATCAGGCTCATCACAATTCATCCAACCACTTAAACCAGGAGCACATCTCCGGGGAATGTTCTCCCAGCTACGTTGAGGAAACACTGACACCGCTGGTCATAAACGCTGCAGGGTAGCAGTTGGCCCTAACCTGGAAGCCGATGCCCAAGACGGAGCTCAATAAACACTTGGTGAGAACCAATGAACGTAAAAAGTGGCTTGTTAGATACTTGGATTGTGAGGTGCCGGTAATACTGTTTCACATAAAGATATAACTGAGTCGTCTCTGATCCTAGGAGCATGTCACTGTCATCATTTTAACGGATGAGAGAAGAGAAACAGAGTAAGTCCCTTGCCCGGAGGGACAGTAAGTGTCCGCCTCCGGACCCCGTCTGAACTTCCTGCACTTCCTGCTTGAGAATAGAGGCCTCCCCTCCCAGCACTGACTCCCTGAAGCCAGCAAGTCAAGGTGGACAGACACAGAGGTGCTTTCTATAGGAGAGGTGTGCATCAGGGAGGTTGATGGGCTTGTTACCAAAGCTCCCTTCTGCCCTCTCTCTGCCTCTCCCCTACTCAATGCTGGCAAAGGCAAGTCAAGACCAAAGCATGTGCCAAGTCCCCTCAAAAACCCATCTTCTCCTCCCAGAGGGATACCCTTCTCCCTCCCTTCCCACCATCCCCTCTATAACACAATCATATACAAACACCCACAAGAAGGACCTCATTTCTCCAACTTTGGTTACTGTTTTTGTCACCTGTCCTAGCAAAACATGGAGAAGGTTGTTGCCCCCTAATGCGGGGAAGTCTCTCCAAACCAACTCCTGAAACTTGGCTTTGTTGTATCAGTCCTATTTACTTGAGGTGGTATTCTTTCTTCTCTAGCACAGGTGGGACAAGGCGAATTCCTTCTGTATCTGTATCCAAAATTCCAGCACTGAAGTCCTCCTGGCTTTCCAAGGCAGTGCATAAGCCAGTCTTATGGTCAAGACATGGCTCAGCTAAGCTGTGATATGAGGCCATCCCGCTCAGTAACAGGGACTCCTGGGGCGTGCTGACATGGTGGTCTTCACCATCAAAGAAACGATGGCGATAGGGCTGGGAGGGGCTTCAGGAGCACTTCCCAAACTCCCTGCCACGTGGGGGGAGAATGGTTTCCAATCAACTCTTTTTTTTTTCCTTAAGATTTTCAATGCTCCTAGTTTTGCTTTTGTTGTTTGTATTTTGGCCATGTGGCATGTGGCAGCCTATTTCCCCGACCAGGAATCAAACCAAGGTCCACTGCAGTGGAACAACAGAGTCTTAACCGCTGGATCATAAGGGAAGTCCCTGCAAAACAACTCTTAAAACTTGGTTTTGGTGTATCAAGTCCTATTTACTTGTGGTAGTATTTTTTTTTCTTTAAATATAAACAAAACTAAATATAAACAAACTAAAACAAAACTCCATCATGTCCAACTCCTTGCAACCCCCATGGACTGTATAGATTCTCCAGGCCAGAATACTGGAGTGGGTAACCTTTCCCTTCTCCAGGGGATCTTCCCAACCCAGGGGTCAAACCGGGGTCTCCCGCATGCAGGCGGACTCTCTACCACCTGAGCCACAAGGGAAGCCCCTAAAACAAAACACTAAAATTAAATCTCAAAGAGATCACTGTTCCATGTCCTTTAAAGGTGGCTGGGTTTGATAGTTCTAACTTGCTCTGCGTTGTATTCCTGATCCTTGCTTTTGGTTCACAGAGGTGGGTTCCTCTGCAGCAGCAGGAGGTGGGTTCCTCTCCCCCACCACTGTGGCTGCCAGGCTGGCATTTGCAAAACCAGTGCCCGTGTTGCACCTCTACAGCCTGGAGCCTGGGAACATACGCCTCCGCCGTCCGTTCTTCAAAATTCATTATTACATCAGCATGACGATGTCATTAATCAATGAAACTATTTTCACCTACAAGCTAAAACTAAACCAAAGTTCCACTTAAGCAGTGATCAGTAAGTCTACGTGCTGATTTTAATGATATAATTAGATATCAAACTGCTTTGGAAAAGCTAAAACACGGTGTTTAAGGATAAGCTGTGCACATTTGTGTTATGAGATACATATAATATAGGTGAAATACTATTAGAATCGGTCAAACTTAACTCCTCCCCCCCAAAAACTCCTCCACCCATTTGTACGTGATTCCCACATATGTTCAAATTCTCAGTCATCTGGGGCTGACAGCAACTTCTTTCAGACTGGCTCTGCTGGCTTTTATGTGAGGGTCTGGCTAAGTGTTCAAGATCACAGGATTCACCAGAACATTCCACAGGGCTCATCTCATAATCCCTGCCCTCACTCACTGACCAGGCAGGGAACTGCTGGTGGAGGCTATTAAACACTTCTTAAAATTGCTTTTCTGTTTAACATTCCTTCTTGTAAATGATTTCCTGCTCACAACAGCTGGAATGAAGGATCAAGAAAAGTTTTCTGTAGAGCAAAGGAGAAATTTCACATTCTACTGAGGACTGGTTCTCACGAATTATAGCAGAGGATCCCACAGCTCACGGATAGAGGCTGCAAGAACTTGTCAGAAGGCCTTGCTCTTTGGGGTGTTGTGGCAATGCCCTGAAGCCCACAGGGGCCAAGAGCCGAGGCTTGACACAAAGTGGTTCAATCAGAGGAATCCGGGTTGATGGCCCTGATAAATTCTTATGTGTCCTGGCCACTAGGCACTGACCATGACTTTTAGGCCTCTGTTCTGCCTTCAGAAAAGTCAAGTCTAGAAAAGTGATTCAAACAGAAAATTGACCCACCTTCCTTAAAGGACACACGTGCTTCCTATCAACACCAACTGCTTCATTCCTGCCCCGGGGAATGCCAGCGCCCTCTAGTGATGGCATTTGAATGGTCATTTGATGACGCCCTTTGAATGGCCTCTTCAGCTCTGGGTGGTTCTTAATCACATTGAAGAGGAATTTTGAGATGTTTAATCAGTTCTTANCTTCCCAACCCAGGGGTCAAACCGGGGTCTCCCGCATGCAGGCGGACTCTCTACCACCTGAGCCACAAGGGAAGCCCCTAAAACAAAACACTAAAATTAAATCTCAAAGAGATCACTGTTCCATGTCCTTTAAAGGTGGCTGGGTTTGATAGTTCTAACTTGCTCTGCGTTGTATTCCTGATCCTTGCTTTTGGTTCACAGAGGTGGGTTCCTCTGCAGCAGCAGGAGGTGGGTTCCTCTCCCCCACCACTGTGGCTGCCAGGCTGGCATTTGCAAAACCAGTGCCCGTGTTGCACCTCTACAGCCTGGAGCCTGGGAACATACGCCTCCGCCGTCCGTTCTTCAAAATTCATTATTACATCAGCATGACGACGTCATTAATCAATGAAACTATTTTCACCTACAAGCTAAAACTAAACCAAAGTTCCACTTAAGCAGTGATCAGTAAGTCTACGTGCTGATTTTAATGATATAATTAGATATCAAACTGCTTTGGAAAAGCTAAAACACAGTGTTTAAGGATAAGCTGTGCACATTCGTGTTATGAGATACATATAATATAGGTGAAATACTATTGGAATCGGTCAAACTTAACTCCTCCCCCCCAAAAAACTCCTCCACCCATTTGTACGTGATTCCCACATATGTTCAAATTCTCAGTCATCTGGGGCTGACAGCAACTTCTTTCAGACTGGCTCTGCTGGCTTTTATGTGAGGGTCTGGCTAAGTGTTCAAGATCACAGGATTCACCAGAACATTCCACAGGGCTCATCTCATAATCCCTGCCCTCACTCACTGACCAGGCAGGGAACTGCTGGTGGAGGCTATTAAACACTTCTTAAAATTGCTTTTCTGTTTAACATTCCTTCTTGTAAATGATTTCCTGCTCACAACAGCTGGAATGAAGGATCAAGAAAAGTTTTCTGTAGAGCAAAGGAGAAATTTCACATTCTACTGAGGACTGGTTCTCACGAATTATAGCAGAGGATCCCACAGCTCACGGATAGAGGCTGCAAGAACTTGTCAGAAGGCCTTGCTCTTTGGGGTGTTGTGGCAATGCCCTGAAGCCCACAGGGGCCAAGAGCCGAGGCTTGACACAAAGTGGTTCAATCAGAGGAATCCGGGTTGATGGCCCTGATAAATTCTTATGTGTCCTGGCCACTAGGCACTGACCATGACTTTTAGGCCTCTGTTCTGCCTTCAGAAAAGTCAAGTCTAGAAAAGTGATTCAAACAGAAAATTGACCCACCTTCCTTAAAGGACACACGTGCTTCCTATCAACACCAACTGCTTCATTCCTGCCCCGGGGAATGCCAGCGCCCTCTAGTGATGGCATTTGAATGGTCATTTGATGACGCCCTTTGAATGGCCTCTTCAGCTCTGGGTGGTTCTTAATCACATTGAAGAGGAATTTTGAGATGTTTAATCAGTTCTTATTTTTTCCTTAATGTTTTTCCCAGATTCACAAGCCATATGCTCCTTGTGGGCTTCTCAGTGGCTCAGCGGTAAAGAATCCACCTGCAGTGCAAGGAGATGTGGGTTCAATCCTTGGATTAGAACAATCCCCCGGAGGAGGGCATGGCAACCCATGCCAGTATTCTCGCCTGGAGAATCCCATGCACAGAAGAGCTTGGCGGGCTATGGTCCATGGGGTCACAAAGAGTCAGACACGACTGAAGTGACTGAGCGTGCAGGCATGCAAGCGTGCTCATTGTAATACATGAAACAAAACTGTATGGAAAGTTGTTCATCTCTGCATACCCCTCCTTCTCCATGCTGATATCCAACCCCACCACTCGGAGGAATCCAGAGCCCAGAAGCTGGTGTATAATCTTCCAGACCTTTCTGGAAGGGGGGGTTTATTTTCTGGGTTTTCTCTGGAGTTTTTTTGCCCAAAGAGACTCAGACTCTATACATCATTCTGTAATTTGACTTTCATTTGACAGCAGTATGGTCATCCCTCGGGGTCAGTTAACAATTGCTATGTCATTTGTTGTCATTGTTGCTCAGTGGCTCCGTCATGTCTCGCTCTTTGCGACACCATGGACTGCAGCACACCAGGCCTTCCTGTCCTTCAGCATCTCCTACAGCTTGCTCAAACTCACGTCTACTGAGTCGATGATGCCATCCAACCATCTCATCCCCTGTCACTTCCTTCTCCTCCTGTCCTCAATCCTTCCCAGCATCAGAGTCTTTTCCAGTGAGTCGGCTCTTTGCATCAGGTGGCCAATGTACTGGAGCTTTAGCTTCAGCATCAGTCTTTCCAATGAATAGTCAGGGTTGATTTCCTTTAGGATTGATTGGTTTGACCTCCTTTCAGTCCAAGGGAGTCTTCTCCAACACCACAGTTCAAAAGCATCAATTTTTTGGCACTCTGCCTTCTTTACAGTCCAACTCTCACATCTGTACATGACTACAGCAATCGCTCTAAGTAAGTAAGTAAGTAAGTGAAGCCGCTCGGTCATGTCCAACTCTTTGTGACCCCGTGGGCTGTAGCCTACCAGGCTTCTCCATCCATGGGATTCTCCAGGCAAGAATACTGGAGTGGGTTACTATTTCCTTCTCCAGGGGATCTTCCCGACCCAGGGATCAAACCCGGGTCTCCTGCATTGCAGGAAGATGCTTTAACCTCTGAGCCACCAGGGAAGATCGCTCTACAGCTGAATAATTCAGCATGGGCCTGCTGAACTCCAGCTGTGAGCAGTCACCTGCCTTTGTAAATAAACATATTGGAGCACAGCCACATCCATTCATTTCTGTACTGTCCACAGTTGCTCATGTCTTACAACATGAGAAATGAGTAGCTATGACAGAGATCACAAGCCTAAACTATGTTCCATCGGGCCCTTTAAGAAAAGGTTTGCTCACCTCTGCCTCAACATAGCAACCATTTATTTCCCCATGATCCCACAGGTCAGCTACTTGGGCAAGGCTCAGCTGGATAGTTCTTCTGCTGGTCTCACCTACAGTCCCTCATAGGAATACAGTCATTAAGCAGCTGAACAGGCCAAGTGGTCTCACTCACTTGTTGGCATTTGGTGCTGGTTATCAGCTCAGCAACAGTGCCCAGCAGATTTCCTCACATGGTGGCAGCACTCCAAGAGGGTAAGTCCAATGCACAGATGTGAGCATCTGCTTGCATCGTTTGTCCCATTGGTCAAAGTGAGTCACATGACAGGTCCAGTGTCCAAGTGAGAGGGATCACACATGGCTGGAGATACAGGAAGGGGGTTAATTCACTGGGGATGATTCCTATGGCAATTTATTTCGTCCTCCAAGTCAGTAGGCACAGATACAATACTGATATGTAGAGGCAGACAATGATGGGTGTTCATTTAGCAGCTCAGGAAAGTTAGGAATGAAATATTTGCAGCTAGTCTGGCCTACCCTGCATGCTTGCTGCCTCATGGTTGCAGAATGGCTGCCCCAGCTGCAGACATCACAGACATGTTCAAGGCTGAAACAACAGGGAAGGGACCACACCAACTGTATGAACCCCTTTAATTCAGATTAGCAAAAGCTTATCAGAAAAGTTTATGAGAGTTTATCAGAAAACTCTCATCTGACTTCAGGTAACATGAAGTCATATGGCAACTTCTAACTGCAAGAACATAGTTATTTAACTAATCCAGCCTCAATAATGGGACCAGTCCCAACAAAGGAGACTGGGAATGGGTCAGGACTAGCCAACCTCAGAATTTGTGAGATATTCTAAGCCAGTTACACATCATTTTTGTCAAGAAAAGACGCTGAATTTCATTGAAAGGCTTTTCAACATTAATTAATATGACCTTCACTGATGTAATGAATTACACTGATTCATTTCCTTTATATTTCATTATCTTTGCTCTATTTAGCTAAACCCTACTTGATCATAATTGTTTTCTTATTGCTGGGTTCCACTGGCTCAGATGGTAAAGAATCTGCCCGCAATGCAGGAGACCCGGCTTATATGTATATATACATTTTTTAGTATTCTTTTCCATTATGGTTTATCACCATACACTATATTGAATATAGTTCCTTGTGCTCTACAGTAGGACCCTGTTGTCACAACAGATACGGGTTGCAACAACTTGTATCTGTCATCAGATACAAATGAGCATGAACAATGAAGCACATTAAATTGGACGGAAACTTCTAACTTCTCTTCTCATGCAGAGTTCATACACCCTAAACTACCTATCAACTCAAAATTGTCAATGTCCAGATTTTCCCACCTGATATTATTTTTTCTACCATCCAGAAAGTTCTTGAAAGAATGTGTGCCACTGTTATCTGGGATTTTCATCCAAGCTACTAAATCCCATTTTACAAGCTTTTATGCAGTATTTTCTTGATCTTTTCAGAAGATGGCTACACATCTACTCACAAGAGTCCCAATACTAGTGTTCCTTCCTGATCATTAACGATTTGTTCTGAGATGCTCCCCCCAGGTCATAAGTGGGCTGTGAAGACTCCGCAGGCCCCAGCTGAGGCCTCACTCACACAGAGCTGAAGACCTGCCTCATCACAAAGGGAAGAAGAGCTCAAGATGGAGATGGAGAGCAGTCACCACCTTCCTGGAAAGTTCCCAGTTCTTTACTTTTATAAAAGATGGCAAACATCTGAGCAGAATATAAAAAAGTGCTAAAGTTACACATACCATTCCATCCATGCCCATCACTAGAATGCTTCCATTGGAACCATTACCCCAAACCACAAGAAGTACTTATGCGTCTTAATTTTCTGTCTATGAGACCTGTGAAGTCGCTCAGTCGTGTCCGACTCTCTGCGAACCCGTGGACTGTAGCCTACCAGGCTTCTACGTCCATGGGATTCTCCAGGCAAGAATACTGGAGTGGGTTACCATTTCCTTCTCCAGGGGATCTTCCCGACCCAGGGATCTAACCCAGGTCTCCTGCATTGGAAGCAGATGCTTTAACCTCTGAGCGACAAGGGAAGCCCCGTCTGTGAGACCTACTTCGGGATAAAAATAGATGAAACAAAACAACAGGATCAGGAGCTAATGCCTAGGAATGGTTTTGGTATAAACATGCATGCTCTACCTTGCCACAGCAGAAATTCCCAAAACCAGCAAAAAGTACCAGCTTCTCAGAGAATTCACTCACCCAGAATGAGGACCAGTCACCATGGTTTACAGGCACCAGTGTTGTCAGTTCAAATGTGTTCACAGGGACTTCCCTGGGGTCCAGTGGTTAAGAATCCACCCGCCAATACAGGGTACACAGGTTCAATCCCTGGTCCCGGAACATTCCACATGCCTCAGGGCAACTAAGTCTGTGCACCCCAACTACTGAGTCCACGTTCTGCAACAAAGAGTGATCCCCCCACTCACTGCAACTGGAGAAAGCAACGAAGATCCAGAGCAGTGAAAATATTTTTTTTTTTAAGAAGGGCATAGAGTTTACTTTTTTAAAAAATGTAGCAATAGCTTAGCCACTGGCACCTTATTTTACCTTAGTTTCCAATTTCTCATGAGCAAAATGGAAGAAATATTATCCACTTTGAACATACTGTGAAGACTGAGATCACATAAGCAGAAACATCTCACCAAGAAGGAAATGGCAACCCACTCCGGTACTCTTGTCTGGAGAATCCCATGGACAAAGGAGCCTGGTGGGCTACTGTTCATGGGATCACAAAGAGTCGGACTCGACTGAGTGACTAAGCACACGCAAGCTATAGGCACAGGGTGATTCTCAAGGAACAGACATTCCTTTCCTACTGCTCAGGTCAGTCTTGCATCCACTGCTGCTGCTGCTAAGTCGCTTCAGTCGTGTCCGACTCTCTGCGATGCCACAGACGGCAGCCCATTGGGCTCCGCCATCCCTGGGATTCTCCAGGCAAGAACACTGAAGTGGGTTGCCATTTGTGATATGGCTGGGTGCCCCAGGCTGACCCAAGGTCACTCTTGGCCAAGCTTGAACAGGTTCACTCTCCATTGCGTTACCCTCAAAGGAGTCCAAGTTCCCTGTTGAATACAGGGATGGCTGTCACTTCTGCTCAACAAATTTTAGTGACAGGACCCCGCAGTGCCTCTTAGCTCAACGTATCCAGTAGACAGGAGCTGTTATTTCTGGTCCCTCCTTCCCTCTGGCTCTCCATGACTTGGTCCATTTCTCCTGTACAGAGAAAGGAGAAAAAAGTGCTCACAAGAGTCATGAAGCAAGAAAGCGGAGCAAGTGGACAAGAAGAGGAAAGGGGTTATAAGAAGAGACAAAGAAATTCCTTTGATGCTGAGGAGAAAAAAAAATCCTGCAGCATTTCCTGAAAGACAACCACACCAAGAAAGGATTTGATTTAAAACCTTTAGATCACACTGAACCTGCAAATCCTAATGGTAGACTCTGAAAATCACAAGAAGTCCACTGCATTACAGGATGATTATGCCCTGGGGTGAGCCAATCTGCTCTGGAACACTTTAGTATGAAATCTCACATTTCAGGAACAAATGGTCAGAACATGTAGCCACTGTCACTCAGAGACTAGAAATGAGGATTCTCTACGAAGCGATAGCACCGACCCTACAGGCCTGGAGCAGGGAACAANAGATACAATACTGATATGTAGAGGCAGACAATGATGGGTGTTCATTTAGCAGCTCAGGAAAGTTAGGAATGAAATATTTGCAGCTAGTCTGGCCTACCCTGCATGCTTGCTGCCTCATGGTTGCAGAATGGCTGCCCCAGCTGCAGACATCACAGACATGTTCAAGGCTGAAACAACAGGGAAGGGACCACACCAACTGTATGAACCCCTTTAATTCAGATTAGCAAAAGCTTATCAGAAAAGTTTATGAGAGTTTATCAGAAAACTCTCATCTGACTTCAGGTAACATGAAGTCATATGGCAACTTCTAACTGCAAGAACATAGTTATTTAACTAATCCAGCCTCAATAATGGGACCAGTCCCAACAAAGGAGACTGGGAATGGGTCAGGACTAGCCAACCTCAGAATTTGTGAGATATTCTAAGCCAGTTACACATCATTTTTGTCAAGAAAAGATGCTGAATTTCATTGAAAGGCTTTTCAACATTAATTAATATGACCTTCACTGATGTAATGAATTACACTGATTCATTTCCTTTATATTTCATTATCTTTGCTCTATTTAGCTAAACCCTACTTGATCATAATTGTTTTCTTATTGCTGGGTTCCACTGGCTCAGATGGTAAAGAATCTGCCCGCAATGCAGGAGACCCGGCTTATATGTATATATACATTTTTTAGTATTCTTTTCCATTATGGTTTATCACCATACACTATATTGAATATAGTTCCTTGTGCTCTACAGTAGGACCCTGTTGTCACAACAGATACGGGTTGCAACAACTTGTATCTGTCATCAGATACAAATGAGCATGAACAATGAAGCACATTAAATTGGACGGAAACTTCTAACTTCTCTTCTCATGCAGAGTTCATACACCCTAAACTACCTATCAACTCAAAATTGTCAATGTCCAGATTTTTCCACCTGATATTATTTTTTCTACCATCCAGAAAGTTCTTGAAAGAATGTGTGCCACTGTTATCTGGGATTTTCATCCAAGCTACTAAATCCCATTCTACAAGCTTTTATGCAGTATTTTCTTGATCTTTTCAGAAGATGGCTACACATCTACTCACAAGAGTCCCAATACTAGTGTTCCTTCCTGATCATTAACGATTTGTTCTGAGATGCTCCCCTCAGGTCATAAGTGGGCTGTGAAGACTCCGCAGGCCCCAGCTGAGGCCTCACTCACACAGAGCTGAAGACCTGCCTCATCACAAAGGGAAGAAGAGCTCAAGATGGAGATGGAGAGCAGTCACCACCTTCCTGGAAAGTTCCCAGTTCTTTACTTTTATAAAAGATGGCGAACATCTGAGCAGAATATAAAAAAGTGCTAAAGTTACACATACCATTCCATCCATGCCCATCACTAGAATGCTTCCATTGGAACCATTACCCCAAACCACAAGAAGTACTTATGCGTCTTAATTTTCTGTCTATGAGACCTGTGAAGTCGCTCAGTCGTGTCCGACTCTCTGCGAACCGGTGGACTGTAGCCTACCAGGCTTCTACGTCCATGGGATTCTCCAGGCAAGAATACTGGAGTGGGTTACCATTTCCTTCTCCAGGGGATCTTCCCGACCCAGAGATCTAACCCAGGTCTCCTGCATTGGAAGCAGATGCTTTAACCTCTGAGCCACAAGGGAAGCCCCGTCTGTGAGACCTACTTCGGGATAAAAATAGATGAAACAAAACAACAGGATCAGGAGCTAATGCCTAGGAATGGTTTTGGTATAAACATGCATGCTCTACCTTGCCACAGCAGAAATTCCCAAAACCAGCAAAAAGTACCAGCTTCTCAGAGAATTCACTCACCCAGAATGAGAACCAGTCACCATGGTTTACAGGCACCAGTGTTGTCAGTTCAAATGTGTTCACAGGGACTTCCCTGGGGTCCAGTGGTTAAGAATCCACCCGCCAATGCAGGGTACACAGGTTCAATCCCTGGTCCCGGAACATTCCACATGCCTCAGGGCAAGTAAGTCTGTGCACCCCAACTACTGAGTCCACGCTCTGCAACAAAGAGTGATCCCCCCACTCACTGCAACTGGAGAAAGCAACGAAGATCCAGAACAGTGAAAATATTTTTTTTTAAGAAGTTTACTTTTTTAAAAAATGTAGCAATAGCTTAGCCACTGGAANTACAGGCACCAGTGTTGTCAGTTCAAATGTGTTCACAGGGACTTCCCTGGGGTCCAGTGGTTAAGAATCCACCCGCCAATACAGGGTACACAGGTTCAATCCCTGGTCCCGGAACATTCCACATGCCTCAGGGCAACTAAGTCTGTGCACCCCAACTACTGAGTCCACGTTCTGCAACAAAGAGTGATCCCCCCACTCACTGCAACTGGAGAAAGCAACGAAGATCCAGAGCAGTGAAAATATTTTTTTTTTTAAGAAGGGCATAGAGTTTACTTTTTTAAAAAATGTAGCAATAGCTTAGCCACTGGAACCTTATTTTACCTTAGTTTCCAATTTCTCATGAGCAAAATGGAAGAAATATTATCCACTTTGAACATACTGTGAAGACTGAGATCACATAAGCAGAAACATCTCACCAAGAAGGAAATGGCAACCCACTCCGGTACTCTTGTCTGGAGAATCCCATGGACAAAGGAGCCTGGTGGGCTACTATTCATGGGATCACAAAGAGTCGGACTCGACTGAGTGACTAAGCACACGCAAGCTATAGGCACAGGGTGATTCTCAAGGAACAGACATTCCTTTCCTACTGCTTAGGTCAGTCTTGCATCCACTGCTGCTGCTGCTAAGTCGCTTCAGTCGTGTCCGACTCTCTGTGACGCCACAGACGGCAGCCCATTGGGCTCTGCCATCCCTGGGATTCTCCAGGCAAGAACACTGAAGTGGGTTGCCATTTGTGATATGACTGGGTGCCCCAGGCTGACCCAAGGTCACTCTTGGCCAAGCTTGAACAGGTTCACTCTCCATTGCGTTACCCTCAAAGGAGTCCAAGTTCCCTGTTGAATACAGGGATGGCTGTCACTTCTGCTCAACAAATTTTAGTGACAGGACCCCGCAGTGCCTCTTAGCTCAACGTATCCAGTAGACAGGAGCTGTTATTTCTGGTCCCTCCTTCCCTCTGGCTCTCCATGACTTGGTCCATTTCTCCTGTACAGAGAAAGGAGAAAAAAGTGCTCACAAGAGTCATGAAGCAAGAAAGCGGAGCAAGTGGACAAGAAGAGGAAAGGGGTTATAAGAAGAGACAAAGAAATTCCTTTGATGCTGAGGAGAAAAAAAAAATCCTGCAGCATTTCCTGAAAGACAACCACACCAAGAAAGGATTTGATTTAAAACCTTTAGATCACACTGAACCTGCAAATCCTAATGGTAGACTCTGAAAATCACAAGAAGTCCACTGCATTACAGGATGATTATGCCCTGGGGTGAGCCAATCTGCTCTGGAACACTTTAGTATGAAATCTCACATTTCAGGAACAAATGGTCAGAACATGTAGCCACTGCCACTCAGAGACTAGAAATGAGGATTCTCTACGAAGCGATAGCACTGACCCTACAGGCCTGGAGCAGGGAACAAGTCCCCTGCGGTGACTTTCCCTCTAATGTGATGTAGAAAGCCAGCCGCTGGGGCTTCAAAATAAAATCTCCACTTTCCCAGAGCCCAGCCCTCAGAGTATTTGTGTTTAGCATCAAACACCTCACGTAAAAGTAACAACCCTGGCTCCTGGGGCTTCCTCTAGTATTTCAAACACATCTCAAGCTAAAGCTCTGGGGTATCCATGCTATCATCAGAGAGTGGTGCAAATCAGTAACCAGGAGGTGAATTATTTCCAGCTGCCACACAGCTATGAATCAAATGAATCCAAGTTTTCCCTCATTTGATTAGCTCAACTGGGTGAAGGCTGAGCTGCTTAGAATTCTTTCTTACCCTCTCATGGAAAAGTAAACCAATTCTATCCAAAATATTTGAAAAACAAAAGCCTCACCCAAGAGTCTCAAACTTAAATCTCCGACTGAAATAAAATATGCCGGATGATTTATCTTAGACAAAAGAAGCTTCCTGGCTGCAACTTGAACAAGCTCCAGTTTTAATGGTGCCATAAAAGTGTTTCGTGCTGGACTCAGAGACAAGCTCTCATAATTCCTCTGTGAACTCTGAAAGAGATCTATCACTGGGGCCCTGTGGGCAGGAACACAGATTTAGGGGGTCAAAGCACCAAGCAATCCCATTCATGACCTCACTGCATGAAGCCCTAATTAATTATGGGTGTCCTAATGTGAGAAAATATTTTCAGAACTGGAAGGTGACCTATCTCCATTCATAAGCAGACCACAAATCAGTCATAACTCCCCAAACACCATGAAAGAGCCGCTCAGTTTGTATCTGTGTTGAACTTTAAGGGATGCATAATTTATATCTAAAATCCACTCTCCTATGTCTTCTGAAAGACCCACTCTGACCTTTGCTCCTAATCCCAACTGCATTAAAAGGGACTATAAATCATTGAAACAGACACCCAATCGCAGCCTGGCTCTCTCACAGCCAGGCAACTTTCTTCCCTTGATGAGTTCATCATCCCCTAGAATAGGTTATAAAAACTGTTCACCTTGTGAGATAATAATTCAAAGGCTCTTTATTTTACACTGCGTTTCACTATTCACCCAGATGGACCAACAAGCAAGTAGACAGACGAGAACAACCAGGTTCCAAGGGCCTTCCATTTACCCACACCTTGAGAAGACCACCCTCAGATCCACGCTCAGCCCTGCCATAGACTGTCCTCAATTGAATAGGGCTTTTTAAAAAAAAATAATAATAATAATAATTTGTGGGCTTCTCATTGCATTTGCTTGTCTTGTTGTGGAGCCTGGGTTCTAGGGTGTGGGGTCAAGGTTGTGGCACATAGGCTTAGCTGTCCCGCAGCATGTGGAATCTTAGTTTCCAGACCAGGGATTGAACCTGTGTCCCCTGCATTGGCAGGCAGATTCTTAACCACTGGACCACCAGGGAAGTCCCTTAACAGAGATTTAACAGAACTTATGGAGAAGGAAATGGCAACCCACTCCAGTGTTCTTGCCTGGAGAATCCCAGGAACGGGGGAGCCTGGTGGGCTGTCGTCTCCAGGGTCGCACAGAGTCGGACACGACTGAAGGAACTTAGCAGCAGCAGCAGCAGCGTGGCTTAGGATGTGCTCAGTTGCTCAGTCACGGCCAACTCTTTGCAGTCACATGGACTGTAGCCCGCCAGGCTCCTCCATCCATGGGATTTTCCAGGCAAGAATACTGGAGTGGATTGTCATGTCCTTCTTCAAAGTCTGAGGATGGTGCAAGATAATAAAGCTATGGTCCTTATAACTAAGAATCCTCTTGACTGTGGATCAAAAATAAGAATTTTTACAGGAAACCCACATTGTCCCTTCATTACAGTAAAGCTTTACGTTGAAAAACAAACATTTCTAGATTCCTAAAAGACAAGATTTGCTTCTCTCAGTCTTTCCAGGGAAGGAAACCTGTGCAAATTTCTCTCCATCCCTGGATGCAGTTAAACCATTTGTGCTGATAAAACAGATGCTGTGACATCTGAAAGTGAAAGTGTTAACCGCTCAGTCGTGTCTTGACTCTCTGTGATCCCGTGGACAGTAGCCCTCTAGGCTCCTCAGTCCACGGATTCTCCAGGCAACAATACTGGAGTGGGTTGCCATTGCCTTCTCCAGGGGACCTATCTTCCCAACCCAGGAATTGAACCCAGGTCTCCTGCACTGCAGGCAGATTCCTTACTGTCTGAGCTACCGGGTAATGTCTACCTCCACCCAAATCACTATGAAGAACCAGGAGCCCTGCAGCAAACAGGTATGGCCAAAAGAGATTTCTTCTAGCAGTCTGCAGGGAGATCTTCCCAAAAGTCTGAGGAAGAAGTGTGTGGAAGGTTTCCTGTCACCTGCCACCCAGCAGTGTGGCAGCCTGGCTGTGCTCCTTGCCAATCACGGTGTCACTCATGTCTTCAAAGGGACTTGGTCCATCTGGGGTGGCAGCAGAGGGCCAGGAGGCTGGGACCGTGCCCAAGCCTGCTTCAGACCAGGCATCCCATGAATCTGTCTACAGAGGAGCAGTGTTCTTGGAGTTGATGTCTGTTTATCCCATTCAAGGGACTTTGTGCCAATGACTCTCGCAACGTGTGCTTTTTTTTTTAAATTTATTTTTAATTGAAGGATAATTGCTTTACAATGTCACATTGGTTTCTGCCATAAAGCAACATGAATCAGTCATAAGTACATATATGTCCCCTCCCTTCACAGAGTGTTCTTTGACTAAGGCCCTGTCCCCATATGGGCTTCCCAGGTGGCTCAGTAGTAAAGAATGCGCCTGCCAATGAATGAGCCTCAAGAAACGTGGGTTTAGTCCCTAGATAGGGAAGATCCCGTGGAGGAGGGAATGGCAACCCCACTCCAGTATTCTCACCTGGAAAGTTCCATAGACAGAGGAATTGTAGCCTGGTGGGCTACAGTTCATGGAATTGCAAAGAGTCAGACATGCCTGGGCGATTTAGCATGCACACAAGCTATTCTTTGGTGCTAACTTCCTTCCTGTGACACCCCAACTGCAGTTAAGAGCTCTGTACAGCAGAGTCAAGTTAGCAATGTGCTGCTGTGTCTGTTCGTCATATACATCTAAGCCTGGAGCTCTCTCCATGACCTCTGCTCCCCTGGGGTACAACTCTCTATGTCTAGAATGCATACAAAAAGCATATGAGAGCTGTCTGACATGGAGGACACTCTTCCATTCTTCAGCTAGAGAAGGAACAGGCAAAGTTGATTGTCCATATATAAAAAGGCAGGATTTTCAAAACTTTTTTTTTTTCAGCTCTGTTGTCTTCCAGGGGTTGAAAAAATGAGTTGCCATTGTAGAAGGTAGGAATCCAGATGAGCACAAGAATCAAGAACTTGTAATAAACTATAATGGAAAGGAGTCTGGAAAAGAATGTCTATATCTAAATGTACGTGTGTGTGTGTTAGTCTCTCAGTTGTGTCAGACTCATTGCAACCTCACAGACTATAGCCCATCAGGCTCCCCTGTCCATGGAATTCTCCAGGCCAGAATACTGGAGTGGGTATTGCCATGCCCTCCTCCAGGGGATCTTCCTAACCCAGGGATGTGGCTTAGCTGGTAAACAGTCCACCAGCAATGAGGGAGACCTGGGCTCAATCCCTGGGTTGGGAAGATCCCCTGGAGAGGGGAACAGCTACCCACTCCAGAATTCTGGCCTGGAGAATTCCATGGACTGTATAGGCCTTGGGGTCACAATGAGTTGGACTTGACTGAGGGACTTTCCCTCCTGTGTTGCAGGTGGATTCTTTATCGTCTGAGCTACCAAGGAAACCCCTATATCCATGTAACTGAATAATTTTGCTGTATACTTGAAATTAACACAACATGGTAAGTTAATAACACTTCAATTAAAAAAAATTAGAAAAGAACTATTAGCTATCACAAGACAGGGTGTGCTAAATGGGACCCATGGAGGTCTTACTCAACTAAGGCCCCCAGGGCCTGGATTCTCTGAAACAGGAAGGTGATGTCTAGCTTGATAAAGGATAGGTGCCCTTGGCAACTGGAGAGTGTTCCCTTGAACCGTAACTCCTGGTGTGTGGTGTGGTGGTGTTTAGTCCCTCAGCTGTGTCCGACTCTTTTGTGACCCCCATGGACTGTAGCTGCTCTGCTCATGGGACTCTCCAGGCAAGAATACTGGATTGGATTGCCATTTCCTCCTCCCCAGGGGACCTTCCCAACCCAGGGACTGAACCAGCGTTTCTCGCATGGTGGGTGGATTCTTTGCCACTGAGCCGCCAGGGAAGCCCCCTGTAACACCTACAGAGATGTTAAAATGGATTTTCCATGCGTCTACTTCCAGTCACCTGTCGCTGGCCTGATTTTTGTGGAAAGCAAACTGTTAACCGATTTTCTCTCGGTTCCATGTGGAGGGACAGGCAGGTGCCAGGAAGCAATAAAATGTTATCTCCAAAATCTGCACTTAGGCTCTGGGTGCTCTTATTGACACCAGGAACCTCAGGAATTGCCTGAATGAGTGACTTGGGGGCTGGGAGGCTGGAGAGGACAGGAGCTGGGTGTAGGGAGCCAAGGGGGACAGAAGGCAGGGGTCTCCCCATCAGCTCACCTCCGTCCTGCTTCGGAGTAGACCAGCCGCAGACCGAGTGGCGCTGGGCTTGGCCAGGGCCCAGGGAGTGGCTCTGTTTGGTACCCTCTAGTTCATCTCACTGTATCCTGTTGCATTTGATGTGTCCTCTTTCCCAGGTTTTAAAACTGCTCCACCAGAGTCAGTGTTGAGGAGAGAAGTACAATAGCAACAAAAATCAGCCTGTTTATCACACTCTTTTCTGACACAGAGGAACGTGGTCTCATTTTGTGCTGGTAGTGCCTCACGGCAGCTTTTGCTGATCCTGCCAAAGGAACCCATTTCACGTGTGCTTACTTCTCTGAACATGAGCCTATACTCAATATTTACGCTTCGATAAATATTAACCATTGCTAAAGTGATCATTTGTCCCAGTTTGCCAGGACAGTCTCAGTTTATGCCGGCTGTCCTAGGAAAATGAGTCCCCTCCTGCCTCTCACTGTCCCAGTCGGGAGGATAAATCCTACATGCACCCCAGCCATGGGGCACCTGCAATGCCTTCTTCACCAGCCCCTCCTCTCCTGATCACCACTGACTTCTCTCTAGCCCGTCACTTTTTAGTCATAACAGAGTTCATTAATAATTCAGTACTTATAGCCCACTTACTTTCAAAAAGAATTTATGCACACCACGCATTTACTTGACAAATATTTACTGGAAGCCAAAAAGTTCCACGAATACTCACAGATACAGATATGGACAAAGTTGTTTGAATAAAATTTAAAAGTGACAGCGTTGAAAACCCATGTAGAGGGGGAAGATCACTGAGTCAGAGACCAGAGGTGAGACAGTCACGGTGACTCCCTTTACATTCGACTTTGAATCTGGGAGCAGAACCGAAAAGTAAAGTGCATTGAATAGCAGCCATCATGTTGTCTAAGGAAATGCAAAAGATACTTTTTCTCTGACACTAATTCTACTAGAAATTAATCATTCGTTCAGTAAGTACTTATTGAGTACTTCCTATGTTCCAGGCAGTGTTCACAGAGTGGGATACAGAAGTGTACAAAGAAGAGCAAACAGATACAAATTCCTGCCCTCAGGAAGCTTATCGTCCAGCTGAATGAGACAGACAATAAATATCACATAGCGGGACTTCCGTGGTGGTCCAGCAGTTAAGACTCCGAGCTCCCAATCACAGATCATGGGTTCAATCCCTGGTCGGGGAACTAAAATCCCACACCCTTCAAGGCATGGCCAAAAACTTAAAACACACACACACACACAAAAATATAGAGAGAGAGCGTGTCAGACAGTGATGAGTGCTATGGGGGAAAATGAAACTGCAACAGAGAAGACAGAGAGCTCAGACAGTAACCCAGAGCTTTAACAGGGTAGTCAGGAAACCTCTCACTGAGGAGGTGACATTTGAGGAAAGACAGGGAAGGGAAGAGGGAGGGGTCTCATGGCTCTCTGGGGAAGAGTCTTCCAGACAGACACCCTGCGATGAGAGCGCATGGGACCAGGGTGAGCCCCGTGATGAAAATCAGGAAATTACAAGGACATGACTCAGAGCTGGGAAGGGAGAAACTGAAATTGGAGAGCATGGGTTTTTTTTTCCCCCTTCCGACAAGACGGGAAGTCCTGAGAAGATTTTGGGCAGAGAAGAACCATGACCTAATATTTTAAAGGCTCATTCTGGATGCCGTGTCAAGTGTAGATGGAGGGGAACAAAACACAGAAGTAGACAGACTGGTTAAGAGGTGTGTGGGACTTCCCCGGTGGTCCAGTGGTTCAGAATCTACCTGCCAATGCAGGGGACACGAGTTTGATTCCTGGTCCAGGAAGATTCCACGTGACATAGGGCAACTAAGCCCGTGCACCACAACTATTGAGCCTGTGCTCTGGAACCTGGGAGCTGCAACTGCTGAGCCCACGCGCCGAAACTACTGAAGCCCGAGAGCCCGAGAGCCCGAGCTCCAGCACAGGAGAAGCCACCGCAATGAGAAGCCCACACACTGCAACTAGAGAGCAGCCCCGCTCGAGGCAACGAGACCAAGCCCACGAGCAGCGATGAAGACCCGGCGTAGCCGAAAACTAATTCATTTTTACAAAGAGAAGTGTATGATATTTCCAGACAACAGAAGGTGGTGAGAAACGATCAGACTCTGGATATGTGTTGAAGGCAAAGGCAGGACTTCATACCAGGTTACATGGGAGGTGAGGCAGCAAGTAAATGGCCAGGATGGTTCTGAGATGCTTGGCTGAGCAGTGGAGCTGCTGTTTGCAGAGCCGACAAAGACTGAGGGAGGAGCAGATCGTGGGGGAGGAGCAGATCATGGGGGAGGAAGGGAGTTTGGTCTTGACCTTGTGAAACGGGATATGCCTGCTGGACAACCAAGTGGAAAGGTCAATACAAGCAGAGGGTCTGGTGAGTCTGGGGTTGTCTGGACTCGGACGTAAAGGACATAGTGTGGTGAAGCGAATGAGGTCTATAACAGTTATTTCTGCCCAAAGTGCAGAAACATTTGTTTTATGACCACTTTTATATCAGTCCGCAATAAAAATCAACATCTTCAATCACAGCTAAGTGAAGGCATTTCCGGAAGCAGCCAAGTTAGTGCAGTAAACGTCCTCAAAGATGCAGCCTTTGGGAATCTAACTTTGAGCAAAGATAGAGCTTACAAAGCTAAAGGAATGGGTAGTTCCCACAGACCTCTGCCAGTCTCTCTCTCAACTATGACTTCAGATGTACCTTTGGCAAGTGTGAACTCTGATTGTTCTTATTCTCTGGGGCAGATAGTCAAGTAGCAGAGTTGACATTTTGCTGTGAAAAGCAAAGGTGTCTGATCTAGTCTATCCAGATCAAGGCCCACCTCACTTTATTTGGAGACAGGTCACCAGGATATCCGAACGACCTACCAGAATTTTTCTTTGAAAGGAGCTGTGGGGTTTTCCTGGTGGCTTAGTGGTAAAGAATAATCCTCCTGCCAATGCAGGAGACACAGGTTCCCTCCCTGGTCCAGGAAGATCTCACATGCCGAGGAGCAACAAAGCCCCTGTGCCACAACCCGTGAGCCCGGAAACGACTAAGCCACGTGCTGCTGGAGGAGCCTGCGTGCTTAGAGCCCGCACTCTGCAACAAGAGACGCCACTGCAGTGAGAAGTCCACACCCCGAAACTAGAGAGGAGCCCCCCTCGCCACAACTAGAGGGAAGTCTAAGCAGTAACAAAGACCCAGCACAGCCAAAAATAAATGAATAATTTTTTTTTCCAAAAAGGAGCTGTTAATTTACTCAAAATGGGCAGATGAATCACAAGCTGAGGTCTTGGAATGATAAGCTGGTGTTTAGAATCCTCCAATTTAAAATGTAGTGTTCTCCTGGCAAAATGATGGCTCTCAGACAGGAAACACAGACACATACAAGTTAATCCTGTCCCCAGCCAAATAATAACAGTGTCTATAGTTCCTCCAAGCCACACCCATTCTGCACGGGAAGGCGGGGGAGGGGGGGGGATGTCAGAAATGTAGCAGAACTATCAAGAGTATATACCTGCAACATAAGAAGGGAAACTTACATCACAGTTGAGTTTTGTCTCTGAAAGTATCAAAATATTAACCTTTAAAAATTCCTTGAAACCAGGGACTTAGTCTTGTTCAGTCTGTATTCCCAGTACCTCGTAACACAATACTAGCTCATAGCAGGTATCCAGTAAAATATCAATAGTAACAAAGAAATGAATCAATTAGCATTTTTTTAAAAAGTAAAAACAAAACCCATCAGCACCACCTGGTGGACAGAGAGCCTTACCAGGATGCAGCCAAGTTTCCTGGCATCAGACTGGGGAACAGACACTGAAATTTCTGTACCACAGGGATCTCAGCAGCTATGGACTGTTAGGCATGCTGTGCTAGAAGCTGTGTTTTGATGCTGTGTTTGCAAACCACGTACACTTTTTACTTAAATTCAGGTGAGGTTGGTGGAGATTATCGGGATTGGGGGCGGGGGGAGAGAGGAGGGGAAAAAAACGGAAACAGTGACAGACTTTATTTTCTTGGTGTAGAAAATCACTACAGACGGTGACTGCAGCCTTGAAATTAAAAGATGCTTGTTCCTTGGAATAAAAGTTATGACAAACCTAGGCAGTTAATTAAAAAGCAGAGACATCACTTTGCCAATAAAGGTCTGTATAGTCAAAGTTATGGTTTTTCCAGTAGTTACATATAGATGTGAGAGTTGGACTATAAGGAAAGCTGAGCACCGAAGAATTGATGCTTTTGAACTGTGGTGCTGGAGAAGACTGTTGACAGCCCCTTGGACTGCAAGAAGATCCAACCAGTCAATCCTAAAGGAAATCAACCCTCAATATTAATTGGAAGGACATGCTGAAGCTGAAGCTCCTATACTATGGCCACTTGATGCAAAGTCAACTCATTGGAAAAGACCCTGATGCTGGGGAAAATTGAGGGCAGGAGGAGAACAGAGGATGAGATGGTTGGATGGCATCACTGAATCAATGCACATGAGTGTGAGCAAAGTCTGGGAGACAGTGAAGGACAGGGAAGTGGGGCATGCTTCAGTCCCTGGGGTCGCAAGGTGTCAGACACAACTGAGTGACTGAACAAAGGGGGAGCTACAAAAGTTCCCCCAAGCCAACTCTTGACACTACCAGAGTATAACTGAGAGATCTAAATCTCAAAAACAGACTTCAGCCAGTTCCCCCCCCACACACACACATAGCAAAAATTGTTTTAATAACCTAGCCTCAAATTTTTCCTTTGTATTTCAAGAGATTCTTGGGAACCAAATATAAGAGTTCTTTGGCACAACACTGTAAATCAAATATATGCCACACACACACACACACACA
>SJYW01053832.1:632630-664098 GCA_006410735.1 Raphicerus campestris
GAAGAATTGATGCTTTTGAACTGTGGTGCTGGAGAAGACTGTTGACAGCCCCTTGGACTGCAAGAAGATCCAACCAGTCAATCCTAAAGGAAATCAGCCCTCAATATTAATTGGAAGGATATGCTGAAGCTGAAGCTCCTATACTATGGCCACTTGATGCAAAGTCAACTCATTGGAAAAGACCCTGATGCTGGGGAAAATTGAGGGCAGGAGGAGAACAGAGGATGAGATGGTTGGATGGCATCACTAAATCAATGCACATGAGTGTGAGCAAAGTCTGGGAGACAGTGAAGGACAGGGAAGTGGGGCATGCTTCAGTCCCTGGGGTCGCAAGGTGTCAGACACAACTGAGTGACTGAACAAAGGGGGAGCTACAAAAGTTCCCCCAAGCCAACTCTTGACACTACCAGAGTATAACTGAGAGATCTAAATCTCAAAAACAGACTTCAGCCAGTTCCCCCCCCACACACACACATAGCAAAAATTGTTTTAATAACCTAGCCTCAAATTTTTCCTTTGTATTTCAAGAGATTCTTGGGAACCAAATATAAGAGTTCTTTGGCACAACACTGTAAATCAAATATATGCCACACACACACACACACACAAACTTCTTGGAGAGCTGGGAGCATCCTCTGTCTTTCTATTTCCTTCCTACACTCCTCCCCAACTCACTGAGAATCCTGCTGTTGCCCCCTGGTACTAGTATGGGCTTGGCCTCTCTCTGCCTGTCTTCAACTTTCTCCATACACATTGGGGGCAGGGTTAGGGAGAGGCAGAAACTGCCATCTGGTCATCCTCCACTTGCTTCCTTCCTATGGGACCACTGAACAAAGGAAAACCACCAAGAACCAACCAAAGTCTCTGTGTCCCGAGCCTCTCCCCCTGGAGCCCCTTTGTCTGTCTTTCCCGCTCCCTTCCCAAGGGAGCCTGGCACGGGCCCCCAGGAGACAACATTCCTGAGATGCATGGGGTACTTGGGAGTCTTCAGGTTTGGTGGATACCTGGGGCTTACACAATCCGGTGGACCCTCTTTGAGAAAAAGCATGAAAGATTCTGAATATAAACTGAGGAGCAAAAGGGAATATTTACTCCAAATGGGAAAAGATTTCACAGAAAATTACCAGGACCTCAAAGATCTCGGTTCTTTTCTCCCGACTCTGGGACAACTGGCCGGAAATGCCTACACAGAAGTAGATCTCAGGGCTTTCCACGTAGACTGGTAGTTAAGAATCTACCTTGCAGTGCAAGGGACACCAGCTCGATCCCTGCTCTGGGAAGATCCCACATGCCACGGGGGCAAGTAAGCCCAGTGTGCCAGGACTACTGAGCTGGCACTGTAGACCCGGTCCTCTGCAACAAGAGAAAAGCCACGGCAAGAAGCCCACACACCGCATGGGGGAGTAGGCCTGGATTGTCAGAACTAGAGAAAGCCTGAGAGCACCAACAAGACCCAGCACAGCCAAAAAAATTAAATAAGTGAATCTTTTTACTAAATGAGAATAAATTTTTAATAAATAAATGGCTTTCAACCTGGCCTCCTGGGCCTCTATGCACATCCAGAGTCCACTCGGAGCAGCCAGAGAAGGTGAGTGTCCTTGTCACCCTCCTGCCCTTAACATCAGACCAAATCCAGGGACCACGACTCCATCTCCTTCTCCTCCTCCTCCTCCGTCTCCTTCTTCGCTGCCTCCCTCTCCAACAGTACCACAGAGAGAGCAAAGGAGAGGCCCTCCAGCGTGCCTAGGGGTGTCTGTCCTGAGGACCAGCCCCGGAGGGTTCACTCAGGTTGCCTGGTGCGCTTACCACCCGGTCAGCCCAGGCTGCAGCCTCACACAGCTGACCAGCTAAAGGGTCTCAGCCCCGGGAGCCTCAGACCCTGCCTCTCTCCATCTTAGCTGCCACCTACCCACAAGCTCAGCACTGGGCCCCAGGATTCGGGAAAGGATGCTCCAGGGTTTTCTAATTAGAGGTTATAAAAGTTACCTCCCANCACTGTAAATCAAATATATGCCACACACACACACACACACACAAACTTCTTGGAGAGCTGGGAGCATCCTCTGTCTTTCTATTTCCTTCCTACACTCCTCCCCAACTCACTGAGAATCCTGCTGTTGCCCCCTGGTACTAGTATGGGCTTGGCCTCTCTCTGCCTGTCTTCAACTTTCTCCATACACATTGGGGGCAGGGTTAGGGAGAGGCAGAAACTGCCATCTGGTCATCCTCCACTTGCTTCCTTCCTATGGGACCACTGAACAAAGGAAAACCACCAAGAACCAACCAAAGTCTCTGTGTCCCGAGCCTCTCCCCCTGGAGCCCCTTTGTCTGTCTTTCCCGCTCCCTTCCCAAGGGAGCCTGGCACTGGCCCCCAGGAGACAACATTCCTGAGATGCATGGGGTACTTGGGAGTCTTCAGGTTTGGTGGATACCTGGGGCTTACACAATCCGGTGGACCCTCTTTGAGAAAAAGCATGAAAGATTCTGAATATAAACTGAGGAGCAAAAGGGAATATTTACTCCAAATGGGAAAAGATTTCACAGAAAATTACCAGGACCTCAAAGATCTCGGTTCTTTTCTCCCGACTCTGGGACAACTGGCCGGAAATGCCTACACAGAAGTAGATCTCAGGGCTTTCCACGTAGACTGGTAGTTAAGAATCTACCTTGCAGTGCAAGGGACACCAGCTCGATCCCTGCTCTGGGAAGATCCCACATGCCACGGGGGCAAGTAAGCCCAGTGTGCCAGGACTACTGAGCTGGCACTGTAGACCCGGTCCTCTGCAACAAGAGAAAAGCCACGGCAAGAAGCCCACACACCGCATGGGGGAGTAGGCCTGGATTGTCAGAACTAGAGAAAGCCTGAGAGCACCAACAAGACCCAGCACAGCCAAAAAAATTAAATAAGTGAATCTTTTTACTAAATGAGAATAAATTTTTAATAAATAAATGGCTTTCAACCTGGCCTCCTGGGCCTCTATGCACATCCAGAGTCCACTCGGAGCAGCCAGAGAAGGTGAGTGTCCTTGTCACCCTCCTGCCCTTAACATCAGACCAAATCCAGGGACCACGACTCCATCTCCTTCTCCTCCTCCTCCTCCGTCTCCTTCTTCGCTGCCTCCCTCTCCAACAGTACCACAGAGAGAGCAAAGGAGAGGCCCTCCAGCGTGCCTAGGGGTGTCTGTCCTGAGGACCAGCCCCGGAGGGTTCACTCAGGTTGCCTGGTGCGCTTACCACCCGGTCAGCCCAGGCTGCAGCCTCACACAGCTGACCAGCTAAAGGGTCTCAGCCCCGGGAGCCTCAGACCCTGCCTCTCTCCATCTTAGCTGCCACCTACCCACAAGCTCAGCACTGGGCCCCAGGATTCGGGAAAGGATGCTCCAGGGTTTTCTAATTAGAGGTTATAAAAGTTACCTCCCATTAAATAAATAACAACAAAATAAAACTCTGCCCAGTGTTTGCCGCCCCTCCACTGCCTGGGAGCCCGGGGGGGGTGGGTCGGGAGTCCGGCCTGGCAGGCGCCAGCGACTCCAGGTCCTGGAGCCTGTGGTCCCCAGTTCCCACTTCGGGGAACACCCGATGCAGGTGACCGTGACGCGGATAGTAAGAAACCTCCTGCCGTTGAGCCCCAAGATCTCCCCCGCCAGAAGAGGAGAGGCATGGGAGAGAGACGCTGAGAGCAGATCCGGAGGTTCCGAACTCCCCGCGCCCCAGCGCCGCTTCCAGGGGCGCCGAGAGGGCGGGGCGCCAATGTAACCATGGTAACGGGACCAAACAAACTCCGGCGCCGGGATCCTGCGCGGGAGCCGCGCGGCCGCCCAGCCCCGGTAAGAGCTGCGAGCATCCGCCTCCCGCGCGCTCAGACAGACCCGATTCCTCCCCGTGCAGCCCCGCCAGGAGGTGGAGGGCAGAGTCCAGGGGTGGGGGACGGAGAAGCGACAGCGCGCGCAGACAGCTTTGTGCCTTTTCCTTTCTCTGCTCTCCTCCCTTGGCCTTTCTCCTCCCCGCTGTGCTGCGCTTCTCCCCTCTGGGAACCGCGGTGTGCGGTCAATCGTCGCTGTTCCCTTGCTAAGTCGCATCCGACTCCTTGCGCCCCCAAAGTCGTTGGACTGCAGCAGGCCAGGCTTCCCTGTCCCTCACTCTTTCCTGGAGTTTGTTCAAGTTCATGTCCACTGAATCGGTGATGTCACCCAACCATCGCATCCTCTGTGGAGCCAGATACTCATGCACTTCAGGGAGGGCTGGGTCCCTTCCACGCTAGACAGCCCTGGCCCTGAGTTCAGGGGAAATGCTGGGTGTGTTATACTGTTTTCAGCCTGCATGGACCAGTCAACTAAGCAGGAAAAGAGTTCCCCATATCCCAAATTGCAGCCTTGAGCACACATCAACTCCTGTGACCCAAAGCAAATGACTCAGTTTCCCTGTGTTTCTTCCCCCACCCCCATGTCCCTCTTCTAAAATAGGACATCTATGGCTGATTCATGGTGAGGTTTGACAGAAAACAAAATTCTATAAAGCAACTATCTTTCAATAAAAAAGTAAATTAATTAAAAAAAATAAAATAGGACAGAAACAGCAGCCCTAACCTTCCAGAGCGATGGCCTGGAGTGGCCAGGGCTAGTATTCCACAGGCTCTCCTCTACCTGTCGTCTCAAGGTCACCTTCTCTGAAAGTTCAAACCTTAATGCACTGGAAACTCTATTTCTTTACAAAAGGCCTTAAGAAATTATGTTATAATGAGTGCACTGGGTGTCTATACTGCTGAAAACTGCACTGATCAGTCTAACGCGGGGTGACTGTCACTTTTTGACTTCAGCGTTTGTCCCCTGGCACTTTTTCACATGGATCCCAGTCAGCCCAGACACATGGAACTCTCTATCAGCCAAGAATCCTGCCAGTTAGTCAGAGAGGTTATAAACAGCTATGGAAGATGGTAACAACAGCAACAAGAAAGCCTTGTATTTGCACAGCACCGGAGAATACCCTGGATTCTTTATAGAAATGAAACTTTTCCTGGAGCTCCAGCTAGCTCCGGCTGAGGCTTCCAAAAAGCAGAGATGTGCAAAAGAAGAGATATTACTTTGCCAACAAAGGTCCATTTGTCAAAGCTATGGTTTTTCCAGTAGTCATGTATGGATGTGAGAGCTGGACCATAAAGAAGGCTGAGCACCAAAGAACTGAGGCTTTTGAACTGTGGTGTTGGAAAAGACTCTTGAGAGTCCCTTGGATTGCAATGAGATAAAACCAGTCAATTCTAAAGGAAATCAGTCCTGAATATTCCTGGGAAAGACTGATGCTGAAACTCCAATACTTTGGCCACATGATGAGAAGAGCTGACTCATTAGAAAAGACCCTGATGCTGGGAATGATTGAAGACAGGAAGAGAAGGGAATGACAGAGGATGAGATGGCTGGATGGCATCACTGACTCAATAGCCATGAGTTTGAGCAAGCTCCGGGAGATGGTGAAGGACAGGGAAGCCTGGTGTGCTGCAATCCATGGTGTTGCAAAGATTCAGACATGACTGAGCAACTGAACGACAACAACAAAGGCTTCCAAGCCTTGGTTGGCAACCCCTAAGCTACACCCCAAGAGTCCCATCCTCTTCATCAGCTCCATCTCTGCAGTCTGAGCCCACCCACAACCCATCCTGGGTTTTTTCCTCCATGACATGAAATAAAACAAAGTGGATGAGGACTTGAAAATTCCCAATCAGAAGCTGTATTAGAAATTGTTATGCCCAGAGTCCGAGTCCCCGAAACTGAGAGAACAAGAAGTCCACAGCAATGTAAAAGCATGAAGGGGTTTTATTGCTAGCTCGAGCTAGGGCTCCCGGCTCATCCAGCGCAGTGGAGTCTTGACGAGAGAGAGCCCAGAGCTCTGAATCACAGCTTTTATACAGGCGGTTCTTAGTACAGCTGACGGTAATGACTGGCTGAGCCCTATTCACGCAGGGTTTTCAAATTACACAAATCACAAAATCTCATTGGCTCGGGTTTGAATCAAAATCCCAATTCTGATTGGCTTGTGTTTGGCACGAGAGGGACTTTCCCAGGGTGTGGTTTCCCGGAATCATGACTCAGGTTTTAGCCTGTCATGGCTCCGGTCTGGCTCTAACAGAAATAGTTGTTAGCTTTGGCTTCATCAGGTCTTAGTTACAGCCCTCAGGTCTACTTGCCCCGTGGCACGTGGGATCTTAGTTCCACAACCAGGGATCGAACCGGAGGCCCCTGCATTGGAAGGCAGATCCTTAACCACTGGACCACCAGGGAAGTCCCCAAATTCTGAAACTTGATAAGCAGTCTCCTGTGTCCCTTTCTTCTTATATGGCTCATCCATTCAGTCCACAGACTCCAGCTGAAATCTTGCCATGGGCAGACATTGAGCTAGTGCTTAGTCAGGTCGTACTCTTTGGGACGCCATGAACTGTAATCCACCAGGCTCCTCTGTTCCCTCTGTCCACAGGATTTTCCAGGCAAGAATACTGGAGTGGGTTGCCATTTCCTCCTGCAGGGACCTTTCCCACCCAGGGACTGAACCCACATCTCCTGTGTCTCCTGAGTTGGCAGGCAGATTCATTATTGCTGAGCCACCTGGGAAGCTCACATGCAAACAAGCATGCAGAGAGCAAGAAAAGAAGGGCTGAGCGAGCTGTAGTGGGGGAAGAGGACAGATGTTTTTCCAGAAGAGTCTGCATGTCCTCATCAAGGAGGTGACTCTGAGTTAAGTTTTAAAGGATGAATAGACTTCCTTTCCAGTGATAAGAGAATCCAGAAGCAAGGCTGGAATCCCCCAGAGAAATCCCCCTCTGTGAAGAGTTCTTGAACATGTATACAGTGTTCTCCAGAGAATAAAGCAGGGCTGTGAGCAGGAGGCCAAGAGGAGACTGGGACACAGGAGCAGGAAGGAAGCAGGCAGGAGGGCTGCCCCGCACATGGCCCTGTGGCCTGGGCTCTGAGACAGGCCTGCAGCACCCATGTGACCAGCTGCTCCACAGCTAGCCCAACGGCNATCACTGACTCAATAGCCATGAGTTTGAGCAAGCTCCGGGAGATGGTGAAGGACAGGGAAGCCTGGTGTGCTGCAATCCATGGTGTTGCAAAGATTCAGACATGACTGAGCAACTGAACGACAACAACAAAGGCTTCCAAGCCTTGGTTGGCAACCCCTAAGCTACACCCCAAGAGTCCCATCCTCTTCATCAGCTCCATCTCTGCAGTCTGAGCCCACCCACAACCCATCCTGGGTTTTTTCCTCCATGACATGAAATAAAACAAAGTGGATGAGGACTTGAAAATTCCCAATCAGAAGCTGTATTAGAAATTGTTATGCCCAGAGTCCGAGTCCCCGAAACTGAGAGAACAAGAAGTCCACAGCAATGTAAAAGCATGAAGGGGTTTTATTGCTAGCTCGAGCTAGGGCTCCCGGCTCATCCAGCGCAGTGGAGTCTTGACGAGAGAGAGCCCAGAGCTCTGAATCACAGCTTTTATACAGGCGGTTCTTAGTACAGCTGACGGTAATGACTGGCTGAGCCCTATTCACGCAGGGTTTTCAAATTACACAAATCACAAAATCTCATTGGCTCGGGTTTGAATCAAAATCCCAATTCTGATTGGCTTGTGTTTGGCACGAGAGGGACTTTCCCAGGGTGTGGTTTCCCGGAATCATGACTCAGGTTTTAGCCTGTCATGGCTCCGGTCTGGCTCTAACAGAAATAGTTGTTAGCTTTGGCTTCATCAGGTCTTAGTTACAGCCCTCAGGTCTACTTGCCCCGTGGCACGTGGGATCTTAGTTCCACAACCAGGGATCGAACCGGAGGCCCCTGCATTGGAAGGCAGATCCTTAACCACTGGACCACCAGGGAAGTCCCCAAATTCTGAAACTTGATAAGCAGTCTCCTGTGTCCCTTTCTTCTTATATGGCTCATCCATTCAGTCCACAGACTCCAGCTGAAATCTTGCCATGGGCAGACATTGAGCTAGTGCTTAGTCAGGTCGTACTCTTTGGGACGCCATGAACTGTAATCCACCAGGCTCCTCTGTTCCCTCTGTCCACAGGATTTTCCAGGCAAGAATACTGGAGTGGGTTGCCATTTCCTCCTGCAGGGACCTTTCCCACCCAGGGACTGAACCCACATCTCCTGTGTCTCCTGAGTTGGCAGGCAGATTCATTATTGCTGAGCCACCTGGGAAGCTCACATGCAAACAAGCATGCAGAGAGCAAGAAAAGAAGGGCTGAGCGAGCTGTAGTGGGGGAAGAGGACAGATGTTTTTCCAGAAGAGTCTGCATGTCCTCATCAAGGAGGTGACTCTGAGTTAAGTTTTAAAGGATGAATAGACTTCCTTTCCAGTGATAAGAGAATCCAGAAGCAAGGCTGGAATCCCCCAGAGAAATCCCCCTCTGTGAAGAGTTCTTGAACATGTATACAGTGTTCTCCAGAGAATAAAGCAGGGCTGTGAGCAGGAGGCCAAGAGGAGACTGGGACACAGGAGCAGGAAGGAAGCAGGCAGGAGGGCTGCCCCGCACATGGCCCTGTGGCCTGGGCTCTGAGACAGGCCTGCAGCGCCCATGTGACCAGCTGCTCCACAGCTAGCCCAACGGCCTGGCCGCTTCCTGAACTGACTCCCTGATGTTAAGTAATATGGGCTTCCCTGGTGGCTCAGATGGTTAAAGACTCTACCTGCAATGCAAGTGTTAACAGGGCCTCCTTCTGGGCACCTGAAGGACTGACAAGAAAGATATGAGCCCTCCAGGCAGAGTTCTGAATACACAGGCCTGTTCAAGAACCAGACTTCCTTCCAGTCTCCTCTGGGAAGGGGACCCCTGCTGCTGCTGCTAAGTCACGTCAGTCGTGTCCAACTCTGTGCAACCCCATAGACGGCAGCCCACCAGGCTCCCCCGTCCTTGGGATTCTCCAGGCAAGAACACTGGAGTGGGTTGCCATTCCTTCTCCAATGCATCAAAGCAAAAAGTGAAAGTGAAGTCGCTCAGTTGTGTCTGACTCTTTGTGACCCCATGGACTGCAGCCTACCAGGCTCCTCTGTCCATGGGAGTCTCCAGGCAAGAGTATTGGAAGGAGACCTCTATTTCCTATCAAATCTCCAGGCTTTTCTTGAACCACAAGACAGTGGAGCCCTGCTGTCACATCTTTGCTGATGTATTTTTATTGCTAGGGAGGACTTCCGCAGCAAGGTCCTCACCTCTTCCAGTCCTCCACCAATGATCTCAGCCACTAGTCTTCCACCCAGGACCAGCTGGTCTCCTCCTGCCTTAGGGCTTTACCTGGCCTCTTGACTTTGGGCTTATGTAACTCACAATCTCTGACTCTAGAAATGTTTGCCTGTGTTCTTCCTGTCCCACCCAAAGTAGGAGGTGTTGGTTTAAAAACAGAGTTTATTCATTTTTAATATGTAATCCCTCCAAACTCTAGATGTGGAGCCAGGCACCAGTACTCTTTTATTTTTTCAAATTATTTATTTATGTGTTTGTTTTCAGCTCTGCTGGATCATCGTTGCTGCATGTGGGCTTTCTCTAGTTGCAGCACGTGGGGGCTACTCTCTAGTTGCAATGCCCAGGCTTCTCACTGCGGTGGCTTCTCTTGTTGTGGAGCACAGGCTCTGGGGTGCCCGGATTTCAGGAGTTGCAGCACATGGGTTTAATTGTCCCGAGACATGTGGAATCTTCCTGGATCAGGGATTGAACCCGCATCTCCTGCATTGGCAGGCAGATTCTTAACCACTGGACCACCAGGGAAGTCCACTGTGCCCTCTTAGATTGATGTCTTAGCCTTCCAGAAGACAGGAGTGTTTAGGCAGCACTCCCCAAGTCTGGAGCCTGCCTCTCAGCTCCAAATCATCAAAGATCCCCAGTCCTGCTTCTACCAGTGGGTATGATCAACTTTAACTTTACGTTGAAAGTGAAAGTGTTAATCGTTCAGTCATGTCCAACTCTTTGCAACCCCATGGACTCAACCCACCAGGCTCTTCTGTCTATGGGATTCTCCAGGCANTATTCTTGCCTGGAGAATTCCATGAACAGAGGAGCCTGGTGGGCTACAGTCCACAAGGCTGCAAAGAGTCAGACGCGACTGAAGCAACTTAGCATGCACACACTCCATAAGCAGGTGCTACCCCATCCATCCTCTTTCCATTTCAATTCTCTTTCCACTTCCCTATGTTAGCTAAAGCCTTCCCCCCTCCCCCGGCCCTGGGATATCCTCTGGCTAGTGTTGAGTTACTAATACATCAGGACGGCCCATGGCCCCAATGGACCCCACACTCCAGAAGCCGGTGGTCCTGGCACCCTCCTAGCTCCCTGTTTCCCCACTGACAAATAACTTCTCTTCCGACTCCTGCTAAAATCCCCCTCCCCCTCTTTCACTCATAACATAATCACACTGTATTATAATTTGTTTTTCTGTCTCCTGGCTTAAGCACAAAGCTTTCTCAAGGTCCTCCTCAAGGTGTGCCTTCTGCAACACTGCAGCCACCATGCCCAACGGTGTCTGGCACATAGAAAGTCCTCAGTAAGTGTCTGCAGAAAGAAAGAAGCAAAGAAGAAAGGGAGAAGGATAGGCGGGAGCCTTGGAAGCTTATCCCTCTCAGTTGCAAATGTTATAAGGTCTGGCTAATGCATGGGATGATAGAATCAGATTCACAAATGTTTGAGCAGCCTCGAAGCAGGAGGCAAAGTCAGCAAGATGAAATTTAATACTGATCCATATAAATGCCTGCATCAGCTTCCAAAAATAAACCTAAGTTTAGCACCAAAAAAAAAAAAAGGTAAAGGAACATAAAAGCTATCTTCAAATATATGCAGCCACTGTGGATCATCCGATGACAGACCTGCGGCGGGGGGAGGGGAGCTGGTCGAAAGCCCAAGGGAGAAACATTCCACAGCAGAAGTCTGTGTCATTTGTTATGTGCTAAATGCAGTGCCTGGCACATAGAAATGGTGGCTGAATAATTCCACCACTTATTGTGGTGATCTTTCTTATCATTATTATTACCAGCATCATTGTCATGATTTATTATTTATAAGAGCTGCCCAACAGCCTGCCTCGAGAAGCACTGAACTCCACTCCCTAGAAATCCAAGGTTATCACTGGGTAGCCACCTGTCTGGGGAGTTTTTCGACCGGATTCCTAACCCCCAGCCCTGCCTTCCCTGTAATCCTGTGATTCGAAGAACAATACTCTGTACATCCTGGGTAGCAAAGCTGCAGATACAATTCCTGGCTGAGCAAACTGTCTTTCATACAAAGAAGCTTTTGCACTGCCTGCATTTGTTGCAGTGTGCCTCCTTCCAGCCACCCCTTGGAAGCATCTCTTTGATGCTGAAAAATAAAATTGCTTTGTGTAAAAGCTCCCTTAATCTTATATAGATACAAATGCCTTATATCTTTGGGGATATGCCAAACCGCTCTTAGTGTTTCAGAATTAATCTTATTAAAGACAGCTCTGTTTAATCCCCACTGCTGTTTGCTGGAGATGCTGAATAAGTCCACATCTATTGCTGCTTTACCATGGGCCCTTCCTGGATTTAGTGTTGTCTGAGAAAACACATCAGCAAATCTAGGCTGGACAATGGCATTCCCACTTTGGGTTTAAGGATGTAGTTTTAGAAATGTTCCTTTATATATGTTTATGTCAATTTCTTAATGAAAGAAAAGGAATGGGTTGAAAGACTTGCCTGTTGTGAAGAATAACAAGTAGAATAATGAGTTGCCTCATTGAGACCAACTCAATATAATTACATGTGATAAACCAGTACTGCTAATATCGCTAAGAAAAAAGGAGTTCATATAAGGTCACTACCTGTTGTCTCTGTATATCCTGGGTAGCAAGAGCTGCAGATACAATTCCTGGCTGAATTGTATAGGAATATACACAACCCAGAATACAGGAAACCCCTGATTACAATCCCTAGTTTGTACAATGTATTTTATATATCAGTGTTATTTACATACACATATATTCATATCAGTCAAGTGAAATTACAACTGCCTCCCTCCCAACAGACTTCTGGATCTTCTCTATTAGGAGACAACAATGAGTGATCCAAACATGCAACGATACAAAATAATTATGCATTTATCACTTTCAATGCATACTTATGATCTCCTACTATGTGCCAGGTATTATTCTAGGTGGCAGGAATACAACAGCAAAGGATAGCGAAGTTCCTATTCTCAGATATACAGATCAATGAACATGATACAAACGTGCAGAAAAGAAAACAACATAATGAAATACATAAAGACTGGGATGTGAGCAGCTATTTTAGATCGGTTGCTCAGGGAGGGTCTCACGGGAAGGTTACATTTGATCTGACACTCGAGGAGGAGGAGCCAGGCAGCTGCAGATCTGGATGAAGAACTTTGCAGACAATTATGTGTGTTAGTCACTCAGTCATGTTCAACTCTGTGACCCCATGGACTGCAGCCCACCAAGCTCCTCCATCCATGGGATTTTCTAGGCAAGAATACTGGAGTGGGTTGCCATTCCCTTCTCCAGGGGATCTTCCTGACCCAGAGATCAAACCCAGGTCTCTTGTATTGCAGGCAGATTCTTTACCACCTGAGCCACCAGGGAAGCCCAAATCTAAACCACTAGTTCATACAGCATCCAGCAGATGCTGAGTATGGCTGTTTTCCTCAAAACTTTTAAATCCACTGCAGCATCCCTGTGAGTTCTCTGCAGTACCTGGGGAGCTTTGATGCTCAGATTGGTCAGACCATTTAGTGACAGGACGTGGGTGAGGAATGGCAGGGGAGATACATAAGTGAGGGTTGCTTGGTTTGATTTCCATGGGGGAAATTCAGGAATTTCCATGGGGAACAGCCAGGAAGAGCTACTGACCAAGAAAGATTAAGCAAAAAACATGTACTTCGAAAACAAATCCCATTTCATCTTAGCCTAGGAAAAATATTTACTATCCAGTATTCTTAAGAAACAAGGTGTTCTCTGGCTAAGTTTCTGGATAACTAAGAGCTAACCAGAGGGACTCCCCTGGTGGTCCAGCGGCTAAGACTCCACACTTGTAAGGCAGGGGACCTAGGTTCAACCCTTGGTTAGGGAAGTAGATCCCACATGCCACAACTAAGAGTTTGAATGTAGCAACTAAGACCCGGCACAGCCAATGAATAAACATTCTTTAAAGAAAGAGCTAACCAGAAAACTTTTTTTTTTTTTTCCAGCTGTTACTGTTGAAGAATCTCTTGGCTTGGACTCAGTTCACTTCCTGATATTGTAAGTATTGCCCATGAGCATAACTAGATGTATTAATAACTGCAACTGCGTCTTCTAGGTCTCAAAGTCTGCACAATCATGATTGCAAATAATCCTTACTGTCCTCCCTGTGGCCCATATATACCAGAAACAATGATGGCAAAATGCATCTCCATGAAACTGCATTTTAAGCATATTGTTTCCTATCAAGGGCATAACATTACATAAAGCCTAGATGTGACCATCCACAGGGCATCTGAAGAAATACAGACAAAGGATTACAAACGCTTATGCACAACCTAAAATCCAGAAGGTTCTAAAGTTGCTCAGTCATGTCTGACTTCGTGACACCAGGGACTGTAGCCTGCCAGGTTCCTCTGCCCATGGAATTTTCCAGGCAAGAATACTGAAGCCATTTCCTACTCCAGGGGAATCTTCCTGATCCTGGAAGCAAAATCCAACTTGAACTGATGTGGGGCTACTTAAAGTTTGTTTTTATCCCACTTATTGTGAACAATTATGTGTCTTGCTGCAGAAATACTAATATGATTCACCACAGTGCAGCCCCAGACCCCTCTAAGGTTGTTATACTTCTGGGATATATTCACCCTAAGGTCAGCTGAAATTAGAAAAAAATCTGAATTCCACAACACACTGGCCCCAGGGGTTTTGAATAAGAGATAATCTTTAGAAACAGAGGGCAGGAAGGAACCTAGATCTCTTCTAGGTCAATCCATTAACATTAAAAGTGAGAAAAGAAGCCTAGACAAATGTGTGGGAGGAGCCAGGAACGTGTTCAAAATCACATATTCAGTTTGGAGCTCAGCCAAGACAGAACTGTTTCTCCTGCCACCTGCTGCCCCTGAAGGCAGCCTACTTTTTGTATGTTAGTTGCTCAGTCGTGTCCGACTCTTTGTGACCCCATAGACTGTAGCCTACCAGGCTCCCCCATCCCTGGAGTTCTCCAGGCAAGAATACTGGAGTGGGTTGCCATTCCCTTCTCCAGAGGATCTTCCCGACCCAGGGATTGAACCCAGGTCTCCTGCATTGCAGGTGGATTCTTTACCACTGCAAAGGAGGCCTATGCTGCTGCGAAGTCGCTTCAGTTGTGTCCGACTCTGTGCGACCCCATAGACGGCAGCCCACAGGCTCCCCCATCCCTAGGATTCTCCAGGCAAGAACACTGGAGTGGGTTGCCATTTCCTTCTCCAATGCATGAAAGGGAAAAGTGAAAGTGAACACATGTGCTCAAACATGGTGAGAACACAGGTGTCTTAGCACTCTGCTGGGGCACACTCAAAATACACGCTTCTTCTGAGATGCTAAGTTGAACCATCTGAATAGAATACATCATCGGTTATAAGTTACTGCTTTGTTTCACACCAGACTGACAGTTTGAGGGAGGTTAATTCAAAGCCATTCTATATGACTCTTGAAAATGAGTCCAGTAAGCTTTTAATTAAGGATGTCTTTTCATCTGAATGAATTTCCTTTTAGCAATTAGAAACTCTAAAGATTATTTCTTTGTTCTTTTAAATAGTTTCTTTGTTCTCGGAATATTTGAAGAAACCGCTAAGAACTTGAGTGGTAAAGACTGGAAAGATGACATCTCTCGCTAATCCCCTCTGGTACAGGGCGGTTTAGACTTGGAACTGAACGGATGTAGTCTGAATCCCAAATTCGGTGCTTAGAAACCATGGCCTAAGCCAGTTACCAATCTCTACAAGGTCTGGTTTTCTTCGTTGAAAAATACGATAATAATACTTTACCAGATTATTGTGAATCTTGAAGTTTACCAATAAAAGTAAAATACTTTGTTCTGAGTACATAGTAAGTGCTCAGTAAATGACAGAAAGCCAGCTTTCCCCTCCCTCCCTCTCCCCACTCTCCTTCCTGGATCATAGGGAACACGAATATTTAACTATAGCTGAGGAGGAGGCTTTGAGAAGGAAAAGTGAAAGCGTTAGCTTAGTCGCGTCTTACTCTTTGCCACCCCATAGACTACAGCCCGCCAGGCTTCTCTGTCCATGGGATTCTCCAGGCAAGAACACTGGAGTGGGTTGCCACTTCCTCCTCCAGGGGATCTTCCTGACCCAGGGATCCAACCTGGGTCTCCTGCTTTGTAGGCAGATTCTTTACAGACTAGTGCGCTAAGAGCTCGCCTTCCAAACAACACAAGCCTTTCTGCCCACACAGCAGCCGGTATTATAAAAGAACAGCATACTTGGGGACGGGAGATACAAGTTCAAGTCCGAGCTTGGCCACTTATTAATTGTCTAACTAAGACGTTTACTTTCTCTGAGCCTCAGTGGTGTCATCAGTAAATGCAGAGAATAGCGTTTGCTGCGCAAAACAGCTATGATGAATACATTCAATATGGCACATTTGTTACAAACATATCATACATATGTATTATATAATATATATATGTATACATAATACATATAATACAACTCAAAGTATTCTACAAATCGGTGAATCCTAGAGAAGACAGAGTAGAACCCCAAATGTGAAAAGAGGAGAACATTTTCCTGATTTAAGTAAAAGGAGAAGGCAGAGGTGAAAACTTATAGCCCTGGTGGTTTCGATACTGGTGCTGGGCAGAATTCCAGGACATGTCCTGTGATGGTTGGGAAGCATCTGGGAGAAGACAGGCTGTGTGGATTCCTGGAAGAGCAGGTCATGGAGGGCAGGACTGCTCCACCCACCCCTTAAAGAAGGGGGTAAACCTTGAGGCGGTTGGAAGTCTCAGGAAGCCAAAGAGAAGGGGAACAGTAGAAAATTGAGGGGGTGTGGCCTCAAGAGTCAGGGGCGTGGCCTCAAGAGTCAAGGGGCGGTGTTTCGAGAGCCAAGAAGGAGGGCCCTCAAGGAGCTGAGAGGGAGAGTCACAGAGCAGAGGGGGCGGTCTCAGGCCCCCGTCCTCAGTGCTCTCTGGTTTAACGTTTGTGTCCATGATTTGAAGAGGACACGATTAATAGGAAATGGCCAGCAGCCCAATAAAAGCTTACTGGGAGGAGCTGGAGAAAATGTGAGGCCCCAGTTAGAAAGCAAAAGAATGCCCTGCCCTCTTTTGGAGATGGTGCTCCAGAGCCCCCAGGCTTAAGTGTTCTCAGACCCCCACGCAGTGTGGGGAGATGGCCTCGCGCTCAAGCCGGAGTTCTTGACACCCTAACAGCGCGGGCAGCGGGCAGCCGAGACTGTGGAGGAGGACCTAGAAACCACACCGGCTGTGAGCTCCGGTAAATGGACAGCATTACCTACCATGGGAATGGTTCTAGGCGCGGGCTGATCAGTGAAGAAAACAAAGATCCCTGCCCTCGGAGAGCTTACATCCTACTGAGAGGAGACAGACAACGCCGGGTAACCAGTGAATAAAGCACGCAGTATGNTACCATGGGAATGGTTCTAGGCGCGGGCTGATCAGTGAAGAAAACAAAGATCCCTGCCCTCGGAGAGCTTACATCCTACTGAGAGGAGACAGACAACGCCCGGTAACCAGTGAATAAAGCACGCAGTATGTTAGGGAGCGAACTCTGGGAGAAGGTGAAGGACAGGGAAGCCTGGCGTGCTGCAGTCCATGGGGTCGCAGAGTCGGACATGCCTGAGTGACTGAACAACAAAATGTTAGGGAAGTGGTATGTGCTCTGGAAAAAAGGGAAAGTGGAGAAGCTTAAGGGAGATGGGAAATGCCGTGATGGGGCGGGTGACAGTAAGCAAGACGGTGGGGACAGGCCTCACTGAGGCAAGGGTGGGAAGGAGGTGAGGAGTTGTGAGGCAGGCAGATACCTGGGGAGCAGGCCCACGGGACAGGGAGCGCAAAGGCCNCCCTGTAAAGACAGAGTGCTCTGTCTTGTCTCTCTGTTTTAGATACTTGTGTCTTCCTCTTTATTTCAAGTGAGACTATTTCAGGAATCCTGGCCTTAGCCCCTCAGAATGACAGATGAGATCCAAAGAAAACCTCACCATAGGGAATTCAGTTGGCCTCTGACTCACAGCGCGATGTGGAAGGGGTCACGCAGATAGAAATCTACGAGACTATGGTACCATGTTGACCTCCAGCATCAAGTGCTCCCCTCTTCACTAAATAAGCACATTCCTCAGTAAGGATACTAGGCAAAGCACGTAGCACATTATTACAGCTTTTCTTTGATCATCCGTGCATTCATTCAGCAGGGATCACTGAGTAGCAACCACGTGCCCAAAACACCATGCTGGGGGCGGGCGTGCAGCCGGGAACTGTGCAAACGCTGTACCCGCTGCCACCAAACAGCCTCCAGTTGAAGGGCCCACCCTCCACCCGCCAGAAAGATCAAGCCAAGGAGGAGAGTGTGAGAAAGAGTAGACCTCTCGGGAGCTTTTGTTTTCCTGCTTTTGATGGCAACGTGGCTCTATTTTCTGATAGAGACAGAGAACTAGGCTTCCTACTAGAAAACAATAGGGCACATGCAGTGATAAGCCTGCCTGGGAATCAAGGTAGCGACGTGGGCAGAATCAGAAAAGGAGACTGTCCCATTCAGAGAGGGCAGCCTCCACTCCACATCCCTGTCCCCGCCAGGGGAAGCCAGCCCAGGGTCCCTGAGACACCTATTTCCAGGACAAGCCAGAACCTTTGTCTTTCGGTGAATTCTGCCAATTCTAAATATCTGCTCTAATTGTTTAAAAAAAAGTATTTAACTTGAATAAGATAAGTCTGGCAGGTTCCTGTGATTGAGGCAACATTTTTGTAAAGCTGATCTAAGGAAGAACAAGCTATAATCGGCTGATTATAAGCAGCCCTTATAAAGCCGATCTTTTGTGTTGTGATCACAGAAATTAACCCACAATCGCTCAGAAACCAGGGTCAAAATGAGTCAAGATCTAAATCCCAAGTCAAAACTGAGATGTCTGTCTCAGACACTGGATGTCTGGTTGCCATTACCATCTATTTCTGCCCGACAGCTTTTCTTATAAATTTCTAGAATTAAAGAGACAGTGTCGAGAATGGAGTTTCTTTTCTGACCTCTGGAATGAGACTGCAGATGACTGGAGCGTTTTTTATCTCATCTCCCAAGGCCTGATGAGAAAACAGAGAGAGAAGACTCTTAACCATGAGTGACAAACGCCTTCTGGGCTGTCCAGGGGACTGGCTGATTTTGATCTTGTATCTTAAGCAGCTAAAAAATATGAATGTCAGGAGGGTCTCCGAAGTGCAAGAAGGCCTTCGATGGAGTGGCTGGTGCCTGAGTGTGCGCCTTCACCGCTCCCAGGGCTCAGCTGGGACAGAACCCCCTCATGGGCTCTCACGGTCCTCGCACCCGCCTCCCTGTCCAGCAAGCAGGAGTTCGACCTGGACAACTAACCCTTAATGCAGCTTCTACATCATAACAGGTGATCCATTTAGGTTGTACATCAAAATAAGCCTGGAGAGGCTCCTTTAAAACAGAAGAGGCTCCCAGAGACAGAGATATAAACCCCAAAGCTTTCCCACAGCTCAGTCTTGGCCGCAAAGGCAACATCCTCCACGGTTACTGCCTCCAAAAAGCAGTTGAGATAGCCTACGTGAAAGAACGCACACACAGGCCTGTAAGGTGATGGACAGAGAGCGAGTCAACTGCAGGGCGAGCTCCCAGGATCTCCTTCCTAACTGTCTGGCGAGTGACCGCAAGAACCCTCCTGCACCAGAGTCACTTTAATCACACCGCCTTCCAGGTCACCACCCAACACAAGATGCTCAATATGGGTGTTAAAGTCCACCACCCTGGCTCTGCCTTGACTTTTCCTGCCTTGTCACCCCAGCCAGGGCAGGTCCGGTTACTCCCCATTACTCCCCACCTTCCCACCCTTTAAACCATCAAGCGATCCACCAGGCCTTTCCCCTTCTCCTTGGATCTCACAATCAGTTCTTTTCCGGATTTACATTTTATGAAGTTGCCTGTCACAGCTGGGTTCTCTGGAAATAGAGGGTAAGATGTAAACTGTTGAGAGGCAACCGGGCTGAGATGCTAAATGTGTCTTTGGGACCAACCCCTGAGAAAGGACCGGCAGGGATCTAGGAGAGACTAAGGGGGACAGTGCTGTGGAGCAGGCTTGGCAACCCTGACCCAACTGGAGGAAGTGGGGTTGGAGGCAGAGGGGCCTATGATCTCTCAGCAGTGTCCCGCCTGGGCTTTCCTGGACTTTTATACCCCCGCCTTGTTTCATCACTAGATGCAGGCAGCCCCAAGAAGGGAGTGGCTTCTGGAAGGTGGCCCCCAGCAGCTGAGGCAGACCTTAAAGGAGCTGGGGGCTGGAGGGCTGACTGCTGACCACCTACCCCACAGCTGGGCAGCTAGTCCTTCTTGGAAAAGAGGTCTGGGCAGCGCACCTCTATATGTTCCTCATCCCACCCCCAGGTGAATCCTATGGGAATCCAGTAATCCAGGGGCTCTAGCAACCCTGGGGGTGCACAAATATGGCCCATTATTGATATCAACCCGGGTTCTTGGAGTCTTCATTTTTTGCATTGTTTATTATATTTGGTTGGTTGCCCTGGGTCTCCGTGGCTGCGTGTTGGCTTTCCCGAGGTTTGGCAAGTGAGGGCTACTCTCCAGGTGCAGCGCGAGGGCTGCTCCGTGCGGTGGTTCCTCCTTTTGGGGAGCAGGGCTCTGGAGCACAGGCTCAGTAGTTGTGGCCCACAGGCTTAGCTGCCTCTCAGCATGTGGAATCCTTCCGGACCAGGGGTGGAACCTGCGCCCCCTGCATTGGCAGGCGATTCCTTAACCACTGGGCCACTGTGGAAGTCCTGGATTCTTTAATCGATAGCAGTTGATGAGGCCAGATGAGAAATTCAGGCAAGGCTTTACTGGGACTTGTGCTGCAGCTAGTACTAGGGAGCCAAAGCAAGTAACAGGTGCCCTTGCAGACCCCTGAGACGGGGGCAAGTTGGTCCCTTAAATGGGGTGAGGGTGGGAGCCTATCAGTGGGGTCGGTTGGAGGGGTGACTTGCATGGTCTGCCTACTCCTCTGGTCTGCCTACCCCGGCATCTCAGAAGTGGAAGTTAGGTTTTAGCCTTCCGTTCTCTCTGTTCATCGTTTGTCCCACCTGCACACGCTCGCAGTTATTTTTAGTCCCTTATGGTTTCTTTGTATTCTGTCTGGGGAGACGTTTTCCCAAGTACAAGCACTGCAGTAACAGGCCCCAGGTCCAACCTGTCTCACTAGGAATGTCTTTGCACATCACACCCCTCATCTCAGGCATCATGTTGCACGTATGCTAGAGAGTTAGCCTCATGATCTCGACTGGCTGGTTTCCTAGAAGAGAGCTTCCCAATCAGATATCTGGGGAAAGACAGGCAAAGAAATTTCTCTCTAAAGTCCTTAGAGCAGAAAGGAAGATTTCGGGTCTGATACCTGCAGCTTATCCCACTGTGCAGAGTAGTTACTAACATTTTTTAAATTGGGGGATGCCCTGCTCTAGAGACATCTATTCTTGGTCCTTCAGTTGCTAGTCATTTACTTTGGGGACCTTTTATTATTCATCAGGCACTGAGCCAACTATTGGAGAGAGAGTGGGGAACAAGCCACACAAGGTCACTGTCGTTGAAACACTTAGGGTCTAGTGGAAAAGAAAGGCTGAACAAGTAAACGTGGAAACAGAACCATAAATAGAAATAGGGTAAGTGCTCTACGAGAGAATAACAGGGTGGGAGAGTCAAGAAGGAACAGTAAGAGAGGTCAGAGAGACTGGCCAGTCTTGGGAGCCCTGGAGTGGAAAGTAAAAGTGAAGTCGCTCAGTCGTGTCTGACTCTTTGCGACCCCATGGACTGTAGTCTACCAGGCTCCTCTGTCCATGGGATTCTGCAGGGAAGGGTACTGGAGAGGGTTGCCATTTCCTTCTCCAGGGGATCTTCCCAACCCAGGGATTGAACCCGGGTCTCCCACATTGCAGGTAGACGCTCTACCTTCTGAGCCACCAGAAGGCTCTACCCTCAAAGCCCCCCTGGAGTGGGGTTCACGTTTTATTCTCAGTGCAAGAGAAAGCAATCGGGGGACTGTGAAGCTGTGGATGTCCTGATGCGGTTTATATTTTCCAAAGAACACTCCTGGCAGAGAATGACTAGGGCAGCAGCACCAGCGACAGGAAAGCCAGTAAGAGCGTGGAGCAATAACCCAGACTAGAAACGGCGCGGTTAGCTGTGAGCAGTCATGGTGGGTCAGAGGACAGAGGAAGGATCTGAAATAGATTTGCAAACAAGAATCAGTCCTTCCTGGGGCTTTCCCTGGGGGTCCAGTGGTTCAGACCCCGTGCCTCCAATGCAGGAGCTGGGGGTTCGATCCTTGGTCAGGAAATGAATATCCTACGTGCCACATGGCACAGCCAAAGATAAGAATAAAAAATTTTTTTAAGAAATACTTTTTAAAAAGGAGAATTAATCCTTCCTATCCTTAAGAAGTTTACATTCTGTTGGAAAGACAGATGTGGAAACTGTTTAATATAGCAAAATCATTACTTTCATGGAAATACAGATGGTATAGAGGAATATGGAGGTATATGGAGCCTAGGGTGGAACATGGAAGACCCCCTGGGCAGATGTAGGTGCTCACAGTTATGTTAAATCTGGGGAGTAAAAATAAGTGTTTGCTGAGTAAACTGACTTTGCCAAGGGGGTGGTGCTTCCAGCAGAGGCTGCAGCCTGGGGAACTTACTTGCCTGGCAGATGTCCCGCCAAGGACCAAGGCCCCACCCACAGACCACCCTGCCTGTACCTCTTCCACTGTGCTTGTCACTCTGTGCATGGAAATCTGTTTCTGACTGTCTGTTTTTCTCCCCAGTTTGAAACTCCTGGGAGACAAGTCTGTGTTCTGATTATTGTAGCAACAGTATTTCTTAATGAATAAGCAAGTCTTCTAATAATGGCACCACTAAACACCAATCACTCCCTCACTTTGCAGCCTTCCTGGTTGACTCCATGTCATTTCAAAGGTGATGCCTGCAGCTGTGGTCTCTCTCCAACCAGCTCCCAGAGGGTAAACCCTCTGTCTCCTCTTTCCATGCCTTTTCATGGGCCACCAGGTACTGATCTACACTCTCCAAGGGCCATCCCAAGAGCACTGAATGAAATGAGTGCATGGTCTGCGGTAGGTCATTACTGACTAACGGGTTTTTATTCCTTCCTCGGTTGCCAGGATGATGCAGTAGTGACTGCTTGCTGCAGAAGGCTTTCATCTGCTAAATGCCCCCCAGCATGTCTGCTGAAAATCTTGAGCCATCAGGAACACCACCTCCTCACCCTTCCACAACTTTCCACCATGACACACAGACCTTCTCAAAGGAAGAAGGTACTAAGGGAGATGAGCAGAGTTTAACAGAAGGACTTTTACTTCCTGAAGAGGATGAGACTCCAGAGAAAGACCAGTACCTGGAGGAGGAGGCAAATTACCTGAAAGGAAACAATTATCAGCTTGAACAGGATTATCTGTATGAACAGGATTATCGGGGCCATAAGGATCTGCTGAAGAAAGAGCTCCTGGAAGGGAAAAGATTTCTGTATGAGAAGTTTCTGCAAGCAGGTGAGTATCTGGGGAGGACATCCCATAGATGGTGGTTCTAGCTCATCACAAGGCCCGGGGGAAAAAAGAACAGGCTTGAGTTAAAGCCAAGGCACAAATGATCAGTCCTACTCACCATGCTGACAGCATCATGAATCATTTTTGACCAACCTACTCATGACTTCAATAGCTGTGCCCCCAAGCCCTGAGCCTACCAAGCAGACAGGGAGACCTGATGATCCAACGGGAAGCCTCTGTTCATAAAAAGCAAAACCAGACTAACAGAACACACCCCCTAATTTCTATCTTTTCCTTTCCTTGTTGCACAAGTAATACATGTGCATGGTGGATGTTTGAGAAACTGTATACAAGTAAAAAGAAAAAAGAAAAAGAAAAAAGCAGTCTTATTCAGGGTCTTCCTCAGCGGTCCACTGGCTAAGATTCCACATCTCCACTGCAGGGGCCATGGGTTCTCCATGGCTGGAGAACTAAGAGGCCACATGCTGCGTAGCCAAAAAAAAATTTTCTTTTTAAATTTCTGAAAAGTTCACTCCCATCCAGAAATGATAATCACTTTCGCACCTTGATTATGTCCTCCCCAGACCCTGTATAGTGCTTGTAACCTGCCCTTTAAGGCATATTTATTTCTATTTCATGTGCTGTGCTGTGCTTAATCACTCAGTCGTGTTGGATGACTCGTTGACTTGGTAACACATTATGGAAATGTGTTCTAGAAAATAATTAGAGCTCATTAATAAAATTTAGCCTATGGATGTAGCCCGCCAGGCTCCTCTGTCCATGGGGATTCTCCAGACAAAAATACTGGAGTGGGTTGCCATGCCCTCCTCCAGGGAAGGCTGGGAAGATCTCCCAGCCGCAGGACTGAACCCAGGTCTCCTGCATTGCAGGCAGATTCTTTACCATCTGAGCCACCAGGGAATTCCAAGAATACTGGAGTGCCTATACCTTCTCCAGGGGATCCTCCCAACCCAGGAATCAAACTGGGGTCTCCTGCATTGCAAGTGGAATCTTTACCAGCTGAGCTACCAGGGAAGCCCCCTCTNGCAGTTATTTTTAGTCCCTTATGGTTTCTTTGTATTCTGTCTGGGGAGACGTTTTCCCAAGTACAAGCACTGCAGTAACAGGCCCCAGGTCCAACCTGTCTCACTAGGAATGTCTTTGCACATCACACCCCTCATCTCAGGCATCATGTTGCACGTATGCTAGAGAGTTAGCCTCATGATCTCGACTGGCTGGTTTCCTAGAAGAGAGCTTCCCAATCAGATATCTGGGGAAAGACAGGCAAAGAAATTTCTCTCTAAAGTCCTTAGAGCAGAAAGGAAGATTTCGGGTCTGATACCTGCAGCTTATCCCACTGTGCAGAGTAGTTACTAACATTTTTTAAATTGGGGGATGCCCTGCTCTAGAGACATCTATTCTTGGTCCTTCAGTTGCTAGTCATTTACTTTGGGGACCTTTTATTATTCATCAGGCACTGAGCCAACTATTGGAGAGAGAGTGGGGAACAAGCCACACAAGGTCACTGTCGTTGAAACACTTAGGGTCTAGTGGAAAAGAAAGGCTGAACAAGTAAACGTGGAAACAGAACCATAAATAGAAATAGGGTAAGTGCTCTACGAGAGAATAACAGGGTGGGAGAGTCAAGAAGGAACAGTAAGAGAGGTCAGAGAGACTGGCCAGTCTTGGGAGCCCTGGAGTGGAAAGTGAAAGTGAAGTCGCTCAGTCGTGTCTGACTCTTTGCGACCCCATGGACTGTAGTCTACCAGGCTCCTCTGTCCATGGGATTCTGCAGGGAAGGGTACTGGAGAGGGTTGCCATTTCCTTCTCCAGGGGATCTTCCCAACCCAGGGATTGAACCCGGGTCTCCCACATTGCAGGTAGACGCTCTACCTTCTGAGCCACCAGAAGGCTCTACCCTCAAAGCCCCCCTGGAGTGGGGTTCACGTTTTATTCTCAGTGCAAGAGAAAGCAATCGGGGGACTGTGAAGCTGTGGATGTCCTGATGCGGTTTATATTTTCCAAAGAACACTCCTGGCAGAGAATGACTAGGGCAGCAGCACCAGCGACAGGAAAGCCAGTAAGAGCGTGGAGCAATAACCCAGACTAGAAACGGCGCGGTTAGCTGTGAGCAGTCATGGTGGGTCAGAGGACAGAGGAAGGATCTGAAATAGATTTGCAAACAAGAATCAGTCCTTCCTGGGGCTTTCCCTGGGGGTCCAGTGGTTCAGACCCCGTGCCTCCAATGCAGGAGCTGGGGGTTCGATCCTTGGTCAGGAAATGAATATCCTACGTGCCACATGGCACAGCCAAAGATAAGAATAAAAAATTTTTTTAAGAAATACTTTTTAAAAAGGAGAATTAATCCTTCCTATCCTTAAGAAGTTTACATTCTGTTGGAAAGACAGATGTGGAAACTGTTTAATATAGCAAAATCATTACTTTCATGGAAATACAGATGGTATAGAGGAATATGGAGGTATATGGAGCCTAGGGTGGAACATGGAAGACCCCCTGGGCAGATGTAGGTGCTCACAGTTATGTTAAATCTGGGGAGTAAAAATAAGTGTTTGCTGAGTAAACTGACTTTGCCAAGGGGGTGGTGCTTCCAGCAGAGGCTGCAGCCTGGGGAACTTGCCTGGCAGATGTCCCGCCAAGGACCAAGGCCCCACCCACAGACCACCCTGCCTGTACCTCTTCCACTGTGCTTGTCACTCTGTGCATGGAAATCTGTTTCTGACTGTCTGTTTTTCTCCCCAGTTTGAAACTCCTGGGAGATAAGTCTGTGTTCTGATTATTGTAGCAACAGTATTTCTTAATGAATAAGCAAGTCTTCTAATAATGGCACCACTAAACACCAATCACTCCCTCACTTTGCAGCCTTCCTGGTTGACTCCATGTCATTTCAAAGGTGATGCCTGCAGCTGTGGTCTCTCTCCAACCAGCTCCCAGAGGGTAAACCCTCTGTCTCCTCTTTCCATGCCTTTTCATGGGCCACCAGGTACTGATCTACACTCTCCAAGGGCCATCCCAAGAGCACTGAATGAAATGAGTGCATGGTCTGCGGTAGGTCATTACTGACTAACGGGTTTTTATTCCTTCCTCGGTTGCCAGGATGATGCAGTAGTGACTGCTTGCTGCAGAAGGCTTTCATCTGCTAAATGCCCCCCAGCATGTCTGCTGAAAATCNTAAAAACAGGACTGTGAATTAATCAGTGTCTATAAAATGAACCCACAGTGACAAATAGGCTAATGGATGAATTATTAGAGGTCAGTGGTGAAGCACTGTCATGAGACGGATTCTGATGCCTCATCTGGCCTCAGAAGGAGAGAGTGCCGTGATCCACTAGTGATGTCTGCCGCAGCATCAGGAGAGGGGGAGGGAGCCTGATGCCATTTATTGATTTGCTGGCAGATGTGGACCTGTCACAAAGAGCACTTTTTTCTTCCTCTCTCAAGAGCCCGACTGCACAGGTGTGAACACTAGTTCTTTCCCATTTATCTCGCATGAGTTTGGGCAAGTCACTTAACTGCTTTTAGTTTTCTTAGGAAAGTTGCTCAGTCATGTCTGACTCTTTATGAACCCATGGACTGTAGCCCGCCAGGCTCCTCTGTCCATGGGATTCTCCAGGCAAGAATACTGGAGTAGGTAGCCTATCCCTTCTCCAGGCAATCTTCCCAACCTAGGGATCAAACCCAGGTCTCTCACATTGTAGGCGGATTCTTTACCATCTGAGCTACCAGGAAAGCCCAAGAACACTGCAGTGGGAAGCCTATCCCTTCTCCAGGGGATCTTCGCGACCCAGGGATTCTACCAGGGTCTCCTGCATTGCTGGCAGGTTCTTTACCAGCTGAGCTACCAGGAAGGCCCGTAGGCTAACACTAGATCTACTTTACGTGAAGATTAAAGGGGTTAAATTATGTAAAGCATTATGAGCTATGCCAGGCATATAGCATTTTAAGCATATAACCTATGTAAGTATTAGCCATTATTATTATAATATATTATCATTCCCTTTACCACTGACTTGTGACAGGTAGGTAACCTCCCCTGGCCATATTGCTATTGCTCTCTTTTGTAAAATGGACATAATGGAAAGGCAAGAGAAGATACAATGAACTAGGGAGGAATCTGTCACCCAACCACTCTGCAGGCAGGTCAACTTCACAGACTCTCATTGTCCTGGACCAATCAGTGTAGTGTCAGACCAATGGCCCCCATCCCCTCTCTTCTTTAAATGATGATTTTCTCCATGGTTTGTGAGAAAATCCAATAAAACTGTATGAGCAAATTGAATATCAACGCAGCATCAACTGTCGCTGAATAATCGATAGTCACGTGTGATGGATCTCCCCGGATTTGAACCGGGAGGTTCCAGATCATTTTTGTGAAGCATGGGTGTGAACCCGGGGGTGTCAGAGTTAGAAGATCCAGCACAGGGTGGGCCTTGGACCTTGGGCATGTCGATTACCTGTTCCAGGTTTCACTTTTGCCATTCTGAAAAAATACCCTGTGACTGTGGTAATGTTCTTTCATTTTCATTTTGAAAATGCTTTGAAAGCACTCCCACACCGCACAATTGTCAGGTGTAAAAAGGCATGTCTGATCTCACAAGGTGCAGGAAGGTTCTAGAAGGAAGAAATACAATCTACATTTCTGACATGCTGTCATAGAACAGGAAACCACCCCACAACGTGGTCCCTTTTGTTTATTTAGAACCTAAGACCTTCCTATGATATGCTCCTCTGTCCATGGGATTCTCCAGCCAAGAACACTGAAGTGGTTTGCCATGCCCTCCTCCAGGGGATCTTCCCGACGCTGGGATGGACCCTGAGTCTCTCACATCTCCTGCATTGATGGGCGGGTTCTTTACCACTAGCGCCACCTGGGAAGACCTTCCTAAAGATGAACTCTGCTCTGTGGCAAATGATGCTGTAGAGATGTCACAGTATATTGATTCATAATGTTTCTACTTAATGACATTTTGAGACACACAATCCACAGGATTTGATTTTCTTGCCTCTTGCTAGCTCCTCTTTGGCGGCTCTGAATGCTGTTTGACTTAAATGCTATAATTGGGTTGCTGTTTCCAGGTGAGAGTTGGCATCCCAGGGACCATTTTTAAATGGGGAACCTAGCAATTCTGTGTATTTGAAAAGAAAGGCTTGAGATATACTGATAAGGCAGAGACAGGGGAGACAGACAACTTGTCAAGCAGCAAAGTTCACCATAAGCCAGAGCTTCCCAATCAGGGTGCCTTGAGTCGGCCGCCACTGGGGAGAGATGCTGGGTCCCCAGTTCCCCCAGCTTCCATGCTGCTCCCATACAAACCGCATTATTTTCTATGTCTGTCTTGTCCTGAAGGTTAGGAATACAGTCCAGTGACATAGGATGTATAGTGTACATTTCAGTTTTTATTTCCATCAAGTCTTCAGTCACTCTTTACCTCCCTCCTCCCGTTACAAATGAGGATCCTAGAGTCTGAGAGAGGGTATGTGACTTCTCCAAGGCCATGGAAAATAACTAAGAGTCAGGAGATGCTCCTAAGCCTTCTCTTTCTCTTCTAATCTCTTCTCTTTTTCTCCTTTCTCCCCTCCTTCCATCCTTTGTTTCTGGTTTTTCATAAATTATATGCATATTTTAATTTGAGAGGAGTAACATAAAATGAAGCAAAATCTACTTCTGTTCACTTTCTCGTGGAAAATTTAAAAAGTAGAAAGACATCACCCAACCTACCAACATCGGAATATAAATAAGGCTGATTCACATTTTAGCAATTTTTATTCTGTCCCTCCTGCTCTCATTTTTCGCGTGTTTGCTGGTGGTGGTGGTCCTGGTTTTGTCTTGATTTTACCATTTCAAATACGCTGTATATACAAGCTTGTATTTTACTTTTGTTACTTAGTACTGTGACCTTCACCTTTGCCCATATCGCTTAATGTTTGTAGCCATCGTTTTATTTTTTAGTATTGACTTATTATTGTTATTTGTTTGGGCTGTGTCAGGTCTCGATTGTGTCGCGCGGGATCTTCCACTGTGGCAGGCAGTCTTCTCTAGTTACGCGGCCGGGGTGGGATCTTAGCCGCCCCAACCAGGGATCGAACTCACACCCCCTGCACTAGAAGGGGGACTCTTAACCACTGGACCACCAGGGAAGTCCCTGTAGATATCATTTTAATAGCCAAGTAATATTCCTAAGTAGTAGTCTATCTCATGGGTGAACTATGGATAAGTGTTGAACATTTAAATTTCTCATTCAAATTTTCTGATTCTCCTTTCTTTACACTTCCACCGTGCCATCCTCTATTACTAGAACTGATGCTCTATTTTATCCCAATTGTACCTGAAATTCTTGATGTCATATTATTCAAACCCAAGAGTCGGGTGATTAAATGACACAAATAGAGTTTGTAAAGTTAAATATCATTTTTAAAATATTTATGTCCTCTGAACCTCAGCCCTCTTTCCTGTATAGAAAAAAATATCCTTCATCCTGTGACAGAGGGGGGACTCTATGAAAACCCAAAAGATTAACAAAGCAAACTTGAATGTCCCAAATCCACAATTTCATGAAAATTACCTTCTTGAGTTCTAATTTTATAAAAAAAATTTAACCTCATAATTTCTAAAGGAAATGATTAAGAGAGAGAACAACAACAACAAAAAAAGCAAAAATAGAAAAATTCTGTAAATCAGGGCTTCTCCACCTCAAACCCATTAATCACATAATTAATGACAGGTTTTTTAACAGAAAGAAAGTTTCCCTTTTTTCCCCTAACATTGTCTCTCTTTTATTTTTTCTAGCAGACTTCAAGGCTCATTCTTCACATACCCTGCCTGGTCTTAGAGCAAGGTAAAAGTTTTTTTTTGGGGGGGGGTTCTGATAAATCAGGGTGAAAATTCATGCTGAGGGCTGATGCTTCATAGCCCTTGCAGTCCCAAAGACTGGGAGCAGGGGTGAGAGTGGGTAGGGGTGCAGGGAGCAGGATCTCTGAGAAGGAAGGGTTCAGGGGCGGTCTCCTAGAACTCACACACAAAGGACCTCCCAGGACTATTCCCCTTTGCCATTCAAGCCACTCACAAGCTGAGAGATGAGCCCCAGGATCCAGAGCCCTGGGCACCCAGAACTATGGAAAGAGCAGGGCCAGCTGAGTCTACAAAGGAGGTTAGCATGGGGAAAGACGGCCAAGGGCCCTGGGCATTGCTCGTAGTGAAAAGGTGCATGAACGCCACAAGGAAATTGCCATCTTCCTCGCTCAGGCGTATTCCAAGCTCCAAATGATCGTGCAGTGAGTATTCGTGAACTCCTGCCACAGGGCTTGACCCATGCCAGATGGTCACTGCGAGAGCTGTGGACAGACACCTCTGTGTGCTCCGCTCTGTAGACACCCCTGCGGGGCAGGGGACACACAAGCTCTGGTTCACAGTCTTCGTCCCCTACATCCGCCCCGAAGGATGACTGGGGCAAGGCGGTCACTGACCTCCAGCAGGGAAGTGGGTTGACACTAGATACAAAGAAAGCGCAAGGCTGGCTGGGTTATACTGAGAAGCAGGAATGAAACCTGCTCTACCATGCAGGGAAGACATAGGCTATAACTTGAGGACCCGGGCTCCGTACAGGGGCACCCCCTCCACCTGGTGAGGTCGGCTCCCCACTCCCATCCTCCACCAGCCCCTCCCCATCATGCTTCACGCTTTCAGAAGCTCAGCATCTGCCAGGACCACCCCACTATACCAATCCACAGAGGGAGTGCTTTCCAGAATCCCCTCCACTTCGGCCACTGACACTCACAGAAGCAAGCAACGTGAGGCTGAAGGGGCCTGACAGTGAAGTGACCAGTCAGGCTATGATGGACAACAAGGACCCCAGAGCCAGGCTGCCTGGGCGTGAATCTCAGCTGCTCCACCCAGCCGCTTTATCTTCTGCCTTGGTGTTCCCATCTGTAAAATGGGGACAGGAAGAGTTTCTGCTTCCCTGGGGTTGTGTGTATCTGTGTGTGTGTGTGTGTGTGTGTGTGTGTGTGTATGTACGCACACACTCAGTCGTGTCCGAATCTTTGTGACCTCACAGACTGCAGCATGCCAGGGATCCTCTGTCCAGGGGAATTTCCTAGGCAAGAATACTGGAGTGGGTTGCCATTTCCTCCTCCAGGGGATCTTCCCCATCTAGGGATCAAACCTGAGTCTCTTGGGTCTACCTGCATTGGCAGGCAGATTCTTTACCACTGTGAAACCTGGGGTGGGGCTGTGGTGAGGATTAAACAAGTACTTCAACATTCAGAAAACTAAGATCATGGCATACGGTCCCATCACTTCATGGGAAATAGATGGGGAAACAGTGGCTGACTTTATTCTTCTGGGCTCCAAAATCACTGTAGATGATGATTGCAGCCATGAAATTAAAAGACCCTTACTCCTTGGAAGGAAAGTTATGACCAACTTAGACAGCATATTGAAAAGCAGAGACATTACTTTGCCAACAAAAGTCCGTCTAGTCAAGGCTACGGTTTTTCCAGTGGTCATGTATGGATGCGAGAGTTGGACTGTGAAGAAAGCTGAGTGCCAAAGAATTGATGCTTCTGAACTGTGGTGTTGGAGAAGACTCTTGAGAGTCCCTTGACTGCAAGGAGATCCAACCAGTCCATCCTAAAGGAGATCAGTCCTGGGCGTTCATTGGAAGGAAAGATGCTAAAGCTGAAACTCCAGTACTTTGG